>JARQOD010000002.1:98702453-99045084 GCA_033576555.1 Oophaga sylvatica | reverse complement strand
GCTGCTTTGTTAAACGATCAACCACCACTAGAATGGTGTTCTTCCCTTGAGAGGTTGGTAACTCCACAATGAAGTCCATAGAAATGGATCCCCACGGGCGGGACGGGGTGGGAAGAGGTTGCAACAGACCAGTTGGTGAGGAGCGAGGTGTTTTGCATCTTGCACAGACTTCACATGAAGTGACATAATTCAAAACATCCTTCCTGCAAGTGGGCCACCAAAAGAAACAAGAAAGAAATTCCTGTGTCTTTAGAATTCCTCTATGCCCAGCTATCTTGGAATCGTGAATGAGTTGCAATACTCTTAATATGACTGTTTCAGGAATATACAGACGTTGTCCCTGAATCCACACACCATTCTTAAAGACAAGACTTACGTCCCTTGGGGGTTGTGCCAAAAAGGAATCCGCATGGTATGCTTCCTTGATGTCCTTAAGTAGGTCTTGATTATGAATCACTCCCAGGAATCTAGAGTCAGGAAGAATAGTCTTAGGAGGAGTAAGTGGACGTGTCTCTGCTGAATAAATCCTAGAGAGTGCATCAGCCTTTCCATTGCGCGATCCTGGTCTATAAGAAATGATAAAATTAAATTGGTTTAAGAAAAGATTCCAGCGAGCCTGGCGAGGAGTCAGGCACTTAGCCGACCTGATAAATTCAAGGTTACGATGGTCTGTCAGGACGACTATTTGCTGTGCAGCTCCCTGAAGAAGGTGTCTCCATTCTTTGAAGGCGGCAATAATGGCCAACAACTCTCTATTGCCCACATCGTAGTTCCTCTCAGCCGAAGACAACTGCTTCGAAAAGAAGGCACAGGGATGCAAGACATTCTTCTCACCTGTTCTCTGAGAGAGTATAGCTCCAACGGCACAGTCTGAAGCATCCACCTCTATTATAAAGGCAAGTTCGGGGTTGGGATGTACTAAGATAGGTGCAGTGGTAAATTTATCTTTTAGACGGGAAAATGCTTCCTGGGCTTGGGGAGTCCAGGAGAACCTAGACTCTTTCCGGGTAAGTTGGGTGATAGGTGACACTACCTCAGAGAAATTCCTAATGAAACGTCTATAGAAGTTGGCAAACCCGATGAAGCGCTGCACCTCCTTCACATTTCTAGGACTTGGCCAATCCTTGATGGCTTGGGTCTTGCTTCCATCCATACTAATTCCTTGTGTAGACAGTACATACCCCAGAAATTGAATTTCGGTCCTATGGAATTCACACTTTTCAAGTTTGATGTAAAGATGATTTTGTCTTAGACGTTCCAAGACCATTCTCACATGTCCATGATGTTCCTCTGTGGAGTTAGAAAAAATTAGAATATCATCCAAATAAATTACCACGAATGTATCTAGGAGATCCCTGAAGATGTCATTCACCAAGTGTTGGAAAGTGGCTGGGGCGGTACTCAGACCAAAAGGCATAACTAGATATTCAAAGTGTCCATAGCGTGACCTGAATGCAGTCTTCCATTCATCCCCAGGTCTAATACGGACTAAGTTATAGGCCCCACGGAGATCTAGTTTAGAGAAAATTTTGGCATGTCGCACTCTCTCCAATAACTCAGGGATTAAAGGCAATGGATAACGGTTTCTAATAGTAACCTTATTGAGTTCCCTATAGTCTACGCAGGGTCTCAGAGATCCATCTTTCTTCTTTACAAAGAAGATGGGTGCACCTGCAGGAGATGAAGAGGGGCGTATGAAGCCCTTGGCTAGATTTTCGTCTATGTAATCCTTTAAAGCCTTTAGCTCGGGCCCCGCCAGGGGTAGATCTTACCAAAAGGTATCTCTGCTCCAGGCAATAATTCAATTGGACAATCATATGGACGGTGAGGGGGAAGCTGGTCAGCGTTCTTCTTGTCACATAAATCCACATAGTCCTGGTATACAGCTGGTAGTTCAGGACTGACATGGTTCCTTTAGGAACAGAGCAAGCTGAAACTTTTGGACTTATCTGTTTCTCTGGAAAGTGTAATTCCTTGGTCTCCCAGTTAATGGTAGGAGTCTGAGCCTGCAGCCATGGTAGCCCTAGAATAATGGGAAAGTGGGGAGAAGAGATAAGCATAAAGGACAGTTTCTCTTGATGATCTTTACCCATAAGAACCCTCAAAGGCTCTGTTTCCTGATCCACTGGTCCAGAGGTCAGCAGGGAGCCATCCACAGTTTCCATCTGTACTGGAGTAGCCTTCTTCACTGAACGTATCCCCTGTTTCAGAGCAAAGGAGACATCCATAAAATTTCCACTTGCCCCTGAGTCGATCATAGCAGAGCTAGACACCCAAGCTGAGTCAACCCAGAGTTTGATGGAAAGAAAGCAATGAGAATTGTTTTTCTTACAACTCAGCTGGGACACCGCTGAGGAAACTTGAAAAATTGCAGCGTTTACACAGTCAACGTCCTCAGAAGTAACGGAGTTTAAGTCCGAGAAATCAAGATCTGTTGCTGCAGATCTCTCTGGAGCCTGAGGCTCGGACCTGACAGATCCCCTCTCGCAACACTCACAGTGAATGAGTGCTGCAGTAGTCTTACGAGAACGGCTGGGGCAGTTTATAATGAAGTGCCCTGACTTACCACAATAGAAACATAGATTCTCCTTAAAACGATGTTCCTTGCGTGCATCACTAACCCGTCGTTGTAAAGAGTCTACCTGCATGGGTTCAGGTTCAAGTTCCCGTGTGATCCTACTCAAAGGTTCCTTAGCTGGAGAGGAAGGTAGGAAAAGGTTAGTGCGATTGCTTTCGAACCATCTCTCTTGCCTGCGTTCAGTCAGACGAGTATCAATACGGATGCAGTAGTTAATAAAGTCACCTAACGCAGTGGGAGGGTCGGCACGAGCAAGTTCATCCTTAATCAGTGGAGATAACCCTTTTCGAAAAATAGATTTTTTGGCGGAACTGTCCCAGGTGGTATCAAGGGCCCATCTCCTGAAATCCAAGGCATATTCAGCTACCGAGTGCTTACCTTGGCGCAAAGCTAACATGGCTGCTTCAGCTGTTGCACCTCGATTGGGGTCATCAAACACCTGTCCCATGGCTGAAATGAAAGCATCAAGATGATCCAAACATTCATCCTCAGTCTCAATCAGAGGGTTTGCCCACATCAAAGCCTTGTTGGTAAGCAACATAATTATAGTAAGCACTTTAGATCGTTCAGTGGGAAATTGTGAAGCATGTGCAGAAAAAAAAAGATTGCATTGATTAATAAATCCCCTGAATTTCTCACGTTCACCGCCAAAACGAAAAGGGGGCAACTTGGGAATCCCAGAACTCGGGGCTACGGCAGGAGCCTGGACTCGCTCCTCTAGAACCTCAATCCTGGCTCGCAAATCCTGGGCAGTCTGTCCAAACACTTGCAAATTGTGATTAGTGAGGTCCTGTAGGTTTGTAAAACGGGTTTTTATAGTCTGCAAATCTGCAAGGATATTATCAGTCACTCCGCAAAGTTCCTTTATGCGGGCCTCCATTTTCCAGATCTTTTAAGACAGGAGTACTGGAATGGTTGTGAGAAGTCACAACCACTATCATCACAGAAGTTCAACCGGACATCTGATATCCACAGTTACAGCAGACACAAAAGGGGAAAAAAACAAACAAACAATAGTGTTTACCTGTGGTAACACTGCAGAGAAAAAAAAAACTTAAGGGAATTGCTCACCTGGAATGGTTGTGAGAAGTCACAACCACTATCATCACAGAAAGTACAACCGGACATCTGATATCCACAGTTACAGCAGACACAGCCTTTCCAGACCCAGCAGACACTAACGTTTGGCTTTAGAATCTTGTAATGTAAGGAGTACAGTTCATATAGTGTCTTGTGCTTGGGTGCGATGAAAACACAGGAGTCACAGGTTTGATATAGAAGGTCTTGTATTACTTCATACAAGTGGCAATAATAGTCACACAGTTTGCAGATACAAAAGCAGGAGACACAGCAGGCCAGAGTAACTTAAGCTCAGCAATCACTCTCCACAACAGGTTCAGGATCTCTTCTCTGTTACCATAAGTCCATGCAAACGTGGATTTATCAAATAGCAAGGTTCCAAAGTCCACGAGTGTTCCAAAGTTCCACAATAGGAAATAACTGGAGTACAAGGTCCAAGGCTTTCAGGAGTCAGGTCACAGGTACACTGCAGGCTGGATTCTGAAGCACTGATTGCTCAGCTGTGGCTGCTTAAGAAGCAAGAGTGAGAGAATCAGGGCGGGAACATGCAAGCTGGAAACTCCATATTGACTGAGGGCAAGACAGCTGCAGCAAGACAGAAAGTAAAATGGCTGACGGAAAAACTGAGTTTCAGGAACATGTACACAGAACCTTACAATGTGACATGACGCCCCCAGACCATTCCATCAAAGTCTGCAATCCAAAACGTCACTACTTCCCTTCCGAGCCCTGACGTGCGCCCATACAGTAGTTTTCTCCCACATATTGGGTATGAGCGTACTCAGGACAAATTGGACAACAGCTTTTGGGTTCCAATTTCTTCTGTTACCCTTGTGAAAATAAAATATTGGGGACGAAAAAATCATTTTTGTAAAAAAAAAAAAAGATTTTTTATTTTACGGCTGTACGTTATAAACTTTAGTGAAACACCTGGGGGTTAAAAGTTCTCACCACACATCTAGATAAGTTCCTTGAGGGGTCTAGTTTCCAAAATGGCGTCATTTATGGGGGTTTCCACTGTTTAGGCAGATCAGGAGCTCTCCAAACACGACATGGCGTCCAGCCAATTCTGCGTTGAAAAAGTCAGACGGCGCTCCTTCCCTTCCAAACTCTGCCATGCACCCAAACAGTGGTTTACCCCCACATATGGGGTATCAGCGCACTCAGGACAAATTGCACAATAACGTTTGGAGTCTTGTTACCCTTGGAAAAATAAAAATTGGGGTGAAAAGATCATTTTTGTGGAAAAAATATGATTTTTAAATTTTACGGCTCTACGTTATAAACTTGTGTGAAGCACTTGGGGGTTCAAATTGCTCACCAAAGATCTAGAAAAGTTCCTTAGGGGGTCTAGTTTCCAAAATGGGGTCATTTGTGGGGGGTTTCCACTGTTTAGGCACATCAGGGGCTCTCCAAATGCAACATGGCATCCAATCTCAATTCCAGCCAATTTTGGTTGGAAAAAGTCAAATGGTGCTCCTTCCATTCCGAGCTCTGCCGTGCGCCCAAACAGTGGTTCCCACCCACATATGGGGTATCAGCGTACTCAGGACAAATTGGACAACAACTTATGTGGTCCAATTTCTCCTGTTACCCTTGAGAAAATAAAAAATTAGTGACTAAAAGATAATTTTTGTGGGAAAAAAATAGGATTTTTTATTTTCATGCCCGGGCATTATAAACTTGTGTGAAGCACTTGGGGGTTCAAAGTGCTCACCAAAGATCTAGATAAGTTCCTTAGGGGGTATAGTTTCCAAAATGGGGTCACTTGTGGGGGGTTTCCACTGTTTAGGCTCATCTGGGGCACTGCAAACGGAACATGACCCCCATCAACGTCTGCATTCCAAAACGTTACTACTTCCTTTCCAAGCCCTGCCGTGCACCCAAACAGTTTCCCCCCCCCCCACATATGGGGTATCAGCGTACTCAGGACAAATTGGACAACAACTTTTGGGGTCCAATTTCCTTGGGAAAATTCAAAAATTTGGGACTAAAAAATCTTTTTTGTGGAAAATTGTTTTTTTTTTTTTTTTTCACACCCAGGCATTATAAGCTTTTGTGAAACACTTGGGGGTTCAAAGTGCTCACAACAGATCTAGATAAGTACCTTAGGGGGTCTAATTTCCAAAATGGTGTCACTTGTGGGGGTTTCCACTGTTTAGGCGCATCAGGGGCTCTCCAAACACGACATGGCGTCCAATCTCAATTCCAGCCAATTTTAGTTTGAAAAAGTCAAACGGCGCTCCTTCCCTTACGAGCTCTGCCGTGTGCCCAAACAGTGGTTTTCCCCCACATATTGGGTATTGGCGTACTCAGGAGAAATTGCATAACAACCTTATCTGTCCATTTTCTCCTTTTACCCTTGTGAAAATAAAAAAAAAGTTTGTAAAAGATCATTTTTGTGGCTAAAAAGTTAAATATTCATTTTTTCCTTCCACGTTGCTTTAGTTCCTGTGAAGCACCTGAAGGGTTAATAATCTTCTTGAATGTGGTTTTGAGTACCTTGAGGGGTGCAGTTTTTAGAATGGTGTCACTTTTGGGTATTTTCTGCCATATAGACCCCTCAAAGTGACTTCAAATGAGAGGTGGTCCCTAAAAAAAATGGCTTTGTAAATTTTGTTGTAAAAATGAGAAATCGCTGGTCAACTTTTAACCCTTATAACTTCCTAACAAAAAAAATTTTGGTTCCAAAATTGTGCTGATGTAAAGTAGACATGTGGGAAATGTTATTTCTTAACTATTTTGTGTGATATATTTCTCTGTTTTAAGGGAATAAAAATTCAAAGTTTGAAAATTGCAAAATTTTAAAAATTTTCGCCATATTTGCGTTTTTTTCAAAAATAAACGCAAGTTATATCGAAGAAATTTTACTTCTAACGTGAAGTACAATATGTCACGAGAAAACAATCTCAGAATCGCGAAGATCCGTTGAAGCGTTCCAGAGTTATAACCTCATAAAGAGACAGTGGTCAGAATTGTAAAAATTGGCCCGGTCATTAACGTGCAAACCACCCTTGGGGGTGAAGGGGTTAATCATTATTCTCAAATAATGATATGCTCGTGCTCTGAGGTGGCTTGTGGGGGGTCTTCATGTGGTGCCCTGCTTAGCTATTCATACTGATGGCTTATGACAGGTCACTGATCTCTCAGTGATCTGCCTCCTATTTACATACTGAATATAGTATGTATTTAAAAAAAAAAAAAAATCACATTTAGCAGGCAGGCGCAGGTGGCTTCGCCTGTGCTGCAGCATGATCGCATCTATAATATGCATTAAATCATTTTATTCAGTGATATACATTAATTCTGAAAAAAAAATGTCTCAAAATGGCGACAGGTGCGCCTGCGCAGTAGCATCTGTTGGCAATCTGATAGATGCTACTGCGCAGGCATCGCCATTTTGAGACAGAATCTATTTTTTTAAGAATAAATGTATATCACTAAATAAAATAATGTAATACACATTAAAAATCCAATTCAGCGCCTGCCTGCTGAATGGGATTTTGTTTTCAATAATTATTCTATTTAGTATGTAAAATAGGGGGCAGGTCAGTGAGGGATCAGTGACCTGTCAGAGGCCATACTGATGAATACATAATCAGAGCACCACATGAAGACCCCCACAGGCCACCCCAGAGCACGAGCATATCATTAACTCAAAACTGAAAATAAAGATTAAACAACAGCCACAAGACGGATTTCATCACCAAGGTATCATTGTAAGGCCGGCGTCACACACAACGACAAAAAATCGGTCCGTTTTAGTCGGTCGATTGTCGGATCAAAATGCAAACATCACACATCCTTCTGGCATCCGATTTTCCTTCAAAGATGCGATTTAGTCGCATGTGTGTGTACCTTGTAACATCCGATTTTCATCCGACCACCGTTTTTTTGTCGCAGCTTACCAAAAAGGACCAATAACGGTTTTGAGGCCTGATACTAATTTAAATCATCAGCCACAGCTCTATTTAAGTGATCTGCTACAGCTGTGACTCTCCCACCTTTGCACTGGTGTCATTTTGTTCCTTCTGCTTAGTGCTTGCTAGCTGCTTTATACAAACATGAGCGACAGACTCAGATTTACTCCCACTGAGCGTGTGCTGTTACATTGGGTTATATCCAGACGTTTTGGGGAGCCATATCCTGTAATATCAGATCCCAGAAGACGCAGAAGGATGTGGGTACATCCACTTTTGACAAGAAGGATAACTAAAGGCCATTTTCACCGGCTATATTTGTCACTGCGTAGGCATGGAGAGAAGTTTTTCCTATATTGTCGAATGAGCATAGCTACCTTTGATACGTTGCTTGACATTGTGCGCCCTGGGATTACATTTCATGACACCAGGATGAGAAAAGCAATTTCTGCCGAGGAACGTCTTCTCCTAACAATAAGGTATGTGTGTCAACGATATGTTGATGTTGTTTTCCTCCACATACTCACTTTGCAAGTGTTGGAGCACACTTCTTGTAAACTTATAATGTGTGTAATGTATTTCTCAACCTTAGCTATCTCAATTATTGCCTATGGTGTATTCTACAGAAGCCATGGCTTCTAATCTAATTTCCAGCATGTGTGCTGTAACAAACTCAAGCATTGTAAGTGTTGTGAATATTGTTTTTTTTTTTAAAACTGATTTGTCCATGTTCTTTGTGTGTTACAGGTTCCTTTCTACTGGCATGTCCTATGCTGCTCTGCACTTAGAGTTCCTAATAGGCAGATCAACAATTTCTGGCATTGTTCGGTCAACTTGTGTGGAAATTTGGAACAGTCTACATGAAGAAGTCATGCCTGAACCCAAAATGAGTGACTGGTTGAGGATAGCACAGGGTTTTGCACAAAATTGCCAGTTTCCACACTGTATAGGAGCCCTGGACGGCAAGCACATACGTGTTCGTAAACCTCCTAACTCAGGCTCCCAATTCTTCAATTACAAACAATATTTTTCTGTTGTTTTGTTGGCCTTGGTCGACACAAACTACATGTTTATAATTGTAGACATTGGGGCCTATGGAAGGACTGGAGACTCAAGAGTCTTCAATACTTCCATAATGGGTAGGCGGATACGCAATAACCAACTGGACCTACCTCCAGCAAGTCAACTTACTGACTCTATTCCAGAACATGTGCCTTATGTTATAGTAGCGGATGAGGCCTTTCAATTAACCCGAAATGTAATGAGGCCATATCCCCGTCGCTATCTCACCCATCGGCGTAGAATATTTAATTGTCGGCTGTCACGTGCTCGGCGTCTGGTGGAGTGCACATTTGGAATTCTTTGTGCTAAATGGCGGGTACTTCAATCTGCAATTCAACTCAGTGAAGATAATGTTAATGTGGTCCTCAAAGCATGTGTGGTCCTACATAATTTTTGTAGAATACATGAATGCTCCTCTCAACATGTGGGTGAATTAGCCTCTGTGAATGTGTCTTTGCCTATGTCACCACCCATCCATCACCGTCGTCCACCTTCAGGCATAAAAGTACGTGATGTGTTCACTCAATATTTTCTGTCCCCTGAGGGTGCTACTGCCTGGCAAGAGGAGGCATTATTACACATGTACAGTTAGGTCCATATATATTTGGACAGAGACAACATTTATCTAATTTTGGTTCTAGACATTACCACAATGAATTTTCAACAAAACAATTCAGATGCAGTTGAAGTCTAGACTTTCAGCTTTCATTTGAGGGTATCCACATTAAAATTGGATGAAGGGTTTAGGAGTTTCAGCTCCTTAACATGTGCCACCCTGTTTTTAAAGGGACCAAAAGTAATTGGACAAATGACTCCAAGGCTATTTCATGGACAGGTGTGGGCAATCCCTTTGTTATGTCATTCTCAATTAAGCAGATGAAAGGGCCGGAGTTGATTTGAGGTGTGGTGTTTGCATTTGGAAGGTTTTGCTGTGAAGGAAACATGCTGTCACAGGAGCTCTCCATGCAGGAGACAAACAAACCATCCTTAAGCTGCAAGAACAGAAAAAAAACCCATCCAAGAAATTGCTACAACATTAGAAGTGGCAAAATATACAATTTGGTACATCCTGAGAAAGAAAGAAAGCACTGGTGAACTCATCAATCCAAAAAGACCTGGGAGCCCATGGAAGACAACAGTGGTGGATGATCGCCGCATACTTTCTTTGGTGAAGAAGAACCCGTTCACAACATCAACTGAAGTCCAGAACACTCTCAGAGAAGTAGGTGTATCTGTCTCTAAGTCAACAGTAAAGAGAAGACTCCATGAAAGTAAATACAAAGGGTTCACATCTAGATGCAAACCATTCATCAATTCCAAAAATAGACAGGCCACAGTTAAATTTGCTGAAAAACACCTCCAGAAGCCAGCTCAGTTCTGGAAAAGTATTCTATGGACAGATGAGACAAAGATGAACCTGTACCAGAATGATGGGAAGCCAAAAGTTTGGAGAAGAAAGGGAACGGCACATGATCCAAGGCACACCACATCCTCTGTAAAACATGGTGGAGGCAACGTGATGGCATGGGCATGCATGGCTTTCAATGGCACTGGGTCACTTGTGTTTATTGATGACATAACAGCAGACAAGAGTAGCCGGATGAATTCTGAAGTGTACCGGGATATACTTTCAGCCCAGATTCAGCCAAATGCTGCAAACTTGATTGGACGGCCCTTCATAGTACAGATGGATAATGACCCCAAGCATACAGCCAAAGCTACACAGGAGTTCATGAGTGCAAAAAAGTGGAACATTCTTCAATGGCCAAGTCAATCACCAGATCTTAACCCAATTGAGCATGCATTTCACTTGCTCAAATCCAGACTTAAGAGGGAAAGACCCACAAACAAGCAAGACCTGAAGGCTGCAGCTGTAAAGGCCTGGCAAAGCATTAAGAAGGAGGAAACCCAGCGTTTGGTGATGTCCATGGGTTCCAGACTTAAGGCAGTGATTGCCTCCAAAGGATTCGCCACAAAATATTGAAAATAAAAATATTTTGTTTGGGTTATGTTTATTTGTCCAATTACTTTTGACCTCCTAAAATGTGGAGTGTTTGTAAAGAAATGTGTACAATTCCTACATTTTCTAACACATATTTTTGTTCAACCCTTCAAATTAAACGTTACAATCTGCACTTGAATTCTGTTGTAGAGGTTTCATTTCAAATCCAATGTGGTGGCATGCAGAGCCCAACTCGCGAAAATTGTGTCACTGTCCAAATATTTCTGGCCCTGACTGTAGTGTGGCTATGTTGCTCTGTCATAAAGATATTTCTTCTCACTTTATTGTATATGTTGTGATGTTTTTGTTGTCATGTTGTGTGTAAGTTACGCAGCCCATCACCTTTTGAAATAATCACATACAATCAATGCCACTTAAATTTTTTTTTATGTCTGCTGTTATGTTTAGTGGCTTTAAACATAATGCTAAAGGACTAATGTGTCCCTAGCTTTTTTAAACGTATTTGCTGATAACTTCTCAGCAGTAAAACAAAGGTAAATTTGATAACTTAAAACATAAACATAATAAATACATAACACCTATAACTGCTGGTAGGTGTGTGGTGGTGAAGGTGGAAGTCCAGCTTGTGAGGGCTGGCTAGACTGTTCTCCAGCCACTGTGTCACCATGAGTGGTGGCTGACTGAGCAGTTTGCTGCATGCTTCTGGCTTGCTCTGGATGTGGGTTTGGGTATGGTAAGTTTGGGAACTGTTGTGGGTAGTCATAATATGACTGCCCACTTACACTATAGCCCCCAAAATGCCCATGTCGACCATACCCATGTTGTGGCCAGCATTGAACATTGGGTATGGTCGAGTGGGCATATTGTGACTGTGCACTCTGTGCCATGGCTTGGATCTGGTTAGCTCCGTATAAAGAAGAAGCTGCAGTAGGATGAGGAGGAGGAGTTGGGTTCTGGTGGACACAAGGAGGAGGTGGAGGATGATGATGAGGATCAGAGGCTAATGCAGATTGTGAGGGATTTGGACCCAACAATCTAAATACATTTTCTGGACCAACCACCCATCTATCAAGATAATTTAGTAGGTTGGTTGGATCATTAGGCGGTGTTCCAGCATCCAACACAATATGCAGTGCACTTCTGATCCGCAGTATGTGCTGTCTTGGAATCGCCCGGAGGTAACGGGCCAGACTGCGGCAAAATCCCTCCTCACCATCATCATTAGCTACAGTGGACAAATAGTCCAGCACTCCTCGGTCCACCTGCCTCCTTGTGACATAACCAACTCCTTCTCTTCTACGCCTGGGTCGCCGTGCAACATCTGCTGTAGGCGAAGCGACATCCAGGGGCCTACCAGGGCTGCTGCTCAGGGAGGGTCTTGCGACTGTAGAGCCAATCTCTCAGACTCCACTGCTGGTGGTGGTGATGCTGCTGCACTTGGTGCTGAAGATGGCCCAGCCTCCTCAACATCCCCCACAGGGTCGATAACTGCCTTCGAGTCAGAAGCTGGCTCTCTGTCTGTAAGGTTTGACTCGGTGCTAGAGAATAAGAAAAATTTATTACAATTTATTCATTAAAAATCATATAAACTTTGTACAGACATGAACTTACGGTCGCAAATCCAGAGCTGGAGCAAGAAAATTAAGTCGATCAAAATACACATATTTGCGCTTAGTGCTTGCTGCTGCCCCACTGCGCCCCCTCAGCTGTCTCTCTCTCCTGTAGCAGTCTCTACAGCTGCGCCAACGTCTTGTAACATCTGAGGATGAAAAATTAACAGATACAATAACATTTTTAAATTCTGTGCCCTTGTAATGTATTTTAAAAATAAAAACCGTACACCAGCAATATTATACTTTTTTAACCTGTTATAGGGGTATAGAACAGCAATACAAATTGTATGTAGGTAAAATAACAATTTAATATTACAAGGGTTCATACATAGAAAGCTGTATGACATATGTGTCACAATAATTAGCATTTATTTGGCACACAGCAATGGAATGAACAAAAGGGACACATATTAAGTATTTCATCTACGCATTTATTGTGTCAGGCAAAATGTAAAAATTTAATTTGGCCACCATTGCAGTAGGACCTAAATATCACACCAACACAGACGGCACCTGAACATTCATCATACCAGGACCTTCATTTGGTCCCTGCCCTGTGTGATTCCCGTATATATGGGATGGAGCGTTTTCAAGTTATCATATCCCACAGTGGCCTCCTCTGTTCCTTTTGAGTTATGTTCCTTAAGGTTTGAGAAACACCCATTGCAGGCTCGAAACGTTACCTATACATGTTTTTAGTCTGTGGAGTTTTGAAGTTACACTTTTTCAACTTGCATTGAAAGTTTTTTGTTTTTGCGGCTGTTTTGACAATTATACAGGAGCTAAATATTACATGTGCTTGGATTTCTCACATAGCATTGGGGGTTCAACAGGAATAACTGATTTATTCAACACATTTCGGGTTCACATATAAGGGTACAGGGACATTATAACACATTGCTGTTGGTACATACTGAGTAGTCAAACAGTATTGTAAGCGGTTTCAAGTCGTTACTTACTAATGCGTTCTTGCTCCTCCCTAGACCTGTCGCCAAAATCCGGGAACATCTGTCCACATATTCTCCTCCAAGCCGCGTCCTTCCGCGTCCGTTCGAATAATTTGGATCCCGCTGGTCCCAAAGTTCTGGCCTCTCCTGGACCAGAACGATCAACATCTCCACATTGATGTGACTGGCCATGGTTCTGGACTCCGTGGAGGCGGTTTCCTGTTTGGGTTTGAATTTTCGTAGCCTAATTAGCATGTCAGCCCTTCCTGGCAATTACCTGATGCAATTTCCTGACACCTGGGATAGTGGTGCGATTTAATCGCAAGTCACACGTGCGGTCCGTTTGTAATCCGATTTTTCATCGCTCCCATAGACTTGCATTGGCGATAGTCGACCCACAATCGGTGACAATCGCAGCATGCTGCGATTGCACACGGACGTTTAAAACAGACCACAAAAAATCGGATACTGGGAGCTGCTCCATAGATTAACATAGGGCAGACTGCAATACGATATTTCATCGTATTGCAGTCGTCCGATTCTGTCGCCAGTGTGACGCCGGCCTAATCAGTATAACGGCGCCGACCTGACAGTGTCTGTAGGTTACTGAGCACAATCCTGCTGACAGATTCTCTATTAAAAAAAGAGTAAGACTTACATTCAAACATTAATTCCCTACCACTTCTCACCAAGAACCTTGCCTTATTCATTAAACGAGGTAATACACATTTACATATCTTCACAATTCCGTGTTACATCATGCTTTTATACGATAACCCTACATTTCCTCCAGGGCTCCCAGGCCAATTTTCCTTAAGTTGAAAGACGCACCCATCCTATATGATTATATATCTTATCCTAGCATCAAACCAATACACTCTTTTTTCCCCTAATATTACTATACTCCCAGATGCATGGTACTTTCATGAGGAATTAAAGAGCGATGTGAGATCCATGTCCTCTCAGATATCTTTAGGCCTCTTACCTCTTTTGAAAGTCTTCTGCTTGTTAGGAAATCCTCCAGCGCACACCATTTCATTACTATACGTATAGATTGTTCCAAGATAGCTTGGTCACTAATGAACACCCTCCTCTCTTTTTTTCAAAATGGGATGGGGTTCTTGGAAGATCTCTCTCATTGAAAGAAGGCTCCAAAAATCCTTCTCTTTACTCATAAAGCCTCACTCTGATCCTTAGCAAGGTGGTATAGATGCTCTGTGTACATTCATTTTATATTTCTCTCAGCCTCAGATGTATGTTGGAGATGTTCACAAGAAATAGGATCTTACGTACACATATGGTGTTCATGCCCGCCTAGAAAATGCTCTTGTGAAGCTATATTTGATCTGTTTAATAGAGTATCTTCCAAAAGAATACAACCCTCTTTTGAGTTGGCCCTCATGTAGCTCAGTGACATTTCAATATTCCAATTTCTGGATATAAAAGGGATCTACTCAGGCACTTATTGACAGTGACTAGGAAATTAATCCATAGATACTGGAAACAGGAGACGATACCTTATGCAGAATTTGTGGCTGAACGCAATGATCCCTTCAGGATGGAGGAGCTAACAGGGCAAATAACACATACTGCAGATAAAGTAGTCAGTGCTTGGTCACCTTGGATCCTGTTCAGAGAGACTATGATCTGACCTCCTGGCTTCATGACACCTAGAGATTCGTGTTCCTGGTTAATAATACCCAGGGGTGGTCTAATCCTGGGTAACTTCTGTGGCTGATGACCATACAGACAAGGATGAATTACTTAATATTTACCTCTTAGCTATTTCTCTTCTTTCCCTCGTAATACGATTCCCTTAATTTTTTACCAGAATTTTCTAGTCTATTTTCTCGGTACACTGATTTAATACAGCTAAATCTTTCTACAGGATGTGTTAAGGGTATGCCACACTAAACAATATCGCTAACGGGATCGCTAAAAAACGTCACTATTTAGCGATCCCGTTAGCGATATTGTTCAGTGCGGCAGCTTCCAGCGACGAGCTTCCTGCTGTGATCTCGCTCGTCGCTGGAATCGTTCCGGACCCTATTTTATCGCCGGCGCTCCCGCTGGGTAAGTATCTAATCGCTGTGTGGCACCTTTTCTTATGCGATTTAGCGGTACTTTTGTACCGCTAAAGTCGTTAAGAAGATCGCTAACGGCGATAGCGTCGTTAACTATATCGCTAAATGCGGCAGCATTTAGCGATATAGAAACAATCCCGCTAGCGATCTCATTAGTATGCAACGCTAACGAGATCGCTAGCGGGATCGAGTAGTGTGGCAGTACCTTAAGGGTGACAACAGTATACATTGCAAGATTGACATAAAAGTTATTTATTCATAACACATAAGAATGTTATTTATGATCTTGTATGTTTATTTTGTATATTGGTCAATGTATTGTCCACAAGGTAGTGCCCCTTATCTTGCATTTATTGTTTACGTTTCTTTATGCTGTGAATTATTTCAATAAAACTTGATTTACACACAAAATAAAGATGAGACCTATCAGACTTTGTAATCGTAAGTTTGCTAACTATAAAACCAGAGATGTTGTTTATATGGAGCAACCAAGAGAATATACACTACTCATGAAAACTTAGGGATATTTGGCTTTCAAGTGAAATTTATGGAAAACGTCAAAAAGTTGACACTACCGTGATATTTGATTATGAAAGTAGGGCATTTCAGTAGAAGCATGCAATGGTGGGTATACCCCCTACACACCTTCCACCCCCCAAAAATGTCAATGTCCCACTAAATTGTCATGTAGCCCTGAGCATCAATTACAGCTCGACAATGATGTCTCATTCTGTTCACGAGTTGTCTGCTGAGGCATGGCATCTGACTCTTCTTGAAGCGCGACCCTAAGGTCATTGAGGTTCTGGGGTACAAAGTAAAGAGCCTCTACACGGCAACTCAGCTGATCCCATAGGATGTGGATGAGATTCCGGTCTGGAGAAAGTGCAGGCCACTCCATTTGAGGTACCCCAGTCTCCAGAAGCCGTTCCCTAATGATGCAACCTCGATAAACTGTTGCATTGTCGTCCATGAAGTTGAAATTAAGCTTGTGTTGTACATGCAGAGGCACAATGACTGGATTAATGATGTTATTCAAGTAGCAGGGGCTTTTCACTGTACCATTCACCAAGTGTAGGGCAGTTCTGTGTTTACTACACACACCTACCCACACGCTAACACTACAACCGAAGGCTCGCCTGATGACAACAGTGGCTGATGCATAGTGCTTTCCTTGACGTCTCCAACCCATCATTTCTGCTCAGCGTGAATCGACTTTCATCAGTGAACAGCACTAAGGCCCACTGGTCCCTCATCCAGAGCAGATGCTCCCTGACCCATGCAAGACGATGGTGGTGCGGTCAGGTACCTTGCAGGTCGTCTAGCACGCAGACCACACTGATGCAAAGCGGTTTTGAATCATCTAACATGACATTTGGGTGCCTCTTACCTTCCTTAAATGTGCCTGAAGTTGTGTAGCATTCATCATCCGCTTGTGAAGGGCAATGAACTGGTTATCAGTGTGGGATATGGCCAAAGGACGTCCACTTCTCTGCCTTTCTGTGTCTCTTCCAGTCTCTGTATCTCTGTGGCAACCTGATGATGACACTCTAAGTTCAGTGGCCACTTCCATCTGAGAACTTCCTGCTTGAAGCCTCACAATGGCAGGTACTGTTGATCAATTGTTAGGTGTCATCTTGGCTTCATGATGAGAACTGTTTAAATACCAATACGAAATGAACCGGGAAATTTTTTGGGCAATTCATGGATCAAACACCTGTTCTGAATTTTGCCATTAGGGTCTGTGCACACATTGCGGAATCTGCTGCGGATCCACAGCGGATTTGGCCCTGCGGATCCGCAGCAGAACTGCAAGTGATGTACAGTACCATTATATTAAATGGAAATCAAAAAACGCAGTGCACATGCTGCAGATTTTTCAGCGCGGATTTAAAACTGCAGCATGTCACTTCTTTAGTGCAGTTCCGCAGCATTTTGAGACCTGCTCCATTATAGGAATCCACAGGTCTCAAAACGCTGGGGGAATCCGCACAAGAACAGCCGAAAATCCACAGCAAATCCGCAGGTAAAACGCAGGTCATTTTACATGCGGATTTAGCAAAATCTGAGCAGAAAATTCCACAGCAGAATCCGCAACGTGTGCACGGCTCCTTTGTTACTAGAACAGCAAGTTGTGCAAACAGTACTGAATCATTGAACAGTCGGACACGTGCATTCAAAAGTTTAGAGACGTCACATTGACTTCACCTGAAAACATTAAGAGTGCATTTTATGATCATCCTGAAATTTCACCCGAAAGCCAAATATTCCTAACTTTTTGTGAGCAGTGTGAACAGGGCCCTTATAAATATGCAACCTAAAAAACAAACCCCTAAAAACCGTATCTTCAATAAATTAAAATCGGGTACATTACACATAGATTCAAGAATAGAAATAAAAAGATCACTTATATTAAGGGAGGGAGAGGGGGCTGAATTCACCCTATCCAATTTTCCTAACTGCGTAGGTTGGCACCCTAATAAAGCGATGTGGTGCGCCCGCTCACTGATGAGTGTCCTTATGTGTCCCTCCCCATCCCCAAGACCAAAAAACTGGTTTACTGGACACTCGGGAAGCCCCAACTGTCTGGAGAATTCACCTAGAGAGCGAATAGAATCCTTATGGACTGGATATATGACCAGGCTATATGAGGTCTCTCACGTGCGTTTTATTGATCTTCAGCATTTAGGACATATGCATTTAATTTTGGTTCCACAGTCTTACTGTATTTATTGACCTACAGTGGGGGAAATAAGTATCTGATCCCTTGTTGATTTTGTAAGTTTGCTCACTGACAAAGACATGAACAGTCTTTAATTTTAAGGGTAGGTCAATTTTAACATTGAGAGATAGAATATTAAAAATAAAATCCAGAAAATCACATTGTATAAATTACCATATTTTTCGGATTGCAAGACGCACCCCAAATTTTGAGGAGAAAAATAGGATTTTTTTAAATAAAATGTTGGTGTTTCTTATAATCTATGTGTCTTATTGAGAGAGAGAGAGAGAGAGAGAGACCGGACAGTGTTTTCTGCATTTACAATGGTTTTCTATAGAGGCGACGGATCCGCAGGCGGATTCCGTCAAAAACGGATGCCAGCGGATCCGCCGCCCATAGGCGGCCATTATACAAAATGGCGGATGCGGCGGATCCGCCGTTGTCCGCCATTTTGGCGGACAAAAAAACGTTGCATTGGACTTTTTTTGTAATGACGGACGCCAATTTTTTGGTGGATCCGTCAAAAAACGGACCTAACGGATGACCATCCGTCAAAATTCGTCACTAATGCAAGTCAATGGGAAAAAAACGGATCCGCCAAAAAGACGGATTTTGGTAAGAACTTACCTGTAAAATCCTTTTCAGCGAAGAAGGGAGACACACTAGACATTACTAGTGGGTAGGCGGAGCCCAGATGAGATAGACACCTCAGATTAAAAAGAGTGTTGACCGGCCCCTCCAGCTCGGGCTCCTCCTACTCAGCTCTCCTGTTGTACCAAGCTTAAGGAAGAGCAATATCACCAGCGGAGCAACATAACCCCTTCTGAAGGACTTCAGAGAATAAAACACAAAAATACAGGTTATGCATGCATGTAGGCAAAAACCACACAGTTCCAGGTACTACTCACTGGACCTGACCACTGCGATGAGCTGGCGATGCTGGAACAGAGCCTTAGCGCGTCGACCTCAGCCCAGATAATCGCTATCAGAGAAGGGTCACGCTGCATCTGAAAACAACAACACACTTCTGCCATGGGAGGGATGTGTCTCCCTTCCTTCTTCGCTGAAAAGGATTTTACAGGTAAGTTCTTACCAAAATCCGTCTTTCAGCTGCAGATGAAGGAAGGGAGACACACTAGACATTACTAGTGGGACGTCCCAAAGCAGTCCAAAAATTAAGGGTGGGAAAAAACCAAAAGAGGCAGAATCCCAACAACCTTGATAAATGCGCAACAGGCGCCAAATACCAGTTAACTAGAACTTTAAACTACAGCCGCCTGCAGGACCCTACGTCCTAAGGCTGCATCAGCGGAAGCACTAACGTCCACCTTATAAAATCTTGTAAAGGTGTGGACGGAGCGCCAGGTCGCCGCCCAGCAAAGCTGAGCTGCCGAGGCCCCTTGATGGAAAGCCCACGATGAGCCCACAGCTCTCGTGGAATGAGCTAGAACCTTAATCAGGCAAGGTTCGCCTTTAAGTCGGTAAGCCTCCAAAATGGCCGACCGGATCCAACGAGCTATAGAATCCTTGGAAGCTCGTTGACCATGTCGACGACCTGCTGGAATCACAAACAGGTAATCCGACTTCCGAAAACTTTGGGTAACAGACAAATAGAACTTCAAAGCCCGCACCAAATCCAATGTGTGCAAGGCCCGTTCCTTCGCATTACTCGGCCCCGGACAAAGAGAGGGCAACACAATATCCTGGTTAAGATGAAATTGTGACACCACCTTAGGTAGAAAGTCGCCCCGTGTGCGAAGCACTACACGATCCGGGTGAAACTCCAGAAAAGGAGGCAAGTAAGAAAGAGCAGCCAACTCAGAAATCCTTCTCAAAGAGGTGACCGCCACTAGGAAGGCAACCTTCCAAGAGAGCAAAGAAAGACTAACACAGTCCATAGGCTCAAAAGGCCCGTGTTGAAGAGCCTCCAAAACAAGATTGAGGCGCCAAGGAGACACAGGCGCCTTCCGCGGCGGAAACTGGCGGGTTACTCCGCGAAAAAAGGAACGTACGTCCCTACGTGAGGCGATAGTCTTTCGAAACAGCAAGGACAGAGCAGAAACCTGACCCCTCAGGGTGCTCACTGCCAACCCCTTGTCCAACCCGAATTGCAGGAAAGCCAACAAATTGGGAATGGAAAAAATCCTCGGGTTCCTTGAAGAACCCGAACACCACGAAAAGAAGGCTTCCCAAGTGGTAAATCCTAGTAGTAGCCGGACCTCTGGCAGCTCGCAAAGTGGCAATGACTTCGGCTGAAAAACCTTGACGGATCAATATTTCGGACTCAAGAGCCACGCCGTCAAACGCAGAGACATCAGGTCCGGATGACGAACGGGCCCTTGGGTTAACAGGTCCGAGCGGAAAGGAAGTGGAAATGGTGGCGCTGCCAGGAGCGACACCAGTGTCGAGAACCACGTCCTCCTTGGCCAATCTGGGGCTATCAACATAGCCGGGATTCTCTCTAGTCTGATCCGACGTAACACCAGGGGGAATAAGGAAATCGGTGGAACACATAGATTAGCTCGAATTGGTCCCACGGAGCCACTAGAGCATCCACCGCCACAGCCTTCGGATCCTTGTACCTGGACATGAAAGTCGGTAACTTGGCATTGAACCTGGATGCCATCAGATCCACTTGGGGAGTTCCCCAACGGAAGCACAGCAGTGCAAAAATTTCCGGATGAAGACTCCATTCTCCGGGATCCATCTTCTCGCGACTGAGGAAGTCCGCCGTGATATTCTGAACTCCCGGAATGTGGATCGCAGAGATAGCTGGCACTCTGGTCTCTGCCCATACTAGGATACGAGATACCTCCACCATGAGCTTGGAACTCCTCGTCCCGCCTTGGTGGTTGATATATGCGACCGCCGTCGCATTGTCCGTCTGCACTCGGACTGGCAGACCGCTTAAAGGGACCGTCCAGTGTTGGAGGCAAAGAAAAAAATCGCCCTCAATTCCAGGATGTTGATCGGCAAGACAAACTCTTCCGACGACCATACTCCCTGAGTCCAAAGATCGTTCCAGACACCCCCCCCAGCCCGTCAGGCTGGCATCGGTGGTTATGACCGACCACTTCGGAGGGAGGAAGGACTTTCCCAGGGATAACTCTTTCGGACGTATTCACCATCCTAGAGACTCTCGTACCCTGTGGGGGATGATGACACTGCAATCCAGTGAAAACCTGCGATCGATCCCAACGGCTCAGAATGAACCTTTGGAGGGCCCTGGAATGAAACCGGGCAAACGGAAGTGCTTCCATGGACGCCATCAACCCCAGAAGACGCATACAGCTTCGCAGGGACATTGCTGTCGAAGACTTCATAACCCGTGCATGTCGAAGGAGACATGCTTGCTTGTCTGGAGGCAGGGACACCACTGCTCGCACCGTGTCGAAATGCATCCCCAAAAACAGGATTGACTGCGACCGTTCCAGAGACGACTTCTCCCAATTGACCAGCCACCCGAAGTCCTCCAGGAGCTGAAGGGATAGATTGCGAGCAGTTACCGTCTCCTCCTTCGAAGACGCCACAATCAGAAGGTAGGGAAGAATCGTAACCCCCTGTCTTCGAAGAATCGCCATGAGAGGCGCCAGAATTTTTGTAAAAACTCTGGGCGCTGAGGCCAACCCGAATGGCAGAGCCACAAACTGGTAATGGTCCTGACCTATGGCAAAACGAAGGAAGCGTTGGTGGGCCTTTCCGATTGGGAAGTGCAAATAAGCGTCGCGAATGTCGATTGACACCAAAAAAGCGTTCTGCGACAGGGCCGCCAAAACGGAGCGAAGCGACTCCATGCGGAATTTCCTGGCGTGGACATGCCGATTCAATCTTTTGAGATCCAGAATGGGCCGAAATTTGTCCTCTTTTTTGGGGACCACAAAGAGGTTAGAATAAAACCCTCTTCCCCGGCCCTCCGGCGGAACCGGCACCACCACACCTTTCTGCAGAAGGGAATCTACTTACCACAGCAGAGCGGCAAAAAGCTCGGGCTCTGACGGAACGCGAGGTTGACAAAAAAAACTGTCTGTGGGTCGAGAAACAGACTCTATGAAGTAGCCTGCCAACACAACCCGTGTCACCCAGGCGTCCGACATGCGGGAAGCCCAAGTCGGTTTGAATAGGAATAGACGACCCCCCACTCGAGAGCGCTCGAGTGAGACCCAGGTGTCAGTCCGCCTTAGCGGGCTTTTTGCCAGCTTCCCGCTTGTCTTAACGGAAGTTCTGTTTCCAGGGTATGCGGAATTTCTGAGAATTCCCCCTTTTTTGTTTTTTAAAAACAGAGGGACGACCCGAACCCCAGAGGGCTGACTGAATCATCCCCTGGACCGAAAGGACCGCCGACAACTACCGGCACTAGTCCTGCCAGACGCAGAAGTCACAGCTCTGCGCTGCGGTAAAGCTGTTTCTTTTGCCTTTACCTTGGCAATCAGCTCCGTGAGGTCAGGTCCAAATAGCTGACCACCTTGCAAGCTAGCAAACCCTGTTTGGAAACTGCGTCCACTGTCTAAGGCACAGTGCTCTTCTGACTGTGACTGCCGAGGATTGCGCCCTGGATAGCAGTGATGCAGTATCCTCCAAAAACTGGAAAAGCCCATCTACCTCGATAGAGGAGATCCACCTTGCCACGCCGTCCGTAGACGGTCCAACCGGCTCAGGGAAACTTTACAAGCACACATGGATTCTTAATACTGAATCCATGATCCGCGGCCTCGCAGATGGATTTTTCTGCCATCTACGTTTTTTGTCCAGCGGGTCCTGCAGACTCGCCTTCCCCTTAACAGGAGGATTTTGCTAAGCTGGGATAAAGGGACATCCACTTCAGGAGAAGGATCCAATTATCATCAACTCCGTAGAACACGGATACGGTGTCTCAATTTTCTGGACACAGGCGCTCCTTCTCCACTGCCCCATTAAGCTCATCCAGTGATGGTAAAGCTTGATCGTGATTGAAAACATCCGGGCCGACTTACCATGACGTCCAGATACCTCCTCCGGTAACTGTAACGCCTCCAATAAAAACCTCTTTACGGCCCAAAAGGAAGGCAGAGTGTCCCTGCCGATCCTCCTTGTCCGAATCGGACATTTTCGTTACGCGGGAAGGAAGGCACCGGCTTGTGTCGCTTCCTGACATGAGAGGATCTAGCTGACACTCAATAATAGAAAATCAGACAGGCCATCAATAGAAACTAGCGAGGGCCTCCATTCTGACACCACTTGAACCTCCGACTGCTGCGCTTGACGCCGTCCAGGTCTGCGCGTCAGATACGCGAGACTGATCCTGTAGCGGATCTGGGAGACGGTTGCACAGTATATGGCAGGTTAAACCTGTCAGTAACTAGAAAGTGTGGTTTCTTAAAGAAAAAACGAACGCTGAAGGGTTAAAGCTCTTAAGGAGAGAGCTACCCCAGCTGTCCCCCATTAAGAGTTAACCGCCTAAGAAGGGGTTAAAGTCGCAGACTCCCCACAACCTTAATAATGAAAAGGGTGTGCGAGCCCCAAGTGCCTCTTATAAGGCAGCAGCTACAGGACAGCTATGCCACACTTAACAAGAAAAACGTTCACAAGATCGCTAAAAAATTGCGCTGTTTGTAAATCGCAATGACCGCCAAAGTCATTAAGGGGATCGCTAACCGCCTATGCGTTGTTAATGAGATCGCCCAGATTGGCAGCTACTAGCGACATTAAAAATGATCACACAAACGATCGCATAGTATGCGTCGTCGTTAGCAGGAACGTATAGTGGCAGTATTAACTGTCGCAGACTCCCCACAACCTCTTTATTGAAAAGGTGTGCGAGCTTTGAGATAACAGCTGCAGGCAGCGCAGTCTGCCACCCATTTGTGCCTCAGAAAGGCGCCCGCGCTGTGGGGTGAAGGGGTTAAGCTTCTGCCCTAGACGGGAAGAAGCGACTCACCCAGCTGGTCGCGGTGCAGCGTTGCCGAGAGGGGAGGAGAGCGATGTCCGAGGGAGCTTTCAGCCTGTCAGTAATGGCCGCCGCGCTGTGCCTCCGTGTGCTTCATGAGAGAAGCCGGAAAAGGAGACTGCCGTAAAGCGCGCGCTCAGAGCGGCGCGAAATTCAAATAAAAAAGGCGCGCAGCTCCTCTCTCCCCCGTTCCTATGTCCTGCAGGCATCCACCTGCGGACAAAAAACACACAGTCACCGCATGTATACTGTAACAGCGACTGCCGCAGCAGTCGCTGAAAACACTCAAACACATATTAAATGTGGAGTACTAACCAGCCAAAAGCGCCACAGGGACCCCCAGGGGTTTCTGGCGCTATGCCCATGCTTCCCCCCAGGGCGGGGAACGCAGTGACCCCTGCAGCGCGGTTTGCGTCTCCGCCAGGGAAGCCATCCTCATCCCCCCGGTCCGGCAGGGTTCTGCAGGGACCACCATATAGGGTAATACAGATCCGCCAAGGGAGAGTGGGGGTCCAGCAGCGCCACATTTGGTGATCCAAGTCTCTTGTCCGATAAAAAATAATAAAATCTTCTGAGGAGCTGCTTCCAGCAGCGACTATCTTCTCTGACCTCAAATTGAAAACTGGAGAGCTGAGGAGGAGCCCGAGCTGGAGGGGCCGGTCAACACTCTTTTTAATCTGAGGTGTCTATCTCATCTGGGCTCCGCCTACCCACTAGTAATGTCTAGTGTGTCTCCCTTCCTTCATCTGCAGCTGAAAAAAATGGCGGATCCGTTTTTTTCACATTTTGACGGATTTTGACTGACGTCGTACGACTGAAGTGTGAAAGAGGCCTTACCGGGGTGGTGGCTGCTGTGAAGAGAGGTCACAGGGTCGCTGCTGGAGGAGGCAGGAGTGGGGTGATGCTGCAGGCAGCAAAGAGGGGTGTTCCGATGTGCGTTGCGCCACTGTGGGTGCTCTGCCGACATTTTGTGAAAGGCCAGAGCCCCCGCAGTTGCATGGTTTTCCATGCAGTGGACTCCGGGAAAATGGCCACCGGGGGCGACGCATGCGCAAATGGAGATCTTGGTGCCCCCGGCGGCCATTTTCTCAGAGTCCACTGCATGGGAAACCATGCAACTGTGCGGGCTCTGGCATTTCACAAAATGTCGGCAGAACCCCCAACAGCATTGTACACCGCCGGAGACGACCGCAGCATTGCCAAACACCCCGTCATCCCAGCCTGCAGCAACGGTATCGGTAAAGTATATCCGCATTATAAGATGCACCCCCATTTTCCCCCAAAATCTGGGGAAAAAAGTGCATCTTATAATCCAAAAAATACAGTATATAAATTTGCATTTTGCAGTGAGAAATAAGTATTTGATCCCTCTGGCAAACAAGACTTAATACTTGGTGGCAAAACCCTAGTTGGCAAGCACAGCAGTCAGACTTTTTTGTAGTTGATGAGGTTTGCGCACATGTCAGGAGGAATTTTGGTCCACTCCTCTTTGCAGATCATCTCTAAATCATTAAGATGTTGAAGCTGTCGCTTGGCAACTCGGTGCTTCAACTCCCTCCATAAATTTTTATAATTTTTTATGGGATTAAGGTCTGGAGAGTCACTAGGCCACTCCATGACATTAATGTGCTTCCCTTTGAGCCACTCTTTTGTTGCCTTGGCTATACGTTTTGGGTTACTATCTTGCTGAAAGACCCAGCCACGACCCATTTTTAATATCCTGGCGGAGGGAAGGAGGTTGTCACTCAGGATTTTACGGTACATGGCTCCATCCATTCTCCCATTGATGCGGTGAAGTAGTCCTGTGCCTTTAGCAGAGAAACATCCCCAAAACATGTTTCCACCTCCATGCTTGACAGTGGGGACGGTGATCTTTGGGTCATAGACAGCATTTCTCTTCCTCCAAACACGGCGGGTTTAGTTAATGCCAAAGAGCTCAATTTTTGTCTCATCTGACCACAGCACCTTCTCCCAATCACTCACAGAATCATCCAGGTGTTCATTGGCAAACTTCAGACGGGCCTGCACATGTGCCTTCTTGAGCATGGGGACCTTGCGAGCACTGCAGTATTTTAAACCTTTACGGCGTAATGTGTTACCAATGGTTTTCTTGGTGACTGTGGTCCCAGCTGCCTTGAGATCATTAACAAGTTCACCCCGTGGTTTTAAGCTGATCTCTCACGTTCAAGTTCAAGGATACCCCACAAGGTGAGATTTTGTATGGTGCGCCAGATCGATGTCGATTGATAGTCATTTTGTATTTCTTCCATTTTCTTACTTTTGCACCAAGTTTTCTTCTCACCCAGCTTCTTACTTATGGTTTTGTAGCCCATTGCAGCTTTCTGCAGGTCTATGATCTTGTCCCTGAAATCGTTAGAAAGCTCTTTGATCTTGCCCATGTTGTAGAGGTTACAGTCTGACTGAGTCTGGGGACAGGAGTCTTATATAAAGGTGACTATGTAAGACAGCGGTCTTTAATGCAGGTAACAAGTTGATTAGGAGTCTAACTGGTCTGTAGGAGCCAGCACTCTTAACCCCTTAACCCCCAGAGCTTTTCTCTCGTTTTGCATTTTCGTTCCCCTTCTTCCCAGAGCCATAACTTTTTTATTTTTCAGTCAGTATGGCCCTGTGAGGATTTGTCTTTTGTCGGACGAGTTGTACTTTTGAACGACACCATTGGTTTTACCATGTTGTGTACTAGAAAACAGGAACAAAATTCCAACTGCTGTGAAATTGCAAAAAAAAAAAAAAAAAAGTGCAATTCCACACTTGTTTTTTGTTTGGCTTGTTTACTGGGTTCAGTAAATGCTAACTGACCTGCCATTAGGATTCTCCAGGTCATTACGAGTTCATAGACACCAAACATGTCTAGGTTCTTTTTTATCTAAGTGGTGAAAAAAATCCCAAACTTTGTTAAAATAAATAAACTGCACCATTTTCCGAGACCCGTAGCGTCTCCATTTTTCGTGATCTCAGGTTGCGTGAGGGCTTATTTTTTGCGTGCAGAGATGACGTTTTTAGTGATACCATTTTGGTGCAAATTTGATCTTTTGATCGTCCATTATTGCATTTTAATGCAATGTCGCGGCGACCAAAAAAAACTGACATTTAAAAAAATTTTCTCATTATGCCATTTAGCGATCAGGTAAATCTTTTTTTTATTGATAGATCGGGTGATTCTGAACGCGGCGATACCTAATATGTGTTTGATTTTTATTGTTTTCTTTTGAATGGGGCGAAAGGGGGGTGATTTAAACGTTTTTTATATTTTTAAAAACTTTTTTTTTTTTTCACTTTTGGCATGCTTCAATAGTCTTCATGGGACACTACAAGCTGCTACTACCCGATAGGCTCTGCTACATAGAGGCGATAATCAGATCACCTCCATGTAGCAGAATTACTCACTTGCTGTGAGCGCCAACCACTGGGTGGCGCTCACAGCAAGCCGGCACTGACAACTATAGAGTTCTCCAGGAGACCTCTGGCTACCATGCCAACCCACCAGTGACCCGTGACGTGGGTCACTGGTGAGCGTATTTCCGGCACGATTGTCGGAACCGCTTGTTAAATGCCGCTGTCAGCCTCTTATATTTCATGTTCCTCATCTCCCCCTACTGCCGAATGGCTTTTTTTTTTTATATTAATAAGCCCCATATTTACAATTTTGTCATTGTCTAACCCAGTTGCCACATACCAATCCCTCCCTCTCACTCCATGTCCTTTTCATGGATAGGCTCTTCATTAAAGCAGCATTGTGTCATCAGCTGTACTAGTGAGCGTGTCATCTACGTGCCGATCCCTTAATCTAGTACTAATAAATGATGGTATTGCATCTTTATGCATACCTCTGCTAACACTCCACCAGATCTTTGCAGGGGACGCAGCATCCATAATGTACCGTATATACTCATGTATAAGCCGACCCGTGTATAAGCCAACCCCCCTAATTTTGCCACAAAAAACTGGGAAAACGTATTGACTCGCGTATAAGCCTAGGATGAAAAATGATTATGCCCCCATATGCTGCACAGATTATGCCCAATATGCTCCACAGATTATGCCTCCATATGCTCCAGATTATGCCCCCATGTTCCACAGATTATGCCCCCATATGCTCCAGATTATGCCCCATATGTTCCACAGATTATGCCCCCATATGCTCCACAGATTATGCCCCCATATGCTCCAGCAGGGTAGCACGAAAGTCCCCCCCCCCCCCCCACCGACTCAAAACAGCAATATTGAAGAAATGCCCAGGGACATCTCTATAGGGCACATGGCTATCAGTTCAGTTACTCAGCACTTGGCTGTCCATAAAATGGGCTTTCTAGCAGAAACACTTTTTAAGCAGCGATAGGTAGACTGGCAGTACCATAATATGAACTATATAGGCTTTAATTATTGGCTATCCACTTGTGCCCTGGGGAGCTATTTTATTATCTTGTAAATCGTTTCTTGCTCGTTTTCATAATACATTTAATGGAAATATTAAAAGTTACATGTTACTGCTCAATTGGATTAGACTGAATTATAAAAGTAGGTGTTCCCTTCTTGCAGTGTACTTTATGTAGTTTGTCATTCTGAGCGCTTCTATAATTTGGCACTTTGTAAAAGTTACGTTTTATGGTTATAATCCCTTTGGCAGTAGTCTTTCAGTAGTGGGACGGTTTCATGAGAATTTTAGTGACTATTTCTTCATCCCATTACAGCATGTTACTTTTTTATTTTAAAAACCACAAGGAATAAAAGCCATACGTACCAATGCCAGGTCACAATACCAATGCAGGAAGCCGCAGGCAGCCATAAGTAAAGGCGGAGGCAGCGGGAGAGCAAAGCACTGATGAACAACCACTGCACACATACCATCCAGAGTTTGGAGGAGGGGGTTAGTATTAGCGATGCAGAAGAATAATACACCAATCTTCCTCAGATACTAAAGAGTCTGATTGTATCCCGCAAAGATGAACAATCACATGCGGTAAGAGTAGACAACGTTTTGCCCAAAATACACAGGCTTGCAACCTGTGTCACGTATCTTCAATGTTTTTCAAGTTCCTACCATAAAATGAAAAGCAATACCCTGAAAAGAACATAATATCTAAAAACCGCAGAGGCAGCAGAGACACAAAATACTGATGAACAACCACTCACAGACCTAGCAATCCATGGGATGAGGGCTGTGGAAGATTCGAAGAAGCAGATTAATGAGGCCTAGAAGGTGCCAGTCACACAGATACGTGTAGTGCACCATGGCAAACTATTACATCAGCGAGTGGCTGTTCATCAGGCTAAATACTATAATATTGATGTGGGTCATACAGCTTGTATCCCTACCATTCACCAGAACAGAGGATCTCCATCTGCACCCCAAACTGGCCCCAGTTTCAATGAAAATTTGAATGGTGCGCTCTGGTGCTCCATTCATCTCTGACCGTGCAATACCCAAAGGCAGCACAGCCCTACACAAAGCTATGCTTGTGCTTCATAGACTGAATGCAGAGGCAGGGAACATCTACAACCGGCTGGGATTCACATACTCATGGGTGCCATCTTGCGCTACAGACATAAGTGTCCGTAAGGATGACGTATACATGGCTGGGACTGTAGAGTTATCGCAGATTGGATTATTTAGGCTGCAATAACCCCTTTTACCGCAGTTTGTCCCAAGATCTAATATGTATTTTTTTTTAGAGCAAATATTATAGCCTAATGTTAGTGCCTGCAGTCACCCAACATATATGTATATAAAAAAAAGAACACACACTATAGAAAATGATCTTTCTTTAAAAGAATCTTAATTTTGCATTACAACCACAGAAACACAACCACTTACATTTCCGAGATCTCTTATGCATAAAAAACCCATCAAGCAGATAATAAAAGAAAACGTTTCTTTTTACTGTACTATACACAAGTTCATTTTGTCACTGACATAACTTGAAATGTGTCATTTGTATTTTCCCCCTTTTAAGAAAATTTGTATCAAAACCCACAAAGTGGTTTCAATGTAATACAGATGGAAAGAGTATATATATATATATATTATAAAACGCTACCAAGCTTCACTTCAGCATTGTACTTGGGACCAATACTGTATGGCAGGATTTCTGTCTCACACGTGACGCTCTATTACTAGTTATGGCACATGGAATAAAACAACATATACAAAAGCCACACAGTCTCATAACACCCCCATACAAATGACTGATGAGGTCTTCTATAAAGTGCAGGTGGTGGGACCCACACACAGTGTCTTTTACAAAGTGCTCGTTTGCTCATTGACACTTTGGATGTGAACATATAAATACTCCCGAGCTGATGCACTTGTCACTTGAGAAGTTCCTTGTTGTTTTTAGCAAATATCTTCAGATACAAAAACAAGTAATACGCAGAAAGACCCCAATCAAGGTAGATACAGATAAAATGTAAAAATAAAAAAAAATTAAAACCATTACAACAGTCTGCTCCCCTCAAAACACAAGTGTCCAAGAACGGGAGAAAGCAGCAACATTCTTGGTCACTGTTAGTAGAGGGAGGTCCCTTCACTATTTGTCCTGGCAGTACTTACTAGACACTAACCATTACTGACATAACCCTTTCCCCACCATGGTGGATCTTCCTCACAATAATGGCGAAGAAAGTTTAGCAGCACTCGGCATGTCTACAGTGCTTTCCTCTATCAGTGGTAAATATGCCATGGCTGCCTCATCTTGTAAAGTATGGCAGTCAGATTTTGTGCAAATGCCACTTGGAGTGTTTCAGAGTAAAGGGGTTAAGTGTACATCAAAAAATAATCTACGAAAGGCAAGATTCCCTCTTGATAACACTTGGACCAGGGTGGATGAGGAGTGTGGGGAGAATGTGTGTATGCATTTATATGAGGGGAGGTATATTACACACACATACGCATTAATGGGCATTTTAGCTTTTCACAGCTTCTTTTTCTTTGTTTTCCATGTCTTCAGGGTAAGCGTGCCAAGTCAATCTCTCCTCGTAAAATGCAATAACTATCTGCGGACACTTCACATTGGCTTCTTTCGCTAGTACCAGATCGGCTTCATCAGAATCTTTCCTGCAATACAAAACACATAGAAGACTTGTAGGAAAGGCAGTCACTACTATGTGCTACTCACTAATCACAAGATGCCACAAACAAAAAAAAATAAAATCAGTTTATCAGCCCTCATTTGCCACCTGTGATACAATTGTGAAGGACATTTCAATGTAACTGTTAGCGGCACGTGCGGTACAGCCCAGTGCTCCACCTCAGAAACACAGTATGACCGTACTAAATCCTCCCAATGGGTTGTGTACTTGGTGTAGCAGGCACTTTTCATATGGATGAAATCAGACGCAGTATTGCTTGGCTGGATAGGTCAGCCTACACTGATACTCACCATTTCATTAGGAACATGAGCTCACCGCAGGAATCCGTCGCCCCAATTATCTTTTCGGGCTCCAGGCCCCTTTCAAATCCTCTTGCGATGTCAGTACTCTGAAGATTATAGAGCAGAACAAGATGGAAGACAAGGGCACACTAGCATTGCGGTACACAAACGGCATGAATACACTGCACCTCCAGTATAACCACACAACTATACCTTTTTCACTTCAATGCCAGATTAACATTTCCTACATGAAAAAGATGGTCCAGGCTTGGGATAATAAGTCTGCCGTCACCACATGACTATATAGTGCTGAAGGGTGACAGCATGAGGTGTGCACTTCTTACGATTCGCCAGTATTGCTGGTGCGAGCAATCACATGACCACGTGTGACATATGCACATTTTAGCCTGACTAAATGCGTTTAGCTTCTCCCTCACAGACCTGAATTGACAGAAGCTGAATGAATCTAGTACGCACGTGACTACAAGCATGCAAATCACACACACAGGGTCACGTGTCTGTCAGCCTGCACCAGCAATACCAGAGAATCCTGACACCCTGCGCTCTGCCACAATTGTATAATATACCTTCTTTAAGGATGAAAAAAAGCTGGATCCACACTGATCATTCACTCATTCACAAGGGAGCTGCAACTAAAAAAACTGTCACTAAGAGAATGACCAAAAAAGACTGCAATTATGATGCAGCAGGCCACGTTGGCATGCAGCTGCTGCGGTTTTTAAACTCTTGGCAATTATTTTTCCAGCATACAATCATGTCTGTTGTATTGACAAAATCACATGCTCACTTACTAATCAATTTAATAACAGCAGCAACTGCATGCCATCAAAGTTCTCATCCACATTATTGCCGCCAGGTCTGGCTTTAGTCTTAATACTTTCCATAAAATCCCTGCTGATCAGATCTACTATAGTAATGGAGCTCATGATCTGCGGCTCCCTCCTGACACTGATTGACAACTTTCCCCCTACATTGCTCATAGGGAAAAAGCATAGAACCAGTGGGGGCAGACCGCAGCTCCTCATACAAGGTCTCTTCTGGGCACACCATGAAGTGGACTCCTCAGCTCAGATGATGGGAGGAAATAACCAAAGATCAGGAAGCAATTCAGTGCTGGAATCAGTGTCTCAGTCTCTACATTATGCCAGACAGATTTAAGATATTGTCAGATCAGGGCAACTATCTAAACATGTACAGGGTTATTGTTAACATTTGACTTTACCTCTCTCCTCCTTTTTGCTCGAATCTCATCACTTCCGGCTTTTCTTTTGGTGGGTTCTGTCTTAGATTTGGATTCAGCCTCTTTACCCTTCTTGTACTTTTTCATGAATTCAGAGATCAGCTCTGGGCAGTCCAGGTTTCTATCAGGCTCCCATGTGTTATGTTCTCTGGAGTTGGAGAGGAGTGAATAACTTATCTCGTATGCAATTTGCAGTAAAGACTTTTCTTGACAACTATTTTCTTCCCACTCATAATCCTGCTATTCGATCAGAACAAAGGGGTTTTTTGGCTTTCAGTATCGCCAACAAGCTATACAACTTATTTTATGTAACTTACTAACTAAAATGTGCATGTGTTATGTATTTACAACGTTGCTTTCCATGTAACCCAAGTTATTGCTCACTTGTAGCTAATGATTATGTCCATACCGCCTCAGATGCCACGCTGAAACAGATCGCCTCCTAGTTATGGATCACTGTGGTTATATATTGGAGCTGTACGAGATTAGTTTAAGCAAAATACAAGAACACTTTCTATGGTAAAGGCACTTCTATGAGCCTTGTACTTTGCTCAGAGTGGCAGCTCATCTCCATGTAAATGAATAGGGTTGAGCTGCGATGCTAGACGGGACCCATGGGCAAGAGTGGAGCGGTTTTTGGAAAACAACTACACCCTTTTCTTCTACTTTGCAGCTTTTATCATAAATGCACACATAGTATCAGAACACTTAACCCATAATGGAAATGAGAAAAAATGAAAAGCTGAGACTTCACAGCGATAAAGAGAAAAGATGTGTCAATATCTCACTTTTGGCCAAGTCAGAGAAATACACTGAGTTCAATAGGCCTCCTTGCACCTAATGGTTGCCAGGAGTTTCCTTTTGGTAGACGCTGGGCTGTGATGCATTGGCACAGGGACTAATAATTCAGTATGCACAGCAAACGGCTTTCTGGGAGTCAATAGCCACACTGGAAAATACACCAATGCAGCAGAAAAAGTGGAAACAAAGCCTACAAAAATAGCCACACTAAAACAGTTCTATCAGTACAGTAAATCAGGCCAAGATGGCTTTCTACTCACAGTGTGATAAAATGCAGGCTGCTGTGCAGGCCATCGTCTGCAGACAGTCTCAGTGGCACCAGTACAGGCTCACTTAGCGGGAAGTGATTCAGACACTTCAACAAATGACACTTCTGATGATATTATTGAGTGATGATCAACACAATACTTACTAATACTCAGTCCTCCAGAAAAAAGCATTGTTATCCCGGCTTGCTAGAGAACTATTTATTTGCCTTCTAATAAACAACCATGCATAAAAGGCTCCGCACACATCAATGGTGTCTGACAGACCTATATAATTATAGTCGGGTTTTCAGACCCCAACTTAAAGTGCAGGGATGCAGAAACCTAGAAATGCATTTCAGAAGTATCTGGATGATAATGCATCATTTTGCCTTTTTTTTCAGCTCAGCAGAATCAATCTGATTTATGCTTCCTACTAGCAGAAATGTGTCACTGGATATACATCGGAGGAGTAGCTGAAAGTGTGCAGTGTCACGCCGAACAGACCCATACTACAGGGGTGTATGTGGCTTAACAGTTGTGATCGCTGCCCCAGTATACAAGAATATATATTTTCAGCATAGATTCTTTCAACTACTACCAGCTGATAGGACAGAGCTTGTACAGACCGGTTATGGTGTAAAACCACAAAGGCAACCCAAGAGCCCAAACGCAGAGAAATGGAAGATCCTTCAATGAACGAGTCAGTGAAAAGCGTGCTCAGTCCGATCAATGGCACACAAAACTGAAGGCAGACAACTCACAACTGGAGACTGCTGTTAGAGGCTCGACCTAGCATCTCGGTGAAGAAAACTGCTATTAGTGTACTACAAAGGATTTCCATTCAAGTATTGAAAATCCTTCCTTTTATTAATTTTGCTAATTTGACTTATTACTTTGTGAGCTTCTAAAACTGGAACAACTTTGAATTGGTAAATTCAGTATTTTTGGTAGAACCCATGAACTAAAAGCACGAAGTCTTCATATTCACATCCATTGCACATACGTGCAGAGGAGAAATATTGCTGTCATTATCCAAATGTCTCTGGACCCAAGAAGAAAATATCTATAAATGCAACAATTGTCTCTCTGAAACACCTGACTTTTATATGCTTGGTAGGAACTTGTCAGATTCATACTGTCCAAACCAGTTATAATGAATATGTACAGGCTCCACTAAAGCAAAGATGTGCATTTCTCTCTGATATTCTGCAGTGTTCTAGAGAAAAATGACTTTAAAACAGTTGAGTAGATTGAGAAGTCGATTCCTACAGATGTGTGGAAAAGCTGGTAAAGGACAGACCTCTAAGCGTTTCAATGGTTGCCTGGGACTTCAGACACGGATAACCTATCCATAGATAGGTCAACAGTGTCTGATTGGTGGGGGTGCGACACCCTGCACCCCCCACTGATCAGCTGTTCCCAGTATCAGCTGGAACTGCTCAGTTGCAGAGAAGCACAGCTCCGTTGACTGTATAGTGGTCGTGGCCAGGTACTGCACATACGCCCCCTGTTTAAATCAATAGGGGTGAATGTGCAGTAGCTGACAGCGACTCACTATTCCATCGACGGAGCTGTGGTGCTTCATAACTAAGCAGTTCTGGGTGAAGCCAAGACCGGGAATAGCTAATCAACAGGGGTGCCGGGTGTCGGACCCCCACCAATCACACATTTATTATTTATCCTAAGGACATGCCAACAATATAACAGAACAACACCATTAAGAGTGGAACATACTGTATTTTTCGAATTATAAGACGCTTTTCCTTTCCCCCAAATTTGAAGGGAAAATGGGGGTGCGTCTTATAATGCGAATATACCTTACCGGCCGCGGTGGAGCAGGGTCGCTGCTGGAGGAGGCAAGAGTGGAGCGTTTCTGCAGGCCAGAGACTGGGATGAGGGGGTTTTCCAATGTGCGCCGCTGCGGTGCTCTGTGGTGCGGGGGCTCCGCCGGCATTTTTTGAAAGCCCAGAGCCCCTGCACATTTATTACTGCAATGCGGTGGGCGGCTTCCAGGAAAATGGCCGCCGGGGCGGCGCATGCTCAGATTGAGATCTCGGCAACGAGATCTCAGTAGACGAGATCTTGGCACCAGAAATCTCAATCTGAGCATGCGCCGCCCATGGCGGCCATTTTCCTGGAAGCCGCCCACCGCATCGCAGTAATGGATGTGCAGGGGCTCTGGGCTTTCAAAAAATGCCGGCGGAGCCCCCTGCACCACAGAGCACCAGTCATTTTCACCCGCAGCGGATCACATCGCAACACCCCCTCATCCCAGCCTGCGGCAACGCGCCAATCTTGCATTGTCCAGCACCAACCCTGGGACCCTGCTCCACTGCGGCCACCACCCCTGGTAAGCAATAACACGCATGGATTATAAGAAGCACCACCATTTTATTAAAAAGTTTTTTTTCTATTTTTCTCCTCCAAATTTGGGGTGCGTCTTCTCATCCGCAAAATACGGTACATATTTGTCATAACGGAGCATGTGTGTTTCATGTGACCCAGAGGGCTGGATACAGAGTACTGATCTGTATGGGAGAGTCGGCCCACTCAGCTGCCGGCAGAACGATCGACAAACCATTATTTTCCTACAGCCATCTAGGGTATGTGGGGAGATTAAATGAGGATTTTCTGATGTAATTACTTACTCGGAGAATCCTTTCCATTTGAGGAGAAATTCTACTTGTCCTTTAACTACTCTTCGATCAAGAACTTTCTCCACCACGTATTCTTCTTCTTCAGAGGAGGAGGATGCATCCGATGCCGTTTTATTATTCTTCTCCATATTATTACTGCTATTCACTTTCTCCTCTAAACAATTGAAATAAAAAGGAAATACAGATTATAACTATACAATTACAATGGTAAAAACAAGCTAAGGTAAGGGACAGAAAAAAAATTAGAAGGCAATTCTTACAGTTACTGATGACAAAACTCCAAAGTATGGGATGCATTTTGGATTTAAAGTATGGGATGTGTTTTCCACCCATATGAATGCAGTATATTGTGCAGGTATGAGCCACATGCTTCCTGTGCACTGCTCCAGGAGTACCATGGCCGCTTTATTCCTGCAATCTGATCCCTGCCATGATCTGTGGCCTGGTCTGGACTTTCATTGATGTGACACAGATCTGTCATTCAGCTACAAAACCAGACAAGGACTAAAATAATCCAGTGCGACAAATCAACTTCTCATCAGATATCCATCATAAGCTGGTATCTGACAGGCTTTTTCATCATCATCAGCGGAAAATGGTCATCCAAAGTAATTAGTGTGTAGCAAGCCTAAGAAAGCTTTCTGTCCAATAATTGGATCATATTGCAGAGTGCAAACTAGCGCACACCTGTAGTACGTGGTCACAAAGTAGGACTGGATCCATAATGGGATTAGGTCCTCCTGCTTTGTCTTCATTGTATGCATTATATATATATATAAATACTGGCACTACATGAAGGATATTAATAACATAATATAATATCGACTGATGCTCGCTAGACACATCGTAGCCTAGATGTAAAATACTGATGTTAGAATTTTTCCCAAGATCCAAACACAATACATCCATTCTGCACTAAGCCATTGATATGTGTTTCTAACTCATCTGTCCATCTAGGAATTGAAAGGGTTAAGCTGGATGTTTCCCCTCCCCCACCATCTGGCTGTACAGCAGCACAGAAGAGCTGCAGAAGAGACTGAGCCTCCCCTCCCCCACAGGCCGGTGGGGAGGGAGGGGAGAGGATGGCAGATACAGTCTGAGGCTAGAGCTGCAGTGTGGTTACTAATTCATACAGGGCTATTGCCTTCCAGAAATTAATATAATGGGTTATATAATATCTGCATCCACCCAGGCTCAGGGATCCTCTAACACTTAGTACACCGCGTGTCTACCAGGTCAGCCGCATACGGGCAGATATCCAATAACACCGGGCAATACAGATAGCCATCTTCATAAGGCTGGTCACATGGAGGGAATACCGGTGCGAGATGCTGCACATTTTAGCACACGGCTCATTCACATGAATCGCACATTGGCTGTGTTACTGCAGCCATGTAAGTTTTATTTTGAAATGTGGCGGTTTTTCAGACAAAACTAACTTTGACAAGGAGCACGGTCTCGGGCTGGCCTTCCAAAGGCAGATCCCCAGCGGCTGCTCCCCACGAATGACAGGTCTGTCCTTATGTGAGAATACTGTCAATCAAGGGGATGGGATAGGAATGAAGCCACCTGTGGATCAGACAGCCTGAATATCCACATAGACTACATTTAAAGGGAATCTGTCACCTCATTTTTCAAGTATAAGATGCGACCACCACCATCAGGGGCTTATCTACAGCATTCTGTAATGCTGTAGATTAGCCCCTGATGTCACCTGAAAGAGAAGAAAAACGAGTTAGATTATACCGTCTGGTCTGGTCCGATGGGTGTCACGGTCCGGTTCTGCGCCACCCATCTTCTAGCGAAGCCATCCTCTTTGCGTCCTGTCGCGGCTCCTGCGCAGGCGCACTTATCTGCCCTGGTGAGGGCAGAGTAAAGTACTGCAGTGCGCAGGCGCCGAACCTCTCTGACCTTTCCCAGCGCCTGCGCACTGCAGTACTCTGCTCTGCCCTCACCAGGGCAGATAAGTGCGCCTGCGCAGGAGCCGCGCCGTGACGCAAAGAAGAGGACGGCTTCGCTAGAAGATGCGAGGCGCCGAACCGCACCACGACGCCCATCGGATCACCCCTGGGTGAGTATAATATAACTCGTTTTTCTTCTTTCAGGTGACGTCGAGGGCTTATCTACAGCATTACAGAATGCTGTAGATAAGCCCCTGATGGCGGTGGTCGCATCTTATAGTCCAAAAATGGGGTGACAGACTCCCTTTAAAGGGACGAGGGACGTTACCACCAAGGAGCAGTGAGATTAACCAGGGCTTGCTATACTTTAGACCAAATTTTTCAGCAGCAGAACGGAAAGCCATGGATGAATTATCCATGGACAAATCATTGAACAAGCGAATAAAGGTGGAGCCATTGTTATAATGGATAAACTTGATTACATGGCAGAGATTAAACTCCACTTGGGTGACTCCCAGGTGTATAGGATGGTCCACCATAATCCAACAGCATCTATAGCAGCTAAAATTTTAACCGTCCCTAGATCACCATATGCAACAGGGCACTATAGATAAAAAGCTGACGGAATACCTCTCTAAATCGTACCCCATCAAACCTGTTTTCTATACCTTACCCAAAATCCATAAAGGGTTGAACAAACCCCCAGGCCGACACAAAGTTTCCTCCACAGATTCCATTTTATCCTCGCTGGCGATGGTTCTTGAAAAAATTCTTACACCACTAGTCCAAAAAACTAAATTTTTTCTGCTAGACACAAATGAATTTATAGGACTGATTAAGTCTTTGGGCTCTTTAGCCACATCATCCACCTTTGTCACCTGGGATGTAATCAGTCTTTACACATCGATTACCCATGACAAGAGCATTAGGGCAACAGACAGGCTACCTAATGAGGCCGGGATTGACGACCAAACCAGGAAATTTTGTTCAGATCTGTTGGAACTTGTTCTCAAAGAGAACTACTTCCTTTTCCAAGACACGTTCTACTACAGGGCACAGCTATGGGGTCAAACGTAGCGCCCCCATATGCAATTGCATATATATCAGCATTTGAGGAGGATTTCATATACACTTACCCACTGTTCCAGCAACACAACCCTGTGGCGAAGATATATAGATGACATATTTTGCATCTGGGACAGACCCCCTGGAAACACTACAGGCCTTTGACACCTACATGAATAGAATATGGCCTGAACTCAAATTCACAATACAACAAAGACAAAATCAACTTTTTGGACACTTTAGTATGCAAGGATGAAGAGGGTATACTTTCCATAGATATCTTCGCCAAGGAGACAGACCTTAACAGTCTACTCCATTACACGAGTTTCCATCCCCCTGCCACTAAAAAAATCTATTCCCATATCCCAATTTCAATGGATAGAAAGGATAGTAATGCATGAACAAAACAGCACAGAGAGGGTGAGATGGAAAACAAGTTCCTCACCAAACCAAGTTGCTCTCAACCATCAGGAACAATCCCCCAATCTCAGAATCTAAGGGATCTAACAAACCGCCCATACTCCAATCGGATACACGACAGCATTCGTAGCCATTGGGCTATTTTACGTAATAGCCATCCCAATGTCAGTGAATTTGAACAACCCATTCTTCCCTGCTACTGCCATCCCACAAATCTGAAAGACAAACTAGTCAGAGCCGATGTAGGATCCAAGACAGTAGATCCCAGACAAACGTTCCTTCAAACACAAAAACGGGGTACGTTTACCTGCCTAGGTGGTCTACAGTGTAACAATGTGCAGAAAGGCCACCTCATCTTAAATCCTCACACAGTCCAAGGCATTCTTATCAAGGGCTTCTTTACCTGTGAATCCACATTTGTAATCTATGCCATCAAGTGCCCATGTAGCCTCGTCACCGTTGGGAAACAACACAGGCTGTGAGGGACAGGATCTCCCAACGTAAGTCCAACATCAGGTGTAATAAGTTCCAACATCCCCTCCCCTACTATTTTCACAAAATGGGACAACATTGCACAACTAAAGTTTCAAGTTCTTGAACAGATTGAACCGTGCAGAAGGGGGCAAAACACAGGATCAAAACTCAAGAAAAGAGAAGCATTCTGGATCTTCTCATTACAGACATTGAAGCCTAAGGGTATCAATAGAGACTACAATACAGCAACTTTTCTTTAAAGACCCACATCAGATGAGACAGCTTTGCATCTAATGCTATATCTCGCACTTTTGTGTTTTTCCCCATAGCAGGGATATGTTGTGTACCGTACCATTGTATTTCGATTGATGGACTAATTATTTCTCTTATTCCTCCTAGAATCGCTAGATATCCTTTCTCACCTACTCCTGAGCACCTCTGACTACCTATGGTATAATATACTTCTATGCACATAATACACAACCCACTTCCCATATTGCCAATCATACTGCATTTTACATACAATCTTAATATCCCATTTTGGCCGTACTACCCACATGCCTTTAATTCCCTTAACAGTGCGGGCAATTCCATCAAGCTGGAAAACCTTCAACCACAGTGCCCTATACAGCTTTGGATATAACAGTGCGCAAAGCGTTCTTTTCCATTCTCCTACATTTATGTTGCAGCCCAGACCATGCACTGCTGCTACACAGCCACCGCTACGTCACCAACACTATACTACAGTGTGCATGCCCTATCCCACCAGTGCTGATCCTATGCTCCGTGATCACGTGACACGGCACAATCACATAACCCAATAACACGGCGTCGTCACGTGACACCCGCACTTCCAGTTCCGGACGCCTAATAAAGCAGGGAAACCCGCCGGGCATACAGCGCTCACCACAGTGAAGCAGCTTGCATGTACCATGCACTAGCCTACCCGGGTTCCTCCTTCCTAACGGCATTGAGGTAACACACTTATGCTATTGGACACAAACAGTGCTGCCAAAGTTCTCCCATGGTACCTTCCTATGTACCCTATATGCCATACCAGGACAACCACATGCATTACAAATTTACTACATTTGTGCCCTTTTACTCCTTACACAAGTTGTGCTGTACTGGGGTTGCTATATACCCCAGATACTCTTTCCATGGCCGCCATCTTTCTCTGAGTACTCCATACACTGCACCAGGGCTACCTCACATCTGATATACTTTGTTAGTTTCTGTCCTCTATACACCATATGTGCTACACCTAAAACAGCACTAATCTGTTCCTGTTTGCACACCAGCTCTTTCATACAGACTGATGGGCTATGTGAAAAAAAGACTATATAAAGTTGCAGATTGCATTAGTCTGGCCTGATAGACATTCAGTCGTCGCATTTCTTAAAAAAATAAATTAGTACTCACCTCCCGTCAGTTCAGTATGTCCCACACCGATATAACGGTAAAGAGGTCAGCAGCTTTGAAGTCCTCTCCACTGGACTGTAATGGCATTATTACAGCAGATTGTCATACCCATGTTAATGCCATTAGGAAAAAGTGGTAGCGTGAAAATGATTAGCTCCTTGATTGCTTTTGCGGCCACTACTCTTTATTGTGATAAAGGATGTTGGAGTTGAGTGTAAATGAAGCCATTTATCCTGAACATTAAGTGACTGTCCAACTGGACACTTGGGGACCCGAGTTACAAAAGCTTTTACACAAAATTCTGGTGTAGAAAGAGGCTAAAATTTAGCGCAGCGTGAAGCTGCGTTAATATTTTGCAACTTTTGGTGCTCTCACCCACTTTATAAACGCTCAGGTGGGATTGGGGCATAGCAGCCTCCACCTGTCAAACTCATGATACGTGGCAACGTTCCTTAGACCAAATCTTAATCCAGTTCTCAAGTGGCGCTGGGGAAGTCTTGTCCGACTCTCCCGATTCATTAGAGGTGTGCACCACTACATTTCTATAAATCCCATCCACGTTGCTGGAATTGTAAGATGCTGCTTTTGTATGCAGCAAAAAGTCTAAGTTACTTACCTTTAACGGTATTTTTCGAAGTCCATGACAGCACCCAAACGAGAGGGGATCCGCCCTTCAGGAACAGGAAACCTACAGATACAAAAGGGCGGCACCTCTCCCCACGCATCAGTTGGTTTACAGAGCACAAGAGGACTAGCCAGGTTAATGACAATCACAAGCTCTATATAACTTTATTGCGTAACGAAATTTCATTTTATGTGAAACTTATAAGAGGAAGAAGTGCACGCCGATAAGATAAAGGGAGGGAATATAAGGGGTGCTGTCATGGACTTCGAAAAATACCGTTAACCGTAAGTAACTTAGACTTTATTCGAAGCCATGACAGCACCCAACGAGAGAATTACAGAGAGTAATAACTACTCAGGGAGGGACTACAGCCTGCAGCACCCTTACCCCAAAAGAGAGATCAGAGGAAGCACCCAAGTCTAATCTATGATTGTAGAAAGTGCTTGGAGAGGACCAAGTGGCGGCCTTACATATCTGGTCGATGGAGACTTCCGACCTTTCCGCCCACGAGGTTGCCATGGCTCGAGTGGAATGTGCCCTCAGCTTTTCTGGTGCCGGCCTACCTTTTGAGGTGTATGCTAATGCAATAGCTTCCCTGATCCATCTAGCTAATGTGGTTTTTGATACTCTAAGGCCCTTTCTGGGACCTTGGAAAGAAACAAATAAGGCATTATCTTTCTTCCAGGGATCAGTAACAGCTAGATACTCTAAGAGACATCTCCTTACGTCTAAAGTATGGAGTTTCTCTTCTTTTTGGTTATTAGGATTAGGTAAGAATGATGGTAGGATTATCTCCTGGGATCTATGAAAGGTGGATGCCACTTTAGGTAGGTATGCCGGATCAGCTCTAAGTATCACCCTATCGTCTTGAATTTGTGTATACGGAGGAAGTCTAGAGAGTGCCTGGATGTCACTCACCCTTCGAGCTGAAGTTAAAGCTACTAAAAAAGCTACCTTGATAGAAAGGGTTTTAATCGAGGCGACTGAAATAGGTTCAAATGGAGACTCTGTCATAGCCGTGAGCACTAAGTTTAAATCCCAAGGCATAAACATATTCCTGACTATAGGCCTTGATCTTGTTGCAGCCTTAATAAATCTACTGACCCAATAGTTTCTAGCTATGTTACAGTGAAAAAGGGCTCCCAGGGCAGAAACCTGTACTTTGAGGGTACTGGTGGAAAGACCCATATCTAACCCCTTTTGTAGAAACTCCAGGATCTGAGATATCGGAACTGAATCTCTAGCCGTAACTCCTGAGACCTGTAAAAATTTTCTCCAGGTCCTGGCATAAATCTTAGTAGTTATTTCCTTCCTACTTTTAAGAAGGGTATTTATTAAATCATGAGAAAACCCCCTGTCTAACAATAACGACTGCTCAAATTCCACGCCGTCAGATGGAGGCCAGCCACTTGAGGGTGGAACACTGGACCCTGGGACAGGAGATCTGGAATGTCCGGCAAAATCCATGGGTCAATTATTGACATGGTCCTGAGGCTCGAGAACCACGTTCTCTTGGGCCAAAATGGTGCTACTAAGATCACGCTCGCCTTGTCCTTCCTGATCTTTCTGACTACCAGAGGAATCAGAGACAAGGGGGGAAAGGCATAAGCCAGAGAAAAATCCCATTGTATCAGAAAGGCATCCACTGCCAGCGGATTTTCTCTGGGGTTTAGGGAGCAGAACTGTTCTACCTTCCGATTCCTTCTGGTGGCAAAAAGGTCTGTCTGGTTGCCCCCATCTGCGCATGATCCTGTCGAAGATGACACTCTTTAGTGACCATTCCCCTTGTCTTAGAAGGTGGCGGCTTAAAAAGTCTGCGGTGGTGTTTTCCTCTCCTCTTATGTGCAATGCTGTTAAGGATAGAAAATGTCTTTCTGCCAGATGGAACAGACGCTCTGACACTTGCATGAGAGGACCAGAAAGAGTGCCTCCCTGGTGGTTGATATAGGCTACCGCGACCTGATTGTCGGACAAAATCCGTACGCGATGACCCTGTAGATAAACAAGGAGTCTTTTAACTGCCAATTCTACTGCCGTAAGCTCTTTCATGTTAGATGACATGTCTATCTGATGATGCTGCCATAAGCCCTGCACTACAGAATCAGACATATGAGCCCCCCAACCGGTAGGACTAGCATCCGTGGTGACTACTCTGGATATATTATACTCCCATGGCACCCCTTTGGATAGGTTACGATTATCCAGCCACCATTCTAAGGACTTAATTGTGGCCCGGGATAAGGTTAGACGGCTCTCCAGGCGGTTTCCTAGGCTTTTATCATAACGCAAGACCTCAGCTTGTAAAGTCCTGGTATGAAACCGTGCCCATTGTACCGCAGGGATGCAGGAGGAAAGAGAGCCCAGCAGGGACATGGCTTTCCTAAGGGACATGGTGGGGTTATTGGAGGCATTTAGGATCTGATAGTGCAGGCGTATTATTTTGTCGGTTGGAAGTCGGCATTCTTGTTTCTGGGAATCTAGAGTTAGGCCCAAAAACTGTTGTACTTGGATCGGCTGTAATCGAGACTTTTCAATATTTAATAGCCACCCCAACTGTTCTAGAACAGATATTGTTTTGTTTAACTGTTCTTGACAGTGGTCCGCTGTTTTGCCTATGATCAGGAAGTCATCGAGGTAGGGAACTATCAGGATATTAGATTCCCGCAGATGGGCCATCATTTCTGCTACAACTTTTGTAAATACCCGAGGGGCAACTGCAAGACCGAATGGTAGAGCCTTATATTGAAAATGTTGCAGCGAGCCTTCCAACCATACTGCCACTCTAAGAAAACGCTGATGGGATATATGGATGGGGACATGGTAATAGGCGTCTTTTAAGTCCAATACCACCATGAAGCAGCTTTCAAACAATAACTTTATTGTGGAATTGACTGTTTCCATTTTAAACGGCCGTATTGTCAGGGATTTGTTCAAGGCTTTCAAGTTAATTATTGTCCTGAAGGAGCCGTCCGGCTTCTGGACTAGAAACAGAGGGGAGTAAAAGCCTCTACCTCTTTCCATTGTAGGTACCTGCACCAGAACTCCTTTATGGCATAAGTTCAGAATTTCTGTCTCCAGCACGGTCTGTTCTGCTGAAGAAGACCGGATGGGAGTAACCTTAAAGGTATCTCGGGGTAATTCAGAAAATTCTAACTTAAGTCCTGAAGCCACTAGGTTCAAAATCCAACAGCTGTTGGAGATTCTGGACCAGGCAGGGTAGAAGGCCGACAGTCTACCTCCCACCGGAACCGCTAGTCATTTGGAAGACTTCTTGGCATCTCGGGACGGGCCTCTGAATATATATCCCGTACCTTTCCTCTTCCTATCGTCCCATGTGCCTCGCTCTCTGGACGACCTTCTGCGATTAAATCTTTTCCTGCCGAAGGGACGTCTATATGAGGGATTTGGAATACTAGGGAATTTCTTCTTATCATCCCCTGCCTTCTCCAAGAGTTCATCTAGGACAGGGCCAAACAAGTATTCCCCCTCACAAGGGATAGAACAGAGACGAGATCTGGCCTGGATGTCACCCGGCCAACATTTGAGCCATAGTGCCCTTCGTGCTGCATTTGATAGTCCTGCAGCCCTGGCAGCCATTCTTACAGAGTCGGCAGAAGAATCTGCCAAAAAAGACGCTGCATTTTGAATAATCGGAAGGGATTTTATCATGGACTCCCGGGAGGCACCTTCTTCCATTTGCGTTTTCAGCTGATCCAACCATACCATTACGGATCTAGTCGTATAAGTGGCAGCCACTGCTGGTCTCAGAGCTCCCGCTGACATCTCCCAAGTACCTTTTAGATAAGAGTCAGCTTTTTTGTCTAGTGGATCTTTCAGGCTTCCCATATCCTCAAAGGGTATGGAAGATTTTTTGGAGGCCTTAGCTACTGCGGCATCTAGTTTTGGGGCTTTGTCCCATTTATCTACCACTGAATCATCAAAGGGGTATCTGCGTTTGAATGTTGGGGCAACTGAACCCCTTTTTTCCGGGTTTTTCCATTCCTTGTTAATTAAATTTTTTATGGAATTATTTAGGGGAAAGGACCTGCGTTTCTTCGGGTCTAATCCCTTGAACATAAAGTCCTGTATAAACCGCTCAGGTTTTGTGTCTTCAATCCCCATGGTGGATTTTATTGCCTTGACCAGCTTATCCATCTGGTCTAGGGGAAAGCAAAATCTAGTACTCTTCTTCCGATGAGGAAGATGAGTGCGAAGGAGATGATGAAGTGGACCTAAGCGAATTTTCGCCTTTGTTAGGCCTGGCTGGGGAATCAGAGTCCGAGACCCTTGAACCCCTTTTTGACCTGGATGATTCTCCTCTAGAAATGGCTTTCATCCCTGTTCTAATCATATCCCTCAGGTTTGAAGTGAAATCCGGAGTTTCTTCAGCTACCTGTAGGGAGTACGGGGAAGATTTGTAAGGCATTGCCCTATTTCGATAAGGACTAATGACCACCCCTATATCACTGTGCCCTACCGTCTGTTGAACACAAGGTTGACATAACCTTTTGGGATAGGCGTCAGGCAGGGGCTGACCGCAGAGGGCACATTCCCTATGTTTCGCCTTTCCTGCACTCTTTTTTCCCCTGATAAAAGGAAACACAAGGGAGGAATAAACTGCATCATCGGGTATACATTCACGAAGATCCTCTTACCCGCTAGCAGTAATAGGTACCAGATCACGGGGGGAGGGTGGGGGGAGGAACCTCTACGGACGGATCCATGTCCTTTCACCTTGACTGGCTGCGTCCTGGAGCGAATTTTCTGCTCGACATGCAGGCTCTGCTGCTCCGAGGGAGCTTCTGATCCCTCCATGCTGGATCAGAAGCGCTGTGCAGCTGGGTCGGCCTCTTTTAACCCCAGATATCCGGTACAGCAGCGTGTTGACGCCAGCGTTATGCCCCTCCCCCTCGGGTATAGCCCGCCTCCCCTCCCTTATTGCAGCGCTCGTGCCCCCAGAGCTCACTAGCGAAACCGCTCCACGAATCGGAGTCGGTTGCGCATTCTAGTGTCGCAGAGGGGAGGAAAACGCCGGCCGGCACCCGACTTCCGGTCCGGCGTCTCAGGCCACGCCCCCCGCCGCGCGTCACATCCGCCCCCGCCGGAAGATCGTAAGGACGCGCCGGGGGGAGGCGCAGAGGCGCCGAACCAGGCCGGGAGAACCCCCCGACGCTCAGCCCCCCCGCGACAGCGCACAGGCCGGCAGCACCACACATCCAGCAGGGAGGAGAACAAGCATCGAGGAGGGGGATGGCTCATACTTACCTGCCACGCCGGCCGGAAGACGGGATCCACCGGACACCGCTTCCTGCTGCTTCGCTCACCGTCGTGGAGCCCTGCCCGGGCCCACCGTGGCGCTCCAGGGGTCCCCGCACCAGGTCGAGGTAGGAGACTGCTCGCTTCCTGGGTCGACCTGTCGGCCTGGGATACGAGGAAGATCTTCATCTGTAGGCTTCCTTGTCCTCCAGGAACAGGAAACCAACTGATGCGTGGGGAGAGGTGCCGCCCTTTTGTATCTGTAGGTTTCCTGTTCCTGAAGGGCGGATCCCCTCTCTCGTTGGGTGCTGTCATGGCTTCGAATAAATAAGCAGCATCCAATACTCATTGTGGGCACACAGCCTTACTGAATCAGAAGAGTCTGACTCCACTCCAGCATGCCCCCTCATCAAGACCAGAGTGAAAAATGTTGGTTTTGATTAATCAAAACAGCTTTGGTCAGCTGTGGGGCAATTATACTGTGGTGTCTGTCATCTACTTCAGTATCATCACTATTGTTTGCATGGAAAAAAGGAAATAAATTTTAGTCCCTTACCGGTAACAGGATTTTACAGAGCCCATCTCAGCCCCCACCTGAGAGAGGGTATCCACCCATCAAGGAATGAAAGGGCAGTACCTCCTCTCCGCATCAATTTGGGTTTGAGAGCATGAGAGGACCTACAGTTAGTAACATAACCATCACCAAAAACATTGATTCTTAAAACACCCTTAAAAGTGCACACCGTTAGTGACAAAACGGGGAGGGAATATAAGGGTGCTGTCATGGGCTCCTTTTACCAGTAACAGATTTTTTTCCCTTCTCCCATGACCACCTGAGAGATTTATATAGATCAAAAGCAGAGGGATCACCGCTTGTAACACCTTTCTCCCAAAGGATAGGTCAGAAGAAGACTGCTTACGATGGTAGTGTTTACAGAAAGTTGAAGGGGAAGACCATGTTGCCGCCTTATATATTCTGTCGATCCTCCGCCTTCTCAGCCAAGGAGGTTGCCATGACCCTGATGGCATGGGCCTTCAGGTTCTCAAGAACCGATACATTACTAGAGGTGTTTACTAGGCTAATGGTGTCCCTAATCCATCTAACTATAGTACCCCTCGTAACCTTAAAGGGAATCTGTCACCCCATTTTAGCCATATCAGCTAAAGATATGACTGAATAGTGCATCCCATAAGCAAGCTATCGGTATGTAGCTTATATCCTGATACCCCCGTTTTGATAGCAAAATACCTTTGTAAAGTTCAGATTTTTTTCTGTAAATCAGGGCGGTCCGGTCCGGAGGGCGGCGCTTTCTCTCTTCTCCCTCCCCCGCTACTTGACATCTCTTGCGTATGGCCGTCTGTGAATCGCACAGATGGCGTTCGGCCTCCCACGATTGCGCTTTTCAAATTCCCCCCGCGCATGCGCAGTGTGCTCTGCCCAACAGTGGGCAAAGCATAAAATCATTAAAGCGCATGCGCAACTCTTTCCTTGCCCCAGAAATGACTGCTTGCCTTGGACGACTTCCGGGGCAAAGAAAGTGAAGGACAATAGTTGCGCATGCGCTGTAATGATTTTATGCTTTGCACACTGTTGGGCAAAGCACACTGCGCATGCACGGGGGGAATTTGAAAAGCTCAATCGCGGGAAGCCGAACGCCGTCTGTGCGATTCACAGACGGCCATACGCAAGAGATGCATAGGAGCGGTGGGGGGGGGGGAGAAGAGAAAACGCCGCCCTCCGGACCGGACCGCCCTGATTTACAGAAAAGAATCCCAACTTTACAAAGGTATTTTGCTATCAAAACGGGGGTATCAGGATATAAGCTACATACCGATAGCTGGCTTATGGGACGCACTATTCAGTCATATCTTTTGCTGATATGGCTAAAATGGGGTGACAGATTCCCTTTAAGAACTTTCCTGATTCCCTGAAATGACACGAATAAGGACTTATTCTTCCTCCACTGTCTTGACATATCTAAGTATTGCACCAAGGCTCTCCCAACATTAAATGTGTAAAGCCTGCGGTCCTCTGCCTTTTTCAGGCCCCTAAAAAAGGAGGGGAGAACCAACTCCTGGCTTCTATGAAACTTTGAGGCTACCTTCAGAAGATATGCTGAATCTGGCCTCAGAATAACCCTATCATCCGATACCTGCATGAATGAGCGATTAATAAAGCCTGTAAATCACTGACCCTGTGGGCTGATGTTAGGGACACCAATAACACAGTCTTTAGCGTTAATATTTTAGCTGGTAACTCATTCAAGGACTCAAAAGGAGATCTTGTCAATGCCTCAAGTCCCAAGGAGGCATCTTTGGGGCTGGGGATTGGTCTCGACCTATGGCATGCTTCAATGAATCTATCCATTTATCCGCCGCCAGGTTATAATTATAGAGGCCTGCCAAGGCAGACACCTGCACTTTAAGGGTGCTAGTGGCTAGGCCCATCTCCATATCCCTTTGCACAAATTCCAATATAGCTTTAATTGGGACCTTGCCCCCCACGGAATGACCTGAACAAGCTAAGAATTTAGCCCATATCCTGCCGTATATTCTAGTTATTACCAGCTTCCTACTCTGCAGCAGGCTAGCGGCTAAGGCCGGGGAGAAGCCTTTTTGTATTAATGGCACCCTCTCAAAATCCAGGCCGTCAAATGCAGACCTGACCTCTGAGGATGAGATATTGGGCCCCGACTGAGGAGACACTGAGTATCCGGGAGAATCCATGGATCTGATAAGGACATTCTCCTCATCCATGAGAACCATGGCCTCTTGGACCAAAGAGGAGCAATGAGGATGACCCTTGCCCCCTCCTCCCGAATCCTCAGGACTGCCGGAATTAAACATTAACAGGGGAAATGCGTAAGCCAGCCTGAAATCCCAAGGAATCTGTAGTGCGTCCACCGCATACGGTCCTTCTCTTGGATTCAAAGAGCAGAAGATCTTTGTTTTCCTGTTGGCAAACAGGTCCATTTCTGGCTGTCCCCATCAATCCACAATCTGCTGAAAAACTAGCGGATCCAGTTCCCATTCCTCCTGCTTCAGGGTATTACGGCTGAGAAAATCTGCTTCTTCATTCTCTGTCAGGTTCCCACAAGGACAGGAAACCAAAAACTCATGCGGAGGAGAGGTACTGCCCATTTATTCAGTAGGTTTCCTGTCCTTGATGGGCGGATACCCTCTCTCAGGTGGTGCCGTCATGGGAGAAACGGAAAATAAAGCCTAACTTAGGCTACTTTCACACATCAGGCAGGATCCGGCGAAATCTGCCGCCGGATCAGTTTTTTCTCATTGACTTGCATTAGCGCCGGATCGCGCCGCATGGCCTCTCGTTTCTTCCGTTTTTTTGCCGGCTAAAATTTTAATTCCGGCATCTGGAAAAAACGTCTCCAGTAACGTTTTTTGTCTGCGGCGAAAAACCGGACAGCGCTGGATGCGGCACTTCCGGCTTTTTGCTACAATGGAAGTCTATGGGCGCCAGAATGCGCGGCTCCAGAAAAAAAACAGATCCGGTCACCGAATCCGGTTTTTAAGTCTGATCATGCTCAGATCCAATTGGCCAGCCCCCAGGAAACAGATCATCGTTTGGGAACCACCCATGGGTGTTTTTAAAAACCGGATCCGTCGCAAAACGGGATAAAAAAAAACAGACGGAAAACTGATGAAACGGATCTATTTTTTTTTGCCAGATCCGGCAGAAAACGGATCCATTTCATCAGTTTTCCACAATTTACGCCGGATCCATCGCTCCGGCACGACGCGGAATCCTGCCTGCCGGAAAAAAACTGATGTGTGAAAGTAGCCTTATAGGGGTGTCCAGGAATAACTTACTGAACTAATTTTCATAGGATAGGTCATCAACATGAGATTGGTATGAGTGCGACACCTGGCACTCCTGCTGATCTGATGTCTGCTCCAGTGGAAGCTGTACGCAGCGCAACACCGTACATTGTTTTGTGGTCACTACCAGCTACTGTGTCTCATCTCCTAATTACTTGGAGAGCATATATCAGCAGATCTGTGGACGAGGGGCGCCAGTAGTCAGATTCATAAAATATCCTACGGATAGGCCATAAATAGGTTTGTCCCAATCAACATCTAACTCATTTTCTAAAACAGTAGGCAATGAAAAGGATTATATTCAAAGTAGATGCCAATGTAGATAGTCTACATTTACTGTCGACAGGATCAGGAAGAAAGACATCACTATTTTATAAAGCATTGCATAAAATCTGCAGCCAGTGTGTTGTACCTGTAGAAGTCTCAGTGGCGTCCATTATGTACGTCTGATATCAGTTGAGCCGGAAAACTTAAGTGGTAAAAAAAAAAAGAAAAACATTTGACATATATACACGTGATTGGTATAAGGTTATCATATTTAAGGTGACGCTCTGTACTAGAGCCGTTTTAACTATTAAATATGGGAAATACATTGCAATAGAAGCAGGGTAATAATGGGGAATTTAAAGCGCTTCCAGTGCTGTTTTATGGATCTATGTTGTAAGGATGGCAACACAGACACACAGTGTCTACAGATCCAGCAAGTGGAGACACCGTGAGGCACCATAAAGGCTCCTGTCTTGGTTGCACACGAGGGGATTGCTCACATTGCAATTCCCAAATAAACTAGTTAAAGCGAACTCAAGTCAGAGCTCCAGTTTATAGATATACATTAAAATACATACTGAATAAGGCCAGCCCAGTTATCACAGGCAAACACAGCAACACCTTCATCAGTACAAACAGCAGTTGTATGAGAAAAACCTGACTGTGGAATAGCAGTAATGAAGTCGTGACAAAAAGAGTTAATCATGTGCCGGCAAGTCTTCAGTCCTGATAATGTAGATGACTGACACTAAGAACTAAATGGTGTTATGGCATCAATTTGATCAATGGTCTTGTAGTTTCCTCTGAATCAAAAATGAAGACAAATCCTATTCAAGGGAAGTTTACCATAAGAATAAGTATCTGGGTGGTGTGTAGCACAGAATAAATCAAACGAAGGAGACTAGTCCAGAACAACACAGTAGCAGGACACAGACATTCTCACATCAATAAGAAAAAAAAAAATATTCTAGATACATAATGAGACATACTTTGTCTTTGTATGGCTGACATCAATGGCTTTTTTTCAGGCCTTGCACTATCTCAAACCTGCCTCCAAACCAGGGCTGTGGAATCTGTAAGCCAATTTCCCCGACTCCACAGCCCTGCCTCATTACTGAGCATGTATGTAAAGTGCAGCAGATTCATCTCTACTAAAAGCCCAGATCCTTACATCAGAAACAGAACAGACATTTATGAAAACATTTACAGCACATCCTGCATTGTACTACTGTACCCAATTTACTATATATTTTAGGAATTGGTCCATTTTATACTGACTCCGCAGCCCTGTTCCAAACATCTCTTCCTAATAGTTGATGTTGCTACCTCAACATTACACTTTTCTAGCAATTCTTGCAGAAGCTGAGGCAAGCTTTCGATTGGCAAGGGATGTTCTTATTGGCGCTCCATCCTCCCTTCTCGTTGACTTTCTGGGCTGACCAGATCTGGGCCTATCCAGAGTTGTTCCAAGCAGCTTAGGTTTCTGCAAAATTCTTACAACTGTACTCTGATTACAGTCGACCTTCCTTGCAATGTGTGGGCCAGAATAACTATTCATGCAGTACCACAACTTGCACATGATCCTCTGCTGACAAATATCTGAAGGCGACTCCCATCATAATTAGTTCTCTTCTCTAGCTTGACCAGCAAATAAAACAAAGATTAAAGCAACAGATGTGACGCAATAGGATTGGCTACCACATCCAGCTTATGGTTGGTCACACAATCATCATATTGGATTGACTGGATAATTTTGGATATCAATTTGTACAATATTTAGTTGTGTTTCTACTCCCCATATTGTTGCAGAAACTGCAGGCAAAACTGCTTCAAAAAGGTAAAAATATTACAGGGCGAGAACACAAAATTGAATTCTAAAAAAAAAAAACATATATAATATGTCATTAGTGTAGAAGATATTTGACAGAAAATGTTTTAAACTTGAAAAATCTATTTATCCTATGCAGGACTTCTGAACACCACTGTAGCTCATGTTTTGTACAGAACAATACACCACGTAAACAGCAAACACTTCTACTACATGCCATGTAATACACAGAAACAAGAGACATCATGTTGGCCAAAGTGTGTGCAATCGGAAAGAAGTAGCAGCAGGTGCACCCCACTACTCAAGGCGTTACCCCACTACCCAAGGCGTGTGCACAAAATATTTGAAATGGAAGTTGGGTAGCAGATCATTCACAGATCCTGCTATTTTTAGTAGAAGCTTATTTCACCAAACTTCACTGGATCGGTTAATCATCTGTAGATAAATATTTGGGGTAACATTAAAGGAGCCCCTACACCTTAAGCTACATGCACACATCCATGTGACATGGCAGAGTACTGTCTGATCCATAAGGGTATGCCACACTAAACAACATCGCTAACGGGATCGCTAAAAAACGTCACTATTTAGCGATCCCGTTAGCGATGTTGTTGTGTGCGGCATCTACCAGCGACGTGGCCCCTGCTGTGATCTCGTCCGTCGTCCTGATCGTTCCGGACCCTATTTTCGCCGCTGGCAAGTATCTAATCGCTGAGTGTGGCACCTTTTTTAGCGATTTAGCGGTACTTTTGTACCGCTAAAGTCGTTAAGGAGATCGCTGACCGCGATAGCGTCCTTAACAATATCGCTAAATTAGGTAGCTACTAGCGATATAGAAACAATCCCGCTAGCGATCTCATTAGTATGCGACGCTAACGAGATCGCTAGCGGGATTGTGTAGTGTGGCAGTACCTATAGAGTAGCATGGATCTATTCACACGTCTAGAAGGCTTCCGATTTGCACCGTTTTGCATCTGTGTCTGACGGAGCTGTTGCTTAAAGATAAACTTTAATAAAATCATGTGACCTGATAATTTTTTATTTGCTTGGAAGCAGGCACACAGTTTCAGTGAAAAAAAAAAAACAAAAGCAACTAGGATGACACCAGGGTGTGGGGGGAAATCTGCCCATTTCTCTCGAATGGTAATACTTACATGAGTCTATGAATCTACCCTTTGATCAATATTAGTCAAAAACGAGAATATTGAAGGCCTCAGTCAATGTCTATCCATTTCAAATCGCTGAACCTTTTGTTATCTAAGGCCTTACTCAAGTCAGCATTTGGTCAGTAGTTTTCATCCATATTTGTATACCAAAGGAGGGGAACTTGCAGAGTATCCTATAATTACACTTGTTCTGTGATTTAGAGACTCCTGGTTTTGACATACAAATATTGATGTGTGAATAAAGCCCAAGAGGTAAGCCACCGACAGATGTCTGGCAGCGGCTCGCTGATAGAGAACACAGCTCCTGTGTTATGGGAGACCGTCTGTAGGTGCCGGTCAAACCATTGTTAGATTGGCATTTCATACATATCAAAAGCAATAAATTTGTTGCATCTTGACTTTCCTGTGCACCAGAAAAGTAATGTATGCCAGCTATGGCCACGTGTATATTAGCACTCTATTTTACACTAATTTGATATGTGCCATAAATAGCAGTGACTTTTTAAGCCCCACTCTTCCACTTGAAGAAGTTATGAGTGGTATAAAGGGCCTGTCTATATGATGTTAACAGATATGGTCACTCTGGTCTGTATATCTTCAATTTGTCATGGGGTCCCATGCTCCGATTTATGCATTATTTCAATGCACATTGAAATCTGTAGTTGTCATGTAATAATTTATCACTGCAGGAGAAATGAATGGTGGACCTCGATCTTGTATTGTGGGTGGTCCATTTTCTGAGGTCCCCAACAATCAGCTCATTAAGCGGAATTTGGATAGAATAAGCCAATGGCTGACAACTGTTTTCAAAAACATTATTTTCACTTTTAATATCACACTGGTGGCACACAATTACCATTGTGCTATCTGTTGTCTAGGGGACTTCCCGGGATCCGTAGCAATACGTAAGCCATCACAGATAGTGAGGATAGGTGATAACTAGTGATGAGCACAAGTGCTCGTTACTCGGGTTTGCCTAGGGTGCCCGAATATGCACGGAGGATCACGGTTGCTCGAGTGAAATGTTGGCAACACTGCAGCCTAGTGACATAGCGGATTAGCAGGGCAACATTGCAAAACACATCTGTCCAAAAGCAAAATCAACATTAAGTTTGTACATTCTCCAGTTTTTTCCTACACCTCAAAAACAGTGTGACAGGATAACTGGCATTCTATGAAATTGGATTTGGTGTGTCTGCGTTAAGTAAATTAGATCTGAAGCGAATGATGCCCATCTCTGAACACTCAATCCTAAATTTACAGCATAAAATAAATATAATGCAGGTACAGAGCTACTTCATGATGTGCTTGGTGCAACTCACATTCAATAAACCCTTATGCGAATTAGGCCAAATTCACACATCTGTATATTTTGGTCCGAGCACAGAGCAACCGTGGGTCTCCTAACCCAAATGCAAGTCTCATATGTATACGAGCTGTTGAGTTTGAGTAAGGAGATCCACAGCCAGTCCGTGCTTCATGAACTGCGACTCATGGATCTGTGAATGTAGCAAAATACACAAGCGTCAAAAAGAAGTGTTAAGGGACTAAATGGGGTTGTCTAGGACTAACTTAAGGGTATGCCACACTAAACAATATCGCTAACGGGATCGCTAAAAAACGTCACTATTTAGCGATCCCGTTAGCGATATTGTTCAGTGCGGCAGCTTCCAGCGACGAGCTTCCTGCTGTGATCTCGCTCGTCGCTGGAATCGCTCCGGACCCTATTTCATCGCTGGCGCTCCCGCTGGGTAAGTATCTAATCGCTGTGTGGCACCTTTTCTTAGCGATTTAGCGGTACTTTTGTACCGCTAAAGTCGTTAAGAAGATCGCTAACGGCGATAGCGTCGTTAACTATATCGCTAAATGCGGCAGCATTTAGCGATATAGAAACAATCCCGCTAGCGATCTCATTAGTATGCAACGCTAACGAGATCGCTAGCGGGATCGAGTAGTGTGGCAGTACCTTTAGGCTAGGTCATCAATATGAGATCACTGGGGTCCAATGCCAAGAACCCCTCTGATTAGTTGATAACTTCTTCAGCAGCAGCTGGATGTAAGTGACGCACAGAATGGAAAAGTTGATGTTCCATTCACTTGAATGGAAGATAAACCATAGTATTTGGCAACAGCCACTAAAAAGGGTACAAATTGGTGCTGTTCCTCTGTACATGCACTGCTGCAGGAGCAGGGATCAGCTGGCCATTTTTTGGTGCTGGATGTCAGACCCCTACGATTTCCATACTGATGGCCTATCCTACAGATAAGTCATTAATATGTTAGTCACACAGTTTAATATGAATGCTGTGTAATTATGCAGAAAAGAAGCTCATCATAAACTGACTGAATGTGGATGGCATTGAAAACTAGTCCAATAATCATATCCATTTATTTTTTGACAAAGGATGGATGTCAACAGAGACAGCAATGTAGATAATATTCCCATCTCCTCTGCTAGGATCTGTTCACAATTCAAGTGGCATACCTTAATGATAGAACTCAGACCTGATGAGGCTGGTATACTTATTCAATTATTTTAATTTGAAAATTATAGAGTGAGTCGAGCAAGAGCTAAACTGAAAATTAGACAGGTAAACTTTCACCAAGGCTACATTCCCATATCCATTCAAGTTTTACCATTCGTTGGAAACCCTGTTCCCCCTCAAGGATCATCCTAGATGCATCATTTTTTTCTCTCACGGAAGAGATGTTTGTTCCTGAGCTGATACAGACCTGGAACATTTTTTTTTCATTCAAATTGATCACTAGAAAACAAAATTTGTGAGACACAGAAGCAAATCGGAAGCCTTCCCATCAGCGCCCATGTTTCACGGATCCCCATGGAATTCTATGGCGGAGACGGATCCGCAAACAAGGATGAGGAGCGGCCGAGCCGCGGCCCTCACTCTGATCTGTCATTCTCATGGATGTGTAGGGAACCTTGAAGCTATGGCTACATGAGCGGAGGACAAAAATAGCAGTAAGCAGATGTGTGAATGGAGCCCAAGAATAACACGGCCATTACGGTTCATTTTCACAGTAAGTACACCATAATTAGGTGACTAAAGAGCACGTCATCAGAGAAACAAGTAATGACGTTCTCTTCTGGTCACCTGACCGCTGCAGACAATTACAGGCTGCAGCGGTGCTGATGAGTGGGGAATGACGCCTCCGGAGCTGGTGGAAGCCTACGTAGCTGGATAGTACGCCGGGCGCCATGCCTAAACATAGAAGCCCTCTAAGGTCCTGTTCAGACTACAGAACGGTGCCCACTGCTTTCCTTTCCTCCTGTAGATGCCATAAAGCGAAGATTACAGAGGATAGCAACAGGTGGGCGATGTGGTCGGACAGACACCAGTGACACTACAGGGGCCACACACAGGGGAGTGCAGACCACCAGCCGTGGACAATGCCCGAGCACACACGGCCTGTGGCAGCCCACTGCTGAGCTCCATGCTGGGAGTAGTAGTCCCCAGGACGTGCCGCCTGTGCCCCGCCATGGGCGCCCTCCCCTCAGGCCTCGGTACCAGCTCTCCGGCACCGGCTGTGCCCTGCCCCCACTGCCGCCCTGTGATTGGTCCCCTCCGCACGGTACCCGGCACTATCCGCTATGACGAGGCCCAGGAGCGAGGCCGGGTATTACCGCGCGCCCCTCATGTCTGGGGCAGCGAGTGCGCGCCGCCGACTCACCTTTCCCAAAGACAACCGTAAGATTCGGCCGCACCGGAAATCCAATACCAGTACCGGAGAGGGCTCTGCGCAGCGACCAAACCCCGCCAAAAAACAACCTGAGGAGCGCATGCGCAGGACCTCCCCCAGCAACCTCCTCCGGTACTGTTTCCTTACGATAAACAGAAGAACGCGGAGCTACTGACGAGCGCTTCTGACAGGCCGCCCCGGGCGCGCAATCCGCTCACACAGCCAGACAAGGCCTCGCCGCCAGCCTCGCACCATACAAAAGCGGGGCGGTTAGCAGACTGATTGACACGGCAATGGACCAATAAAATTACGATACGTTGAGGGCGTTACCAACGCGCTGCCCGCCAGGAAGAGGCGTGTCATTATTGATCCTCCAATTAGAGATAAGGATATCGTTATGCTTTACCATTCACACGCGGCGGAAATCGATAACGTCCAATCAGAAGAATTCTGGGCGTCTCCGGACGGAGTGGGTGGGTTTGTGTGATTTTTAGCTTCGCTTGTACTCCTCGGTCGGTCCTCCGGAAGGAAACGTTACAGCATCGGCACCATGCCCAAGGTGAGGTTACCGGGAGCGGCGGGCATTCCGGGGCTGGCTAGTCGAGTAGGCGGCGGGCGGCTTCATCTCCCTCACTGTGTGAGACGACAGTGCGGACGCTGCTTGTCAGCGCCATTGTATTAATATCTGCGTGTCCTACAGTTTGTATGCCGTGCGTTCATCACCTGGGCGCGGGTGAGGGGTCAGTGCCGGTGCCTCCTGCGTGTGGGCCGGATTTTTCTGCCGCCATCTTGTGCGGCCTAGTCGGGATTGTGGTTACATCATTTTTATCTATATTTCTCCTGCCTAAGCCGCGTGGAAACCCCTGCAAGCTCTTCATCGGAGGCCTAAGCTTCGAGACCACAACCCAGAGTCTCCGCCATCACTTTGAACAATGGGGAACCGTAAAAGACTGTGTGGTAAGTGGCGCCAGCACTGAGGACACCAGAAACGTGCTCACATGCTTGTCCCAGGACACAATGGCCATTTGTGGGTGTTTTTCTAGGGATTAGACGGTCCCTTCTGAATCCGCGTTTCCAGTAAGGCCCCTCTCACACGTTATATTTCTGATACCGGAGATATACGATACGATACACTTTATTGATCCCGGGGGGAAATTACAGTATTACAGCAGCAATACAAACAGCAGTACATAAAATATTACATAAAATAGGACACAAAATACATAAAATAGGACACAAATCTTGCACAGGTGTACCAACATTACATAATAAATAAAAGTGTGTAGTTCAGGTGTATATAAGACATTGTTAATTGACATTAGTACACCAGCCATCAGTCATTATTTTCTACCACCCTTAGGAAATTATTATACATCCCCATAGCAGTAGGTACAAACGATTTCCTGAATTTCTCCTTCTTTTCATCCATCTGTGTCCGTGTGTGTACAACGTGTGCTGCATCAGGACCACACGCACGGCCGCCGGGGAAGTAGCGCTGCTGTAAGCCGCCATCCCCCTGAGGCTGGTGCTGTAGCCGGCAGTCATCATTCTGCCTGCGAGCAGAGAACAATGAGCAGTATATTTATATAATAATACATACTGCTCATCATTCTCCTCTACTCGCAGGGAGAGTGATGACTGCCGGCTACAGCACCAGCCTCAGGAGGATGGCGGCTTACAGCAGCGCTAATTCCACGGCGGCCGTCCGTGCACACATAGGACATTAAACTGTGTTCTACCTGTGCGGGACGTTTTGCCGTACGTGATGACGGCAAAAAATGAATCTGTCAGCGTGTGGGACACTGTCCCTGGAAACACACTGACGTGCACAGACCCATTAATTTGAATGGGTTTACATGTGTACGTCTTTCAGGTACATGTGAAAACTGTCACCACATGTCCTAGAGACACGGACCTGTGAAAGGGGCCTAACATAGTAACACTTGGGCTACGGTCACACTATCCGTACTCTTGTCAGTATCTGAAAGCCAAAATGAGGAGAGGAACAATCAGAGGAAAAGTATAATAGAAACACGTCACCACTTCTGTGTTCTCTCCCACCCCCTCCTGGTTTTGGCTTATAAATACGAATAGGGTGACCGTACCCTAATACACACCTCCAGTGCCGCTCTCATAGGGCTTGCATGACATCGCAATGGTTCTCCCCTTTTAAGGTCCAGGACATACCCATGCCCCTACTTGAATGGATTATGTATAGATGGCCTTAGCCTTAGTACAGATCATTCACATCTGATCATGAGCATCTGCCAATCAGCTGAAGGGGCTGCAGGGCTCAGTGAGCGCTCCACTTTTCTTTTTTTGTGTATATTCTTTGTCTACACACTGCCTGTGCTGTAAACTGCAGCTTGTCTTTCTCTTCAGTGACACTTTGCTGTGATGCACAGCCGCTACTATTTAGATCAGGGCACAGTAACCTTCAGTGCAACAGCTGTTGTCAAACTACAACTCCCAACATGTCCAAACAGCTGAATCACCGCCTGTGGCTGTCAGAGAATTCTGCTGGGCGGAATAACAGCTGGAGGGCTGAAAATCACTGATTCCTGATATTGGAGGCGTTGAGGTAGAGCAGAGGAGATTGCTGCCCTTGTGATTGGCTGGCAGCTGGCATTGTGGATCTGATGTTGCTTATGCTAACGCTGGGCCATCCATCTCTGACCCCATTGAGCCCTGTTTTGGCATGCATTAGGTTCAGAATCGTCTATGAAGGATTACCTGAACTAGTGTTGGCACTGTCCTAACTGCCTTGCTCTGACTAATGGACGGGTGCCTATCATCAGCTCTGGTGTTGACACAGACATCTTTATTTATTTTTGTTTAATGAAATGAACCTAAATATTTATTTTAGGCTATGAAGGATCGAATCTCAAAGCGATCTCAAGGCTTTGGCTTTGTCACATACACGTCATTGGAAGAGGTTGATGCAGCTATGGACGCCAGGCCTCACTGGGTTGATGGTCGCTTAGTGGACCCTAAACGTGCTGTTTCCATAAAGGTAATTTTGTTGTCTTGTGTTTTAGAGGTGGAGATTGTGGTTTCTGCTTCTTTATTAAGATCATGTTTTCTAGAATTCTAGGCGGCCTGGAGCCACTCTTACTGTGAATAAGATCTTTGTTGGAGGTATAAAGCAGGACACAGAGGAACATCATTTAAGAGACTACTTTGAGAAGTATGGAAAAATCGAAGTGGTAGAGATAATGACTGAGGCCAATGGCAAAAAAAAAGGATTTGCTTTCATCACATTTGAAGACCATGATTCAGTTGATAAGATTTTTCGTAAGTGCAGCCATTGCCGATAACCTCACATTCACTTTATTACACTTTATCACTTTATACTGGGTTTTTTTTTCCATACTTACCTGGTATTTTACATCTTGTAGTTCAGAAACTTCACACAATCAATAATAACAACTGTGAAGTAAGTAAGGACCTGTCCAAGGGAGAAAATGCATCAGCCTCTTCCAGCCAGATAGGTGAGTTTTCCGCTGGGTTCGGTTGCCTTGTAGTAGCACTGAGGGCTGGAATACTTTCCCCTCTGCTGTACGCATCTTTGTGTCCTGCATTGTCTAATATGGTGCCTTTACCAGAACTGTTGGGTTTTGTAGTAACATAGTTACAGCTGACCTCTGATGTTTTGGAAGGTGGCTCCATGCAGCTAGGAGTTTTAGAACAAGTGTAAGACTTTTTTGGGGTTAAAAAAGTGGTGACTTCTGACAGAAATACCAATGAGTTGAGGTTTGACCCCATACCCACATTGAATCCTCTTTCCATGCTGATCTATCACTTGTTACCTATGTTTCTGACCAAAATGCCACTTGAAGGGTTTGTCCCTTGCAACCTTTCGGCGTGGCACATTGTTTTGCCAATACTAGCCATGGAAAGAGCCGTCCATGCTGCTATATGTACTATGAAATAGGTCATTTGACTGAATCCTTAGAAACCAGTTGCTTGTAATATTCAGATATACCTGTGTTTAGAGTAAGTGATTTTTCAGTGTAGAAAAAATGTTAGACTTTTTTTTTTTTTTTTAATTGCCTTCCACCGGTCAGTCACATTCCCATATCTATAGTTTTGTCCAGGTGCGCCAATCAGGCCTAACAGGAATTTCAAGCCTTTCAGCTGAATCTGTAACAACATTATAGACTAAAAATGTTTAATTATGACGAAGGCAGGACAAACGCGTGTTGGGTCAGGTGCGCAATCTCTGGGGACTCCTGATGCTTTTTGCATAGTGTACTTACCACATCATTTGAATATTACGTAATATATATTGACACTATTATTGCTTCCTATGCAGATGTTGAATTGTTATGCAAATTTATATAGTATGACAGCATTGATGGGACTGTATGTACTTATCATTCTAGTTGCCAGCATTTTTATGATATATGCAGATGTCCATATATTGTGTGCACCTTAGTATTTTTTGTAGTTTATCACATAAGTTATTGTCCCCTCCCACACCTTGTTGTTGTCTTTTTGATTTAAAGAAAAAAATTGTTTATTATTTTGGACCAGCAATAGTCTGTCTTTGTTCCTATGTTTAACCCCTTAAGGACCAAGCCATTTTGTAGGTTAATGACCAGGCCAATTTTTACAATTCTGACCACTGTCACTTTATGTGCTTATAACTCTGGTATGCTTCAACGGATCCCGCTGATTCTGAGATTGTCTTCTCGTGACATATTGTACTTCATGTTAGTGGTAAAAATTTCTTCGATATGACTTGCGTTTATTTATGAATTAAACAGATATAGGGGGAAAATTTTGCAATTTTCAAACTCTTAATTTTTATTCCCTTAAAACACAAAGATATGTCACAAAAAAGTTAATAAATAACATTTCCCACATGTCTACTTTACATCAGCACAATTTTGGAACCAAAATTTTTGTTAGGAAGTTATAAGGGTTAAAAGTTGACCAGCAATTTCTCATTTTTTCCAAAAATATTTACAAAACTATTTTTGTTTTAGGGACCACCTCACATTTGAAGTCCCTTTGAGGGGTCTATATGACAGAAAATACCCAAAAGTGACACCATTCTAAAAACTGAACCCCTCAAGATGTTCAAAACCACATTCAAGAAGTTTATTAACCCTTTAGGTACCTCACAAGAATTGAAGCAATGTGGAAGGAAAAAATGAACATTTAACTTTTTTTCCCCAAAATTTTTCTTTCAACACAATTTTTTTTATTTTGTCAAGGGTATCAGGAGAAAATGAACCACAATATTTGTTGTGTAATTTCTCCTCTTGAGTACACCGATACCCCATGTGTGAAGGAAGACCAATCTTTAGGCGCACGGCAGTGCTCAGAAGGGAAGGAGCATCATTGGAGATTTTGAATGTCAAATTGGCTGGAATTGAGATTGGACGCCATGTTGCGTTTGGAGAGCCCCTGATGTACCTAAACAGTGGAAACCCCCCCACAATTGACCCATTTTGGAAACTAGACCCCCCAAGGAACTTATCTAGATGTGTGGTGAGCACTTTGAACCCCCATGTGCTTCACAGAAGTTTATAACGTAGAGCCGTGAAAATAAAAAAAATCGTATTTTTTTTCCACAAAAACTATCTTTTTCATGTTTAGCTTCTGTCACACACTAAAAGATGCTTTTTTTTTGGGGGGGGGGAGAATTTTTTTGTAAGAAATTTTTGCATCACCTTATTTTGAGAGCTATAATCAGGGTGGATAAAAATCAATGATTTTTTTAAAAAAATCGGATTTTTTTTTATTTAAATCGGATTTTTTTCAATAATCTGCTTTTTGAGGAATATATTTTACCATCCAAAGGTTCTTCCATCATGAGATAAAGCTGAGTTGTTTAACTCAGTAGAATAAAGGCTGTATATGTGTAACATTCACAATGCCATGCTCTTCCAGAGGTTTCTGTAGGATTAGTGGGCAGTTTCTCTCCTATATTATCACAGACGCTCGCTTTACTTACGCAGTTCTCAAAACTGAATTTGACTCCGCAGAGGTCCCAGCCTCTTCTTCACGGCAAAAATTTTACAACATGAACAGAGTTGAGAAAAAGACCTTAATCCTATTGTTCTACAAACCTATATGAATACAGAATCAACCCCTTTAGTGCCAAGTCCAAGAAGTTAGACAATATGTTTCTGATTGTTTGGAGTGGAATAGATCTGCACAACACAAGAAGAATGTGAATCTAAGTGTGAGGAGGAGGAAGGGCAAGCAGACAAGAAAATGAAAGTGAAACTTTGAGCACAATACTGCAGCATAGCCACAGACAGACAAGTCTGGATCTGTTTGTGTGTACCATCTGAGGTTTATTACATTCTTTCCTTATAATGGCAGCAGGCCGTAAAAGAGACCCAGTTTGGGAATATTTTAATGAAGCTCCTTCGCCTATCGGTAAGGCAGGCATGCGTGCAAAATGCAAACGATGCAACAAAGAGATGCAAGGCCTGGTGGCGCGAATGAGGCAACATCATGAGAAATGCGGTGATGAAGATGACGACGAGTGAGCTGCAGGGACAGTAGTATTTAAGTTTTTCATGTGTCGGCTGGGCTGACAGTCTAAGTTTTCTAAAATATATATATATATATATATATATATATATATATATATATATATATATATATATATATTATTTTTTCTTTTTTTTGTTGTTGTTGTTTAGCCAAATTAGTTAACAAACATGGATGTTTGTTTAAGCAAATAACTTATGCTGTAATGTTGTTATTGTTTCAGTTGAATAAATCTTTTTAAATTGTTATTAAGGTCAGGATTATTTTTCTCCTTCCTAAGTACAACAGAACAGTGGTGTCCAAATATGAATGATTAACCCATTAAACTGGGGAGAAAAAAGTAATATAAAAAGTGATTCTAAAAATCTTCATCTACTTGCATGTTAAAGTAGCAAGAACTAGTTTAGGTAGAAACTTTGATTTAAATCACTGATTTAAATCAAGCCTTACTGACTAGTGATTTAAATCGTGATTTAAATCGTGATTTAAATCAGTTTGATTTAAATCAAATCCACCCTGGCTATAATTTTTCCATATTTTGTCCCACAGAGTCATGTGAGGTCTTGTTTTTTGCGGGACTAGCTGACTATTTTATTGGTACCATTTTCGGGCACATAACGTTTTTTGATCGCTTTCTATTCCGATTTTTGTGGAGGCATAATGAACAAAAACCAGCAATTCAGGAATTGTTTTTTTTTTTTCCCTCCGTTCTGCGTGTAGTAAAATTGATAAAGCAGCTTTATTCTTCGGGTCACTACGATTACAGTGATACCTCATTTATATATTTTTTTATGTTTTGGCGTTTTTTACGTAATAAAAACTTTTATAGAAAAAATAATTATTTTTGCATCAGTTTATTCTGAGAGCTATAACTGTTTTTATTTTTTCGCTGATGATGCTGTATGGCAGCTTGTTTTTTGCGGGACAAGATGATGTTTTCAGTGGTACTATGTTTATTTATATCCGTCTATTTGATCGCGGGTTATTGCACTTTTCCAGGACGTCCCTCCTGACAGCACCGCCAGGAGGTTGTCCTTCATATCCTTGATAGGGACAGGAACACAGAAGAGGTTAAATAGCCCCACCTACCTCCACCCTTCAGTGTTTTCCTGTCCCCATCAGGGACAGACGCAGAAAGAGGAGCACAGACGTGCAGAAGATTACCTGCCCGGTCGAGCTGGCTGCTCCCGGGGAGAAATGAGTACTCCGTCCCTCCATAGGGGGCTCCGGGGCAGTAGGGGCTCTGAATTCGGGGTCCTCATCGCTGATACCGCGAGAGGTCCCTCAGCGGTCCAGTTGAGCTGGGTGCTCCCGGAATCGGCAGCATTCCCATACAGGGACCATGCGCCATAGCTGCTGCAGCGGTGCGCCGACAACGAACGGCCACGCGATCCGGATCTAGACGCCGCTGAAAACCATCTCTCTCCTCCGAGAGCCGGCGTCTGCGGTCACTTCCGGTGCGCTGGGTCAGTGGAGGCGTGTGGTATGACAGCTTCCGGGAGGGAAGCTGGAGAAGGAGCTTAGGGCTCCCTAAACAACAGAAATGCCCACGGACCCGGCGGTGGACTGCAAAGCCAGTCGTTCCCGGCCCAATTAGCGTTCCAAAGGGCTCAGTTGGGGAAACTACAGACGGCAGGTGGAACACCTGCAGCACTTGAATGGGCAGCAGCTGAGCTCGGAAGGAGGACGAATCAGATGTCTTGAAGCCGGGTAAGGCAGACTTCTTAAAGACTGACGCCTGACAGCACACACTGACACAGTGAACATGGAGAGTGCTAGTCGCCCGGACGTCCAATCCTCAGAGCTAACCATGGACCACGTAAGTGGGTAATTAGGGGGTCTGTTCAGCTGTGCTAGTTCAATTAGCTACAGGACTTCCCTTTCACATTGCTTTTAGGACAAAGAGACTCCCAAGCAAACCACGTCAGCAGTCAAAAAGAGATATAACAGATGCCCGTTATGCTCGGCTAAAATTCCCGCAACAGACACAAAAACGTTATGCGAGACATGCGTGGCTAAAATACTTAAACAGGAGCAGGACTCTTTATTAGATAATATACGCTCCATGATTAAAGAAGAAGTTCACACGAGCGTATCCTCACTGATGCCACCCCAGCCTCCCTCACCCAAGAGACCTAGATGGGACATGGATCCTAGCTCGGAAGAGGGGGAAATGTCGCACTACTCGGACTCCGGGTCAAATGAAGCAGAAGTCCCCTTAAAAATTCCCCTGGATGAGAAAGAGATATTTATTTTCCTCGGAGAATACGGATACCCTATTGCAGGCGGTTAGGGATACCATGAAAGTAGAGGAATCCTCAGAGCCTCTAACCGTCCAGGACGAGATGTTCGGGGGTCTGAGGGCTAAAAGAAGCAGGGTGTTCCCGGTGAATAAACATATCACAGCCATGATACTGGAAGAATGGGAGGATGTTGCGAAAAAGCTTATAATTCCAAAAGAATTTAAGTTTCGCCTCCCGTTTAACCCAGACGATACTAAGGTCTGGGAATCCATACCGAAAATAGATATACCTGTAGCTAAAGTATCGAAAAAGACCGCCATTCCATTTGAGGACTCCTCAGGCCTTAAGGACCCAATGGATAGGAGAGCGGAAGATCTCCTTAAAAAAGCATGGGAGGCTTCTGCATCAGTTATGAAGACCAACATAGCGGCAACTTCGGTAGCCAGATCAATAACTCGCTGGGTGAAAGAATTGGAAGACCAAATATCCAACAAAACCCCCAGAGAAGAGATCATAAAAACTTTACCATTATTTAAAATGGCAACAGAGTTTATGGCAGATGCTTCGGCCGAGTCAGTCCGCTTCGCAGCCAGAAGTAACGCATTATCCAATGCAGCACGACGTGCGCTGTGGTTAAGATCATGGGCAGGTGACACACAGTCAAAAAATAAACTCTGCTCAATACCGTTTTCAGGGCTCCAGGTGTTCGGTCCGGTATTAGATGAATTATTGGACAAAGCGTCCGATAAAAAGAAAGGTTTCCCAGAGCAAAAACAAAAAAGAATGCCAGCCTTTCATAAGACCCGATCTCATCCAAGACAGGATTACAGGGGCAAGGGTAAGTCCGGAAGGTGGAGCTACCCCAAAGGCGGCAGAGGTAGAGGCTCCTTTCGAGATCAGGGAACCGGGTCAAGCAGACAATGACGCCAGGCAAATCGGGGGGAGACTTCAATACTTCATAGATCAATGGAGACAAATCACAAAAAATCAATGGATCCTGAGCACAGTTGCACACGGATACAGGGTGGAATTCACCCAGCCTCCTCCCCGAAGATTTTGCCTAACTCAGAGCCAGTCCCCGGCTGTCCACCAAAGACTGGTCGCGGATATACAGGAGCTCAGAGAGTTAAAAACCATAATACCGGTGCCTCAATCTCAACAGTTTCAGGGCCATTACTCCAGCCTGTTTTCTATAAAGAAACCCGGAGGAGAATACAGGACAATCATAAATCTGAAACCCCTAAACAGATGGGTGACCTACAAACGTTTCAAAATGGAAACACTTCAGTCGGCCATACCGCTAATAAAAGAAAATTCAGTGATGTGCACACTAGATCTCAAAAGCGCATATTATCATGTGCCCATCCATATAGCACATCAAAAATACCTGAGGTTCGCAATAAAAGACAGAGGAAGGATACGTCACTTCCAATTCTGTTGCCTACCATTCGGCCTCTCTTCAGCACCTCGCGTATTTACCAAGATCATAGCAGAGGCAATGGCCTTTCTAAGAACAAAAAACGTCCTCATAATTCCATACCTGGACGACCTGTTGTTAGTGGCGGATTCACACCAACAGATGGAGGATTATCTCAGAGAAACCAGATTTCTCCTAGAAAATCTAGGTTGGGTGATAAACCTAAAAAAATCAAGTCTAGAACCAGAAAAAAGGAAAATATTTCTGGGAGTTATTCTGGACTCAGTCCAAGAACACTCTTTTCTTCCTCCCCACAAACAGACAACAGTCCAACAGGAAGCCCATATGCTACAGGAACAAAAATACACCACTATCAGGAAGGCCATGAGAGTGCTGGGCCTAATGACTTCATGCATAGCAAGCGTCCAGTGGAGTCAATTTCACTCAAGGACGTTGCAGAGAGAAATCCTCCGGATATGGGACGGAAAGGATACATCATTGGACAACAAAATAAAGTTGTCACCAGAAGTAAGGCGATCCCTAGCAAGGTGGACCGACGTATCAAATTTAAAACATGGAAAACCATGGAGAGTATCCCCTGCATAAATATCACCACAGATGCAAGTCTCAGTGGCTGGGGAGCCCATGTGGAGGGACGTTATCTCCAAGGAACATGGCCCGGTGCGATGCGCAACAGCTCATCAAATTGCAGAGAGCTCAAAGCAGTCTGAGAGACGATCAGCAGATGCCAGAGACAGCTGTACAACCGACACGTCAGAGTATTCTCCGACAATTCAACTACAGTATCCTTTCTACGGCACCAGGGAGGTCCGAGACACCGTCACCTACAGAGTATTTCGGAAGAAATATTCACCTGGGCAGAAATAAATTTAAGATCTCTGACAGCAGTACACCTAAAAGGGGAAAACAATCAGATAGCAGACTTCCTCAGCAGACAAAAAATACAACCAGCGGAATGGGTTCTAAATCAGGAAGTGTTTACACAACTGACCAGAATATGGGGATTTCCCGAGATAGACTTATTCGCCTCAAAAAGAAATACAAAAACAGAGCGATTCTTCTCACTAGATCCAAGAGACAACCCAACAGCGATAGATGCCCTAGCGCAGGACTGGGATACGGAACTCGCGTATGCCTTCCCACCACTACCCTTGATACCAAGAGTACTACGAAAGATTCAAGAGAGTCATACGGCAGTCATTCTAATAGTACCCTACTGGCCCAAAAGAAGCTGGTTCCCGGTACTAAAGCAGATGGCGTTAGAAGACCCGATTCATCTCCCATTACAGCGGGACCTCTTGACGCAGGGCCCTCTCGTCCATCAGGACCTGAAGTTCTTAGCACTTTCAGCCTGGATCCTGAGATTTAAAGGCTTATCCGAATCAGTTATAGCTACTCTACAGGAAAGCAGAAAGCTCGTTACCTCATCCATATACCTCAAAGTCTGGAAGAAATTTTGCTCACACTGTGCACAACCACTATCCCTTACGAACGACCCAGATATTCCTAAAATCCTGGATTTCCTACAGGCGGGATTCGATAAGGGTCTAAAACCTAGTACGTTGAAGGTACAGATCTCAGCACTAGGGTCCTTTCTTGATTACCCACTAGCAGACCATCCTTGGGTGTCAAGATTTATTAGAGCTACGCAACGCATGAGACCCACAATACGTAGTTCCGTTCCACCATGGGACCTCAGTCTAGTACTAAATGAGCTAAGGAAGACCCCTTACGAACCACTAGACCAGGCAGACCTCAGATCAATAACGCTTAAAACAGTTTTTCTGGTGGCAATAACCTCAGCCAGACATATAGGAGAGATCCAGGCTCTCTCCATAAGAGACCCATATCTAAGAATCCAGGAAGACTGTATAATCTTGAAACTAGACCCGACCTTTCTTCCTAAGGTGGTAACAGACTTTCACAGAAATCAGGAAATAATACTTCCCACCTTCTGCCAGAACTATAGAAATGAGAAGGAACGCTCGCTCCATTCCTTGGACGTTAGAAGAACAGTTCTACAGTATCTAAAACTGACGGAAGATTGGAGAATAGACTCAAATCTTTTTATACAAATGGCAGGCAAAAATAAAGGGAAGAAAGCGTCAAAAGCCACCTTGGCCAGATGGCTAAAATCAACTATTACTGCAGCATACACCTCGGCAGGAAAGACTCCGCCAGAAGGTCTTAGGGCCCACTCGCTGAGAGCAATCTCGGCGTCTTGGGCAGAGAGAGCAGGAGCTTCTATGGACCAGATTTGCAAGGCCGCTACCTGGTCCAACATAAATACGTTTAGTAAACATTATAGATTGGACGTTCTGTCAAATCAACAGACGGCCTATGGGAGAAAAGTTCTCCAAGCAGTAGTCCCACCCTAAAGAGGAGTTATTTGGTACTTCTCCTGGCGGTGCTGTCAGGAGGGGGTGCTGTCAGGAGGGACGTCCTGGAAAGTAGGAATTAATCCTACCGGTAATGTTGTTTCCAGGAGTCCATCATGACAGCACCCCTTATATACCCTCCCTTGCATTATTTAACTATGATGTGTCATTAACATTGTAGTGGAGATTTCAATAAAATTGTGTTGCATCCATCCTGGTGTGGTACTTGAAAAATCACTGAAGGGTGGAGGTAGGTGGGGCTATTTAACCTCTTCTGTGTTCCTGTCCCTATCAAGGATATGAAGGACAACCTCCTGGCGGTGCTGTCATGATGGACTCCTGGAAACAACATTACCGGTAGGATTAATTCCTACTTTCAAACAGTCTTTGTTTACTGATGAGTGTTGAGCAACCCTGGATGGTCCAGATGGATGGAGTAGTGGATGGTTGGTGGATGGCCACCATGTCCCAACAAGGCTGCGACGTCAGCAAGGAGGTGGAGGAGTCCTATTTTGGCCCGGAATCATAGGGAAACAGCTGGTAGGGCCCTTTAAGGTTCCTGAAGGTGTGAAAATGACCTCTGCAAACTATATAGAGTTTCTGACTGACAACTTTCTTCCATGGTATAAAAAGCAGAAACGTGTCTTCAGGAGCAAAATCATTTTCATGCTGACAATGCACCATCTCACGCTGCAAAGAATACCTCTGAGTCATTGGCTGCTATGGGCATAAAAGGAGATAAACTCATGCTGTGGCCACCATCTTCCCTGACCTCAACCCTATAGAGAAACTTTGGAGTATCATCAAGCAAAATATCTATGAGGGTGGGAGGCAGTTCACATCAAAACAGCAGCTCTGTGGGCTTCATGCAAAGAAATACAATAAGAAACTTTCCAAAAACTCACAAGTTCAATGAATGCAAGAATTGTGAAGGTGATATCAAAGAAGGGTTCCTATGTTAACATGTAACTTGGCCTGTTAGGATGTTTTGGAGTTAAGTAGCGTTTATGTTCAGTGAATGTGATTTCCTAATGCTGCAAACTCCACAAATGAGCATTTTCAGTTCTTTAAAACAGATCAAATGTTCAGAAATTCTACTGTGTCTAAAAATTTGGAACAGTGCATTTTGAGTTTTTCCATTTTGGAGATTATATTGTTATCATTGGGAGGGTTCTTCAATAAAATTCGATGTATACTCTAACGGGTGATGACTTTTATTAGACTGACTGTCATTTGCACCAACCACTTAGGAAAATCAGAGAAAAATATCATTTGCATAATAATTTGGAACAGTGTAGGTCATCTGATTGAATCCTTAGAAACCAGTTGCTTGTAATATTCAGATATACCTGTGTTTAGCGTAAGTGATTTTTCAGTGTAGAACAAATTTTAGACTTTTTTTTTTTTTTTTTTTTTTTCCTTCTAATGCCAACACCGATCAGTCACATTCCCATATCTATAGCTTTGTCCAAGTGCGCTAATCAGGCCTAACAGGAATTTCAAGCCTTTCAGTTGAATCTGTAACAACATTACAGACTAAAAATTAACACACGTGGAAGTACTGTATATACTTAACAAAAAAATGTGAAACTACTGAAAATATTTCTTATATTCTAGGGTTTTCTAAGTAGCCCCCTTTGCTTTGATGACTGCTTTGCTCACTCTTGGCATTCTCTTGATGAGCTTCAAGAGATAGTCACCGGAAATGTATATACAGTACTTCCACATGTGTTAATTCATAGTTTTGATGCTTTCAGTGTGAATTTACAATTTTCATAGTCCTGAAAATACAGAAACATCTTTAACCCCTTAATGTCCAATGACTTGCACAGTCCGTCATGGCAAGGTGTCAGGTGTGCACATCATGCCTTTGAACTAGTTCAGTGCCGACAGCTGTCAGACAGCTGACAGGCACGGCAAGCGGTGCGGGGACCTTTGCCGTCGGTCCCCGCACCTACAGCGCTGTGATTGGTCAGTCAATCTGACTGACCAAACACAGCAGCGATCAGGCAGAAGAGGCTGAAATTTCAGCCTCTTCTGCCCAATCAGTGCAGGAGCTCAGCACTGCAGTGGCCGAGCTTCCTGCACTGACAGCCGGGAGTGGCGCCCCCGCCGCCCCTGGCTGTTAACCCCCTGACTGCTGCGATTGAGCGCGATCGCAGCGCTCAGGGGGGGAGGCAGAGGGTCGGGAGCTCCCTCTGCCTCAGATCGGCGCCCTGCAATGTTTTTGCAGGGCCCGATCTCTGCCTTGATGACCCTGGGGTTGTCATGACAACCTCCAGGTCATCTAGCTACGGAAAGCTGCTGTGATCAAGGTCACAGCAGCTTTCACTATAGGTACAATGCATTGCAATGCTGGAGCATTGCAATGCATTGTAACTGCAATCAAAAGTAAAAAAAAGTGAAAGTCCCATAAAGGGAGAAGGTAAAAAAAAAAGCATTTTTAAAAAAAAAAATGTAAAAAAATTCCCCTAAAAAAATACACATTTTTATGTAATAACAAAAAACAAAAAAAAATACACAAAAAATAGTAAATTATTCTTTTTCCAAGCGGTATCATGATACCGCTTGGAAAAAGTGCAATAACACGCGATCAAAAAGTCGGATATAAATAATCATGGTACCGCTGAAAATGTCATCTTGTCCCGCAAAAAACAAGCCGCTATACAGCATCATCAGCGAAAAAAAAAATAGCTCGCGGAATAAACTGATGCAAAAATAATTATTTTTTCTATAAAATTTTTTATTGTGTAAAAAAAAAAAAAACACCCCAAAACATAAAAAAATATATAAATGAGGTATCGCCGTAATCATAGTGACCCGAAGAATAAAGCTGCTTTATCAATTTTACCACTCGCGGAACGGAGGGAAAAAAAATAAAAAAAATCCTGAATTGCTGGTTTTTGTTCATTCTGCTTCCACAAAAATCGGAATAGGAAGTGATCAAAAAACATTATGTGCCCGAATATGGTACCAATAAAAACGTCAGCTCGTCCCGCAAAAATAAGCCCACAGATAACTGTTGGACGAAATATGGAAAAATTATAGCTCTCAAAATACGGCGATGCAAAAATTTCTTACAAAAAAAGCGTCTTTTAGAGTGTGACAGAAGCTAAACATGAAAAAAGGGTATAAATCTGGTATCACTGTAATCGCACCAATCCGAAGAATAAAGTCGCCTAATCACTAATACCGCACGAGGAACAGCGTAAAAAAGAAAACCAGTTCTTCACCTTTTGTGGATTTGTTCATTCTGCCTCCCAAAGATCGCAGTAAGGCGATCATAGTGGTTCCCCCCCACATATGGGGTATCAGCGTACTCCGGACAAAATGCACATCAACTTTTGGGGTCCTATCTCTCCTGTTACCCTTATAAAAATGAAAATTTGGAGGCAAAAAGGTCATTTTTGTGGAAAAAAATGATTTTTTTATTTTCACGGTTCTACGTTATAAACTTCTGTGAAGCCCTTGGGGGTTCAAAGTGCTCACCACAAATCTAGATAAGTTCCTAGGGGGGTGTCTAGTTTCCAAAATGGAGTCCCTATGGGGGGTTTCTACTGATTAGGCACATTAGGGGCTCTCCAAACGTGACATGATACCCACAGACCATTCCATCAAAGTCTGCATTTGAAAAAGGCGCTCCTTCCCTTCCGAGCTCTGCCATGCGTCAAAATAGTGGTTTACCCCCACATATGGGGTATCAGCGTACTCAGGAAAAATTGCACAATAACTTTTGGGGTCCTTTTATCCTTTGGAAAATAAAAATTGGGATGAAAAGATCATTTTTGTGGAAAAAATATGATTTTTTAATTTTACGGCTCTACGTTATAACCTTCTGTGAAGCCCTTGGGGGTTCAAAGCTCTCACAACACATTTAGATACGTTCCTTGGGGGGTCTAGTTTCCAAAATGGTGTCACTTGTGGGGGTTTCCACTGTTTAGGCACATCAGGGACTCTCCAAATGCGACATGGCGTCCAATCTCAATTCCAGCCAAAAAAGTCAAATGGCGCTGCTTCCCTTTCGAGCTCTGCCATGCGCCCAAATAGTGGTTTACCCCCACATATGGGGTATCAGCGTACTCAGGACAAATTGCACAATAACTTTTGGGATCCTTTTATCCTTTGAAAAATAAAAATTGGGGGTGAAAACATCATTTTTGTGGAAAAAATATGATTTTTAAATTTTACGGTCTACGTTATAACCTTCTGTGAAGCCCTTGGGGGTTCAAAGTGCTCACCACAGATCTAGATAAGTTCCTTGGGGGGTCTAGTTTCCAAAATGGGGTCACTTATGGGGGGTTTCCACTGTTTAGGTACATCAAGGACTCTCCAAACGCAACATGGTGTCCGCTCTCGATTCCAGCCAATTTGACATTCAAAATCTCAAATGATGCTCCTTCCCTTCTGAGCACTGCCGTGCGCCTAAAGATTGGTTTTCCCCCACACATGGGGTATCGGTGTACTCAGGAGAAATTGTACAACAAATATTGTGGTTCATTTTCTACTGATACCCTTGACAAAATTTAAAAAATTGTGTTGAAAGAAAAATTTTGGGAAAAAAAGTTAAATGTTCATTTTTTCCTTCCACATTGCTTCAATTCTTGTGAAGTACCTAAAGGGTTAATAAACTTCTTGAATGTGGCTTTGAACACCTTGAGGGGTGCAGTTTTTAGAATGGTGTCACTTTTGGGTATTTTCTGTCATATTGACCCCTCAAATTCACTTCAAATGTGAGGTGGTCCCTAAAAAAAATGGTTTTGTAAATTTTGTTGGAAAAATGAGAAATTGCTGGTCAACTTTTAGCCCTTATAACTTCCTAACAAAAAAAAATTTTGGTTCCAAAATTGTGCTGATGTAAAGTAGACATGTGGGAAATGTTATTTATTAACTATTTTTTGTGACATATCTCTCTGATTTAATGGCATAAAAATTAAAAGTTTGAAAATTGCAAAATTTTCAATATTTTCACCATATTTCCGTTTTTTCATAAATAAACGCAAGTTATATCGAATAAATTTTACCACTAACATGAAGTACAATATGTCACGAGAAAACAATCTCAGAATCGCTAAGATCCGTTGAAGCGTTCCAGAGTTATAAGCACATAAAGAGACAGTGGTCAGAAATGTAAAAATTGGCCTGGTCATTAACCTACAAAATGGCTTGGTCGTTTAGGGGTTAAATGAGGTGTCCAAACTTTTGTCTGTACTGTATATATTATATAATCATTAATGGGACTGTATGTACTTAGTCTACTTGTCAGCATTTTTTTATGATATATGCAGATGTCCCTATATTGTGCGCACCTTAGTATTTTTTGAAGTTTATCACATGACACGTTATTGTCCCCTCCCTACACCTTGTTGTTGTCCTTTTGATTTAAAAAATATATATATATATATATTTATATTTATTATTTTGGATCAGCAATAGTCTCTTTTTGTTCCAATGTTTAATTAGGACGGGGACGTGGTGGCAACTTTGCTGTACGTGGAGGCAACATTAACTATGGAGCACAGATAGGAAACTTTGGCGGCAGGGGTGGTAAGTATCCTGAGTGTGTTGCTGGTTAATTTGTAGAATTTGTATTGTTCTCACACCCCTCACCCTACAGCAAAGAAATGCAGCAGATTTTACTTAAACTTCACATGCTGCAGAGAGAACTCCTGGGAGCTTCCCAGTTCCACGGATTGCAAAAGTGAAGCAGATTCACTACTTTCTGCTATGAAATCTGCAGCAGTCGGAGATCCTGTGGGAATGTATGTAATTCTGTTTGGAGATTTAAAAAGTATGTTTGTCTTTAGGTGGTTTTAGTGGACGTGGTGGATATGGAGACTATGGCTACAATAATGAGTTTTGTAATGATGGTGGTTATGGCAACAGCCCACCTTATGGCGGTGGATATGGTGGAAGCCAAAGCTATGGAGGCGGTCAACGTGGTGGATATGGAGGAAATGGCGGCTATGATGGTTACAATAATGGAGAAGGAAGCGGGTTTGGTGGAGGTAATGGTAAGTAGTGGGGTACTGAAATTTGTGTAGATCTTTATTACTTTCTGCAACTCTCTTGTATTATATTTTAGGTAACTTTGGCAACAATGGAGGAAGTGGCGGAGGTGGTGGTGGTTACAATGACTTCAGCAGCTTCAATAACCAGTTCTCTTCCAATTTTGGACCCATGAAAGGAGGACGGGGAAACTTCAGTGGAAGGAATTCTGGACCTTATGGTGGCGTCGGTGAGTAATGAATATTTATATGGGTGTTTTGTTTTCATATCTGTGATGTAGAAGAGGTATAATGCCTGAGATGACTTCTGCATTTCCCTTTCATTCTATTTCTTAATGGAAGTGATATTTTTTTTTTCCCCATCTTTTCTCAGGTGGCTATGGTGGTGGAAGTGGCAACTACGGTGGCGGAGGCAGATGGTTCTAATGGAGGTATGTTCAGAAGAACTTGTTCTTACTACACACAGAATAGGAAACTGCCGTTACATTTCAGTTGTCAAAGTATGTGCAGATTAACATACTTGTCCCATATTGTTCAACAGGAAACAATGCTTAGCAAGAGAGGAGAGCCAGGCAAGCGACAGGTTACTACACAAGTTGAAATCAGCCAAGCACAGTTGTGGCAGGGCATAGCTGCTACATGAAGAAATGTTAGCAACACAGGACTGGTTCATGATTTAGCTATGAAGAATTTGAGTTTTTGTGTCAAGCATTCCTAGGAGTGGGTTTTATTGTATAGGACTTGTATATAATTTTTTGTTCACAAACTGTATGTGGCATCATGACTCTGTGCCCTGATTTGTGGCAGTATTCATACTGGTGGCTCAGATTGGCCAGTATAATGGCTGTACTGTGTGTGGTTGTCCCGCCCACCCTCCACCCAACCAGTGACAGTCAGTGGGGGCACTTCAAGGTCTTTTCCACTTGAACAATTTTAATTTTCGACAGCTGGCTCGCTTTAAGCAGCGTTATCGTTGCATATCACATCTAAAAGTCTTGATGCTAAAGGCTGCACAGAGCAGTAGGTCATAGAAGAATATCTGAAATGTTCATTAGTCTGAGATTTAATTGTATGAACTCTCGCAGGTGATGCTTCAACACCTGAACGTGGCGTGCACCTGACCTGATTGCTGAGCCAGAGTTTTCATGGACTACAGAACATATGGTGAGATGGTAGTGTTTAAAACGTGTTCTCCACCTCTCAAGCCCTGCTTGTATGAAACAATTTATACTCCTTCTGCAGTTCCAGTAATGTCGGCGCTACTGTTCCTGGTGCGACACCTCACTGCAGCCATCAATGTTTTATCAGAGCAAATGTTTAATCTGATATAATAAAGGTTAAAGCCACCCAACAGTTGCGCTCCTCACGTGACAAACAATATTTCATATGAAAAGACATTGTCCTCTTCCTCATCTCACCCCACCAACACAGGCTATATCCAGCCCTTTCTTTCTTCCCTATGTGGATCAACCCCCTTCCCAGTAGTATCTGTGACTGATGAAGGTCCATGATATAGGACCGAAACGTTTCGTGTTACTACTGTGAATAAAAATCTTTATTCTCACTATACTAAAGTTGAGTGCCAAGTTCATTTTCTACTAAACAATATTTCATGACCTGCCAGCAATAGTATTGCTGACATCTCTGAAGATGCCACTGCGGGAGGATAATATGAATTGTTAATCACTTCAACAATGTCAAGTAAGCATGAAACCCACTTCACCCATGACAGGTCAACTTTAGGCATTGGATGTAGAGTAGTGAGCAACCTGTAATATTCCTGATAACATAATTGAATGTATAAGTTACACTTTCACAAGCACCTGAAACGCACAGCTCGCATCGGTATACCTAAGCTAATTGCCTGATATAGGATTATGAGGCGGCCCGGTCTGGAGGCCCAGCGGTTGGTCTGAACGGTTTCATGGACATAGACATGCATACAGGTGCTTCTCACAAAATTAGAATATCATCAAAAAGTTAATTTTATTTCAGTTCTTCAATACAAAAAGAGAAACTCCTATATTTTATAGAGTCATTACAAACCGAGTGATCTATTTCAAGTGTTTATTTCTGTTAATGTTGATTGTGGCTTACAGCCAGTGAAAACCCAAAAGTCATTATCTCAGTAAATTAGAATACTTTATAACATCAGCTTAATAAATGATTTTAAAATCCGGAATGTTGGCCTACTGAAATGTATGTTCAGTAAGTGCACTCAATACTTGGTCGGGGCTCCTTTGGCATCAGTTACTGCATCAATGCGGCGTGGCATGGAGGCGATGAGCCTGTGGCACTGCTGAGGTGTTATAAAAGCCCAGGTTGCTTTAATAGCAGCCTTCAGCTCATCTGCATTGTTGGGTCTGGTGTCTCATCTTCCTCTTTAGAATACCCCATAGATTCTCTATGGGGTTAAGGTCAGTTGAGTTTGCTGGCCAGTGATACTGTTGTTTTTAAATAAGGTATTGGTACTTTTGGCAGTGTGGACAGGTGCCAAGTCCTGCTGGAGAATGAAATTTCCATCTCCAAAAAGCTTGTCAGCAGAGGGAACCATGAAGTGCTCTAAAATTTCCCGGTAGACGGCTGCGCTGACTTTGATCTTGATAAAACACAGTGGACCTACACCAGCAGATGACATGGCTCCCCAAACCATCACTGATTATGGAACTTCACACTAGACCTCAAGCAGCTTGGATTGTGGCCACTCCACTCTTCCTCCAGACTCTGGGACCCTGATTTCCAAATGAAATGCAAAATTTACTTTCCTTGTGGAGTGTGTGAATGACTTCCTTCTGGACATCTGTCCAGTCAGCAGTCTTCCCCATGATTGTGGAGCCTACTGAAATAGACTAAGGGACCTTTTTAAACACTTAGGAAACCTTTGCAGGTGTTTTTTGTTAATCTAATTTACTGAGATAATGACTTTTGGGTCTTCATTGGCTGTAAGCCAGAATCCTCAACATTAACAGAAATAAACACTTGAAATAGATCACTCTGTTTGTAATGACTCTATAATGAGTTTTACTTTTTGTTTTGAAGAACTGAAATAAATTAACTTTTTGATATTCTAATTTTGTGAGAAGCTCTTGTACATTTACTCCAAAATAACAGTTTATTCTCCTCCTTGCATCAGACTGTTGTGTGCCATACTAGGACTCATGCTGATTTTCAGTTTGGGGCACCACTTTGCTATATTTATATTGTGGCTACTGTGAACCCTGCTGCTCTATTCAACACCTGGTTGTTGAGTTGATCCTTCAATTGCCTATAGACATGTAGGAACATGCTACAGTTATCACCTATAAAATATAGGGAATGATGTGGAAAGTCACAGCTGTATATGGAGGTCAGATTCCTATATGTTTATGGCTGGTCTGACAGATGTCACTGTTACAGCATCATTGTCAATGACAAATCAGAATTAAAGTTTGGAATACCGTTGCTTTTACCTTGTCTAAGTGACCCTGACATAAACTTGTATCTTTCTCCTGTGTAGTCAGAACTAGTTTTCCTCCCTTCTTACAAGGAACTTCTGGAATATTCACTTGGTTTCCTAAAATTGTAAATCCCTGTTCTGTAGCTATATCTTCAGACCTGTCTTTGTAATATGTGAAGACTCAATGTTTTACAACTTTCTCTGCAGGTGATGTATTCCTAGGAGTTCATATGTTGTATATTTTGTACAATTTTCATACTGCTTTTATATTTTAAATAAAAACGTTGTAAATGATGCATTTGTCATTGTCGCATTCTGTAATTAACAGGTAGCAATGTTCTGTATATAAGTGATTTGCTTCCAAAAAGCGCTGAAGGATTTCTTGCAGGAAGAAATATTGAGTGATCTATGACCCCGATTCATTAAGACTGGTGTTTTGTATACCAGTCGTGATGAACTATGGGCATTGCGGTGATATGTGCCTAATTCCTTAAGGGTATGTTTCCACGTAGCGGAAACCATCAGTATTAGCTACGAATTGAACGCTGCGTCCTACCACAGCGTTTAATCCGCAGCGGCCAGATGTTCCAGCATTAGTGGAGGGGATTTTATGAAATCCCGTCTCCACTATGCATCCGATTACGCGGGTGACACACCCGCTAAACTGGACATGCAGCGCATCTTTTTAGACCGCAGCATGTCTATTTACCTTGCTGCAACGCTCCGTCGCCACAAGGTAAATAACACAGTTCTATGTGTATGGTGCGGCGTTTCCAGATGTGTTCAGTGAACACATCCGTAATCGCCACGTGTTCAGAAGGGGGCGGGGTTTCCGCTCCGTCCAAAGCGCATAGAATCCGGTACGTGGACACATACCCTAATACTTCATTTTCCCATGAGAAAGCCACAATTTGTGGCGATACGCGTGGGGTTGTACCCCCCTCCCTCGCTCTTGTTCCCCGCAGCACTTTGGCTGGCTTAGTATTTGTGCACCTGGGATATGTACTCATGCTGGACCGCATTAGGATCACCAAAAAAGTATCAGCAGGAAAATCATATTTCCTATATGGTGCCATAATACGTGCAGAGTAAAGTGCAGCCGTGCTTACCCATATCAGGACAATGTGCCAGGTACGTGCCCCAACGCACGTTTCGCTTTCTTTAGCTTCCTCGGGGGGCGCCCGTTTGACTATACATGTTACTATAGATTGCATTTTACAAGGAGGTATACTGCATGTCAATATGCGTTACTATACATCGGTTTTCCTTATAATGCTATTTTGCTGATGATAGGCTATACCCACTTCTCTTAGCCCATATACTTATTTTTACTTATAATTTGAGATTTTTTTGTTACTATTCTCATTTTGGGCTTTGTTAGGGTGATCACGCAGAGTTCAGGGCACGATTCAATGTTTTCCAGGTTTTCTTTTTTGTTTTGTTTACCATTATACTTCATCTGTGTATACTCATTTTTTGTGAACGTTTTTATATATATATATATATATATATATATATATATATATATATATATATATATATATAATATACATATACATATATATATATATATACATATACATATATATATATATATATATATATATATATATATATATATATATATATATATATATATATATATATATATATATATATATATATGTATATATATATATATATATATAATTTTTTTTTTTTTTTTTTTTTTCCCAATAAAATTTATTTCTGGGATAAAAACTTTTGTTGAATTTTTTGATATCTAGTTGGGCTACATGCTCTGATATTCTCGCGTGATTCGATCATGTAAGGAGTTGCCCTGTTCCTTGTTGGAACCATGCTTAATTGTGTTACCCATGGTTTGGGTTTAAGTAACTTAAAGAATCCAATTTGCCTGTAGCTGCAGAAATCTCACATCCTGGGGCCAATTGATGGGGGCCGAGCTTCAAAGAGCTTCTTCCTGGAGTTTAAAGAAAACAATGATCCTGTGGAATCCCAAGGGTGGGGGCACATTCCAGGAGTGGAGGGGAGATCTCCCTCACACCTCCCCACTATAGAGGGCGCTAGGGGTATCACATTCCTGTGTTCCCCCGAGCGCATGCCCACAATCTCTACTTGCCGAGATAGCCCGTCAGCGTGGCCATGGTCGCTGCCCCTTTTGTGGCGAATGGAGAAGTACTGCTGGAGCGCCAGGCTCCAACGCAGCAACCTCCCATTCATCCTGGAGACTGTGTGCAACCAGCTAAGGGGGTTGTGGTCCGTCTCCACGATGAAGGGGTACCCATACAAGCAGTGGCGTACATAGAATTCATGGGGCCCCATAGCAAAAGTCTGAATGGGGCCCCACCAAAAAAAAAAAAAAAAAAAGCCAGAGCCATTGTAAATGTAAAGTGCCAGCACAGTGAGGGGACACATTTAACAAAATGTATTATGCCCCCATAGATGCTCCATAAATTGTGCCCCATAGATGCTGCCCCATAGATGCTCAATAGATTATGCCCCATAGATGGTCCATATATTATGCCCCCATAGATGCTCCATAGATTGTGCCCCATGGATGCTCCATAGATTGTGCCCCCATAGATGCTGCCCCATAGATGCTCCATAGATTATGCCCCATAGATGCTCCATAGATTGTGCCCCCATAGATGCTCCATAGATAATGCCCCATAGATGCTTCATAGATAATGCCCCCATAGATGCTCCATAGATTATGCCCCCATAGATGCTCCATAGATTATGCCCCCATAGATGCTCCATAGATTATGCCCCCATAGATGCTCCATAGATTATGCCCCCATAGATGCTCCATAGATTATGCCCCCATAGATGCTCCATAGATAATGCCCCCATAGATGCTCCACAGATTATTCCCCCATAGATGCTCCATAGATTGTGCCCCCATAGATGCTCCATAGATTGTGCCCCATAGATGCTCCATAGATAATGCCCCTATAGATGCTCCATAGATAATGCCCCCATAGATGCTCCACAGATTATTCCCCCATAGATGCTCCATAGATTGTGCCCCCATAGATGGTGCATAGATAATGCCCCCTTAGATGCTCCATAAATAATGCCCCATAGATGCTCCATAGATTGTGCTCCCATAGATGCTCCATAGATTGTGCTCCCATAGATGCTCCATAGATTTTGCCCCCATAGATGCTCCATAGATAATGCCCCATAGATGCTCCATAGATTGTGCCCCATAGTATAAGTCCCTTATACTGCCGCAGCTGCTGAAACAAAAAAAAAAAAGACATACCTCCCGGCACCTGTGATATTTACCTGTCACCCGGTGCACCGCTGACCGCTGCTGTCTTCTGGGTCCTCCGCAGTGAATACTCAGGCAGAGGGCGCGGCACGCACAAACTACGTCATCGCGCCCTCTGCCTGAACATTCACAGCTAGAGAGGACACAGCAGAGCAGCGGTGGAACGGGACAGGTAAATATCCCTTATACTCACCCTCCCACCGGCGCGGTCTCTGCCCTGCTCTTCTGCGGTCTCCGGCGCCTGTGTTCAGCGGTCACGTGGTACCGCTCATTAAAGTCATGAATATGTGCTGTAAGCTTTTCAGGGGATATAGCTCCGGGATCGCCGTCTGGGTAGACAGAGTGGCACGGAAACAGTTCATTCAGACAGCAGCTCTGGTGAAAACTGGCCGCAACCAGCTTTATTAAAGTCCACAGCAAACAGATATAAAACAAATCATAAACAGAAGACCTAGGCTTGTCTAGCCACTTACTACACTGAGATAGATTTCCCTATCTATCCGGGTCCCGACTCTACCAGCCGGGGCCAAAACAACACATATGTTCAGCATTTACCAGCATTTAGGTTCACAGTCTCCTCCTTGTGTCTGAAGGCACCTTCAACGTCCAGACTTGAGAGAGCTCCCCTCCTATTCAGCTGCTATCCGCATGGATTCTCACAGAGACTACTCCTGTGTCCGGGGTACATCGAGCACCCAGACTGAGATAGCTCAAACTCCTGGAGACACCTTCTGTGCCTGGACCCCTCCTGTTTCCAGACTAAACGGGCTCTCTGACTGTGTTCGCAGACACCTACTTCTGGTCTCCTAATTAACACCTGAGTAGTTTCAGGCCTGAGCTGCAAGTTGTAATGAATGTAAAGTGTAGTGACCTTTCTCTACCACTAGGTTTACAAAGCCATACATTTCCCTTATACCAGTCAGCAAAGCATCCAGGTGAAATGTACACCCCATTCAACACACATTCCTTCACTGTCTCACATATCCCCTCTTCTCCAGACCGGAGGGCTGGTCATCCAGACCGGAGGGCTGGTCAACAATCCAAAAGAGACAGCGAACTCTGGACCAGTCATGGCCTTCATCAGCTTCATCTTCACTACTGTCATCTGTATCTTCACCTGAGCCATAGCCAACATCAGCTTTCTCTTCATCTGAAGCATCCGCACTACCCTGTACCCTCCCAGGCCTATGCTCTCTGCGGGCCTCGGTATCCTGCACGGTTTCATCTTGACTTTAGGGCCGGGCTCAGTTTCGATATAGTGCCTGGCCAGAGAAGTACGACCCGGCACATCAGAACACTTCTGCTGACTCTTTCTCAGAAACTCACGTACCTCCTGTCCCTGGTGCACTGACCATGTGTCACCAACTATCACAGAAGGTATAGGGGGTTTTTCACTTTTCTCCAGTTCCCCTTGAACCTTCTTTACTTCATTGAGCTTCTCCAGAAGATGCTCATGGCTCTCATCACACTCCATCACAGTTTGGAGTTTTTTCTGAGAAGTAATCAATTCATCTTGTACCTGTTGGACGTCCTTTATGTCTTCAGCCCCTTCTTCAGGCTCTTCTGGTAGGACATGCTCAGAAGCCCTACCGTCAGTCTTACATTCTACTTCTTCAGTCACATCATTATGGTCTCCAATATCTCCATTTATTCCAGCTTTCAAGTTCTCCTTGATAGCTGCATCTGTATACTCAGAACCCGCCGGATTCTTCTCTTCCACCACGTTCTGCATCCCATCTGGGCTCCCATGTGTCTGTAGCGGCAACGGAGTGACACATCGCTTTTCCCATTTGTTGGGACGTGGCTCCGATGTAGCCTCCCTGAAAGTGCGCTTGAGCTCACCAACGCCAGCCCGATGTCTCAAAATCTCATCTTGTGACTTATCCAGATCCTTGGTATAACTCGGGAACACCGCTGGGGCGCCGGGCGCCGAACTTCCAGCCTGAGCTTCACGAGTTGCAGCTACTGATGAGGCATCTGGTTTGGTGTCTACCACTTCTATGGCTTTTTCCACCTCTGCAGCATCACCTTCAGAGTCCTTGGCATGATGCAGATCCACACCACACACCGACAACTTCTCATCTTCAACAGCATCCACTTGTGCTGTGTTCAGGTTCAGAGTCCTGCCTTTAAAGCTCAGCTCTCCTTTCACCTTAGTCTTCGCCAGGGAACCGGCCAACTGTAAAACATCTTCAGATGCCATCTTCTGTCTGGCTGTAAGGTCAGCATCCGCTTTCTTCTCAGGACTCTCAACCTCCTCTGCTACCATGCCTTCCTCATTTGCACTGGTTACTTTATTGTCATCAGATGATTCACTATCACTCCCACTATCCCTGTCTGACCCCTTTTTCTCAGCCACATCCGAGTCACTTTCAGGGTTATACAATTCATTCTCATTCTCATCCTGCTCACTTTCAGGAGTATACAATTCATTCTCATTCACATCCTGATCTGGAACCTTAGTTAACATGTCATCCACAACATTAACTTCACCATCTGGTCCCTCAAGTATGTGACTATGTGACAACCCCAGCACTATACTTCTATATAGCTCAGGTACTAGGAGCTGACTCACGACCTCTCCCTGGACTTCAGTGTCCCTATACAATAGGCTATTGTCCATGGCAGCATGAGGAAACCTCTCCTCAGAGCCAGGCTCCTGGGAAACCTCATTTAGAACAATCATATTTTCCTGTGCCGTCCTAAGAGTGGGGTCTCGCCACTGCTCACTCTCAAAATTGTCACAGGACACAGGCAAGTCAGGGACACTCGGTTCCCGAGAACCACCATCCTCGTCTCCCAACATCACCTGCAAAGGAATTTCATCACTATCACAGTCATCATTATTAGCAATATCATTATCATGATTATGATCAGTATCATCATCATTATCAGCATCATTATCATGGTCATCATCATTATCATGATCATCATCATCATATAAGTTTAACGGCCCACTAGCATTGTGTTCCGCCCCTCGGGACTGCGCACCCTCAGTAGGAGCTTCATCACACTGTCCATCAGAAACATTTTTCCCCCAGAGACCCTTAGATCGGGGAAAGTCATTACCCAATATGACGGGGTGCACCAGGTTCTTCACTACCCCCACTTCATATGAAACCTCCCCGAGTTTAGGGACCAAGTCCACGGCAGTCTCTGGGTAGACTTTGGTGTCTCCATGGATGCACACCACACTCAGGTGTTTATCAGGGACGAAGTCCCTATCAATCAGGCTGTCCCATACGGAAGTCACTGGACTCTCTGAGTCCAAGAGGGCCTGTGCTGGGCAGTCATTTACAACCACCGGGGACCCCTGTGGTCCAGTCTCTTCGGCTGAGGTGGACACACACACAGGCTCTGCGCAGGGAGAGAGGGATCCGCCAACATCACAACACATAGGCTCCCCCTCTATTGGACAGTTAGCTGCAATTTCACGACATCTCCAACACTGTCCATCACACTCTCCCACCCATATGTCCCCTCGGGCCCGAACCCGCTTATCAGCATACCCCATGCCCCCAACAGCTGGAACGCTCTTACCGCGAGAGTTCAGCGTCCGGGAACTCTGAAGTGACGACCTCTCAGACGGCTGGTCACGGAGACAGTCTTTGCTGGCGAAGGCCTTCTCCATCAGGCTGACCAGACGATTGGCGTCCTGGTGGTCTCCTTGTCAGACCTCTGGCTGTACCTCAGGAGGACATGCTCGGGTGTAGCGGTTCACTATCACCTTTTCAACTCCATAATCAGGTTTGCTGACTGCAGACTCCCAACTGCATCTCCAGTCATGAACTCCCCTGGCACGGGCTGTCACCGTAACACCCAGCCGGGTAAGAATCTCCGCTTTCAGCTTGGCATAGTCTTGGCTGTCCTGCTCGCTCAGGTCAGCATAGGCCCTTTGGGGCTCTCCAATCAGATAGGGTGCGACCATCATGGCCCATTCAGATAGGGGCAGATTCTCCTTCTCTGCCAGTCCCTCAAACCTAGTGAGATATACCTCCACATCATCACGAGGTGTCATCTTTTTCAGGGACCGTCTTACCGCCTTCTTTACAGCGGACAATGCAGGTGACTTTGCAACACCACTTTGGGACGATGCGCCGCAAGTCCCCTGCAGTGCTGCAACCTGCTCAAAAAACAACCGGTCATTCTCCTGCTGCTGCTGCAGGAATTGCTGCTGGGCCTGCTGCATGCGCTGCTGGTGCTGCAGGCGCTGCTGCTCCATGCTCTGCTGCATGCTTCGCTGGTCCTGTACCAGGTACTCAATGAGCTCCTCCATACTGCCAGACTTATCTGTCTCAACCACGGCAGTCTTATGTTGCACATTAACTTGCGCCATTTGTTCAAACAGCGCCTCCATGCTGTCAGACTTCTCTGTCTCAACAACGGCAGTCTTCACTCAAGACATACACACTCCACAGTCTTTTCCACAGAAAAATTCAGCTCTGCTGTGCAGACACCTTTTTTTTTTTTTCTCTGCAAACTCTACTAGGGCCACTGTCTCTTTAAGACTGCTCCAATAGACGTTTCTCTTTGCTGCTGCACACTCCACAGTCTTTTCCACAACAAGTTCAGCTTTGCTTTGCAGACACACTTTTTTTTTTTCTCTTTTGCAAACTCTATTAGGGCTACTGTCTCTTTAAGACTGCTCCAATAGACGTTTCTCTTGACACACTTTTTTTTCTCTGCTGCTATTTCAACAGACTTCACCTTTATTGCTGTCTCTAAGCCACTGTGCTGCACGCACATTCCAGCACCAATTGTATCAGCCACTGTGCTGCCCCAGCATTCTCCGCCAATTGTAAGCTTTTCAGGGGATATAGCTCCGGGATCGCCGTCTGGGTAGACAGAGTGGCACGGAAACAGTTCATTCAGACAGCAGCTCTGGTGAAAACTGGCCGCAACCAGCTTTATTAAAGTCCACAGCAAACAGATATAAAACAAATCATAAACAGAAGACCTAGGCTTGTCTAGCCACTTACTACACTGAGATAGATTTCCCTATCTATCCGGGTCCCGACTCTACCAGCCGGGGCCAAAACAACACATATGTTCAGCATTTACCAGCATTTAGGTTCACAGAGTCTCCTCCTTGTGTCTGAAGGCACCTTCAACGTCCAGACTTGAGAGAGCTCCCCTCCTATTCAGCTGCTATCCGCATGGATTCTCACAGAGACTACTCCTGTGTCCGGGGTACATCGAGCACCCAGACTGAGATAGCTCAAACTCCTGGAGACACCTTCTGTGCCTGGACCCCTCCTGTTTCCAGACTAAACGGGCTCTCTGACTGTGTTCGCAGACACCTACTTCTGGTCTCCTAATTAACACCTGAGTAGTTTCAGGCCTGAGCTGCAAGTGTGTAATGAATGTAAGGTGTAGTGACCTTTCTCTACCACTAGGTTTACAAAGCCATACATTTCCCTTATACCAGTCAATGGAAACACCCAGGAAATGGAAGGGAATAGCCCAGATGAAAGGATAAAGATACGACCAAAATATATAAAAATAATGCCTTTATTTGTACAAAAAATTGGCTAACAAATTTGCAATAAAACCATATAAAAACATTAATGCAAAATAAAATGATAAATACTGATTAATGAACCAAACACACCACCAGCTGTGAGTTAAAAAAAAATATAAATGTATATACATATACAAAAGTAAAATAATGACAATTAAATAAATACTCAAAATTGTGTATGTATATGCTCTATATAATAACCAGGTATATGCACAGATGGTATATGTGGCAAAATTATATTAAATTGTTGTTATATAATATGTGGCACAAAAATGAGTGTGAACTAAGTAATAAAAATTATATTTTTTGTGAAAACAAAAATCCCTACATTAATGTGTATGAATGGCACAAAAAATAGGGGCAAAATCTAAATGAATAAACTGTGCTCCATGGTGTTAATAAGGTGAATCACAATTGAAACACAAGAAGATATACTGAGTGCTATAGCCCAAAATGAACACAATAACCAATATAGTGTGCTGAGCTGAGCAAATCAAACTAAAAGTGCTAATGATTGTGCAAAAGAGTTGTGCCACAAAATCAAAAGTATACTGCTACCTGGGAGCATACACAGCGTGGTGTGCTGAGAGAAAAGAACGCGCCCCGACGCGCGTTTCGGAAATAGAATCCTTCGTCAGGGGATTCTATTTCCGAAACGCGCGTCGGGGCGCGTTCTTTTCTCTCAGCACACCACGCTGTGTATGCTCCCAGGTAGCAGTATACTTTTGATTTTGTGGCACAACTCTTTTGCACAATCATTAGCACTTTTAGTTTGATTTGCTCAGCTCAGCACACTATATTGGTTATTGTGTTCATTTTGGGCTATAGCACTCAGTATATCTTCTTGTGTTTCAATTGTGATTCACCTTATTAACACCATGGAGCACAGTTTATTCATTTAGATTTTGCCCCTATTTTTTGTGCCATTCATACACATTAATGTAGGGATTTTTGTTTTCACAAAAAATATAATTTTTATTACTTAGTTCACACTCATTTTTGTGCCACATATTATATAACAACAATTTAATATAATTTTGCCACATATACCATCTGTGCATATACCTGGTTATTATATAGAGCATATACATACACAATTTTGAGTATTTATTTAATTGTCATTATTTTACTTTTGTATATGTATATACATTTATATTTTTTTAACTCACAGCTGGTGGTGTGTTTGGTTCATTAATCAGTATTTATCATTTTATTTTGCATTAATGTTTTTATATGGTTTTATTGCAAATTTGTTAGCCAATTTTTTGTACAAATAAAGGCATTATTTTATATATTTTGGTCGTATCTTTATCCTTTCATCTGGGCTATTCCCTTCCATTTCCTGGGTGTTTCCATTAATATTTTCGGATGGTCTACCATCCAATCTTCTTTTCTGGTGATATAAGCACTTATTATTCAATTATTATTTATATTTTATCTATATAATTTTATTCAGTGCAGTTTATATTTCTGGATATATATATTTTTCCTTATACCAGTCAGCAAAGCATCCAGGTGAAATGTACACCCCATTCAACACACATTCCTTCACTGTCTCACAGTGCATATTCATGACTTTAATAAGCGGTACCACCTGACCGCTGAACACAGGCGCCGGAGACCGTGGGAGAAGAGCAGGGGTGCTGCAGAGACCGCGCCAGGAGGAGGTGAGTATATAGCACACAGCTGGGCTCCGCGTCCCCCGCCGACCCCTGCCCTGGTAGTACTGTGTCAGCACAGCTGCCAAACCGCAGCTGCCGTCTCGGGCCCCCTCACCTGTCCGGGCTCCATAGCAGCTGCGTGGTCTGCTACAATTGACGGTACGCCACTGCATACAAGTAGGGCTGCAGACGCTTCAGGGCCCATACAATTGCCAGGCATTCCTTTTCCATCGTGGAGTAGGCCCCATCTCTCGGCATTAGCTTCCTGCTCAGGTACAGGACAGGATGCTCCTGGCTCGCGGTGCTGACCTGGCTGAGCACGGCACAGAGGCCAAATTCACTGGCGTCGGTCTGTACTACAAACGGCCGCGCAAAGTCAGAAGCTTGTAGTACTGGGGAGCTGGAGAGAGCAGTCTTGAGTGCCTGAAAAGTGGTCTTGCAGGTGACTGACCAGTCTACCGAGAGCGGCAGCTTTTTCTTGGTGAGGTCAGTCAGGGGCTTGGCCATTGTACTATATTGTGGAACAAACCTCTTATAGTACCCATCGGTCCCCAGGAAGGACATCACCTGTTTCTTGGTTCTGGGGGTGGTGTTATGTTACGGTAGCTGAGGAGTGCAAGTAAAAAAGGAAATACACCAGAGCAGTTGGAATCTATGAGATTGCAGTACCCTGACTAACCACCGCAACTAGAGGCAGCCGTGGAGCGTTCCTACGTTGGTCCTAGACGCCTCGTCACAGCCTGAGAAACTAACTACACCTAAAGATAGAAATAGGAAAGCTATCTGCCCCGGAGCAGAACCCCAAAGATAATAGAAAGCCCCCAAACATGTAATGGCGGTTAGACAAGAGGAAATACTGACACAGAAAGAAAATAGTATGAGCAAACGCTGGGGCCCAAACTATCTAAATAGAAAAGGACAGGAAGGGTACTTACTGCAATCTCAGAAAACCCTGAAAAAACACCAACATACTAATTTCAAAATCACCTGAGATCACACGACCTCTACCACCTAAATTAGTTCTCTGGTGTAAAAAAATCAAAACAGCAGCCACTGAAAAAAACTGGAAAAAGCAAAAGTACAAAACACAGTGGCTGGACTAAACTGAGAGGGCAAAAGCCCCCGGAGGGGACCCAGAAGGCCCCCACAGAAGTGCAGGACAAAATGCAAAAATATAGCAAAAACACAAAATAAGAAATTGTCTTATCTGATAGCAGGAGATGCAGACACGACACAGCAGGCTACAAGGGAAACTGGAAAGAAGGATTCAGACCAGAACAATTGATCACCGGCAACCCTGATGGGAAAATGACTCCCTTATATAAGACCAATCAGTAACACCTGATTCCCAGTCCTCACAATCCTCACTAGTACCGCTTGTAACCACCAGAGGGAGCCTCTGCTCAGAACTCATCTCAAACCCATTCACAACAGTACCCCCCCCTTGAGGAGGGGTCACCGAACCCTCATTTGAGCAACCAGGTCGGTCAGGATGAGTTCTATGATACGCACGGATAAGTCTCCTAGCATGGATGTCCGAAGCAAACACCCAAGAATTGTCTTCCTGACCATAACCTCTCCATTTAACCAAATACTGGAGTATTCGTCTAGAAAAACGAGAATCCAATATTTTCTCAACCACATACTCCAGATTGCCCTCAACCAAAACAGGGTCAGGAGGCACAGCAGCAGGAACCACTGGCTCAACAAACCTCTTCAACAAGGACTTGTGGAACACGTTATGGATCTTAAATGTCCCTGGAAGAAGCAAACGAAAAGAAACAGGATTAATAATCTCCATGATCTTATAAGGTCCAATGAACCTAGGCTTAAATTTAGGAGATGCTACTCTCATAGGAATATTCTTTGAGGACAACCAGACCAAGTCCCCCACTTTAAACCGAGGACCATCAGTCCTATGCCGGTTAGCAAACCGCTGGGCCTTCTCCTGAGAGAGGGACAACCTCTCCACTACCTGGTCCCAAATCTGCTGCATACGCTCAACAACAGAGTCAACACCTGGACAGACAGAAGCCTCCGTCTGTCCTGAAGAAAATCGAGGGTGAAACCCAGAATTACAGAAAAACGGAGACATCAAAGTGGCAGAGCTAGCCCTATTATTAAGAGCAAACTCAGCCAAAGGCAAAAAAGAGACCCAGTCATCCTGATCAGCAGACACAAAGCATCTTAGATAAGTCTCCAATGTCTGGTTTGTTCTCTCACTTTGACCATTGGTCTGAGGATGAAATGCCGAGGAGAAAGACAATTGAACACCCAGTTTAGAACAAAAAGTCCTCCAAAATCTGGAAACAAACTGGACTCCTCTGTCAGACACAATGTTCTCAGGAATGCCGTGTAAACGAACCACGTGCTGAAGGAACAACGGCACCAATTCAGAGGAGGAAGGCAACTTAGGTAATGGCACAAGATGTATCATTTTGGAAAACCTATCACAAATTACCCAGATGGTCATTCTCTGAGAAACAGGGAGGTCGGAAATGAAATCCATAGAGATATGGGTCCATGGTCTCTTGGGCACAGGCAATGGCATCAACAAACCACTAGAGCGAGAGCAAGGCTTGGAGCGAGAGCAAGTCCCGCAGGACTGCACAAATTCCCTGACATCGCGAGACAAGGTAGACCACCAAAAGGACCGACTAACCAAGTCTCTGGTACCAAAAATTCCGGGATGCCCAGCCAATGCGGAACAATGAATCTCAGACATCACACTTTTTCCATTGGTCCGGGACAAACAATTTTCCAACAGGGCAGCGCTCGGGCCTATCCTCCTGACACCCCTCCAGAGCAAGTCTCAAATTGGGCGAGATGGCGGAAAGAACTACACCCTCCTTCAAAATAACAGAGGGATCAGATAGCTCAGGAGAGTCCGCAAGGAAACTCCTCGAGAGGGCATCCGCCTTAACATTCTTAGTGCCAGGAAGAAAGGAAACCACAAAATTAAAACGTGTGAAAAACAAGGCCCACCTGGCCTGTCTAGGATTGAGTCGCTTGGCAGATTCCAGATAGACCAGATTCTTATGGTCCGTAAGGACCACCACCTGATGTTTGGCTCCCTCCAGCCAATGTCTCCACTCTTCAAAAGCCCACTTCATGGCCAATAACTCCCGATTACCCACGTCATAATTACGTTCAGTAGGAGAAAATTTTCGAGAGAAAAAGGCACAAGGGTTACTTTTAGAGGTCTCTGGATCTTTTTGGGACAAAACGGCACCTGCCCCAATTTCAGAGGCATCAACCTCCACCTGAAATGGCAGAGAAACATCAGGCTGCCGTAGAACAGGAGCAGAAGTGAATCTCTGCTTAAGTTCCTGAAACGCAGAGACTGCCTCAGGAGGCCAATTCACCACATCAGAACCCTTTCTGGTCAAATCAGTTAATGGTTTAACAATAACCGAGAAATTACCAATAAATTTACGATAAAAATTGGCAAAACCCAAAAATCTCTGAAGAGCCTTTAATGAAGTAGGTTGGACCCAATCACAGATGGCCTGAACCTTGACCGGGTCCATTTCAATAACAGATGGGGACAAAATGAATCCCAGAAATGAGATCTTCTGTACGCCAAAAAGACACTTTGATCCCTTCACATACAGAGCATTCTCTCTCAAAATCTGGAATACAGTTCGAGCATGTTTCACATGAGAGTCCCAGTCATTAGAAAAAATCAAGATATCATCCAAATAAACAATCAGAAACTTGTCCACAAAATCCCTGAAAATGTCATTCATGAAGGACTGGAAGACGGAAGGAGCATTAGTGAGCCCAAAGGGCATCACAAGGTACTCAAAATGCCCTTCAGGGGTGTTAAATGCCGTCTTCCATTCATCCCCGTGCTTAATGCGAATAAGGTTATACGCCCCCCTGAGGTCAAGCTTGGTAAACCAAGTAGCGTTTTTCACCCTGGAAAACAGGTCAGAAATCAAGGGTAACGGGTATTGATGTTTCACAGTAATATTGTTCAAAAGACGATAATCAATACACGGCCTTAATGAACCATCCTTTTTGGCCACAAAGAAAAAACCGGCACCTAAGGGTGAAGAGGATGGTCTGATATGACCCTTCTCCAATGATTCCTTGATATAAGACCGCATAGCGTCATGTTCAGGTACAGACAAGTTAAAAAGGCGACCTTTAGGGAATTTACTACCTGGCACTAATTCAATAGCGCAGTCTTAGCTCCTATGGGGAGGTAAGGATGCAGATTTACTTTCGCTAAACACATCAGAAAAATCAAACAAAAAGTCAGGAACATCCTCAGCCTGGGGCGAGGCAGAAAAAACAGGAGTGTTGGTATTAACACATTGGCAGCCCCAACTGGTTACAGACACAGATTTCCAATCCAAAACAGGATTATGAGACTGTAACCAAGGGAAACCCAGCACTATAATGTCATGCAGATTATATAGAACCAAAAATTTGCAGCACTCCTGGTGATCAGGTTCAACCCTCATTATCACCTGAGTAGAAAACTGGGGTTTATTCTCAGCCAAAGGGGTAGAATCGATCCCCAGTAAAGGAATAGACTTCTGTAGGGGTATCAAGGGAAACCCACAACGTTTAGCAAAATCATAATCCATCAGGTTAATAGCTGCTCCAGAATCAACGAAAGCCTGAGCAGAAAATGAGGACAGAGAGCATATCAGAGTGACAGTTAATAAAAACTTAGTCTGAACACTACCCAAGACAACTGAGCGTGCAAAATGTCTTCCCCGCTTAGGGCAGACTGAAATAGCATGAGAGGCATCACCACAGTAGAAACATAACCCATTGCGCTTTCGAAAATCATGACGCTGTGCCCCAGACACCACTCCATCACACTGCATGGGCTCAGCAGCTGGCTCACAAGGCAACACCACTCCATTCATACTTCTCCGCTCACGCAAACGTCTGTCAATTTGAATCGCTAATGACATAGAATCATTGAGACCAGAGGGGACAGGGAATCCCACCATAACATCCTTTACATTATCCGACAGACCCTTCCGGAAAAGGGCCGCCAAAGCGTCGTCATTCCATTTGGTCAGGACTGCCCACCTACGGAATCTCTGACAGTATAACTCAGCGTCATCAAGCCCCTGATTTAATGCCAACAAGGCTTTTTCAGCTTGATCAGTGACATTAGGCTCTTCGTACAATAACCCCAAAGCCTGAAAAAATGCATCAACATCACTCAAAACAGGATCCCCAGGAAAAAGCCCAATCCTGAGGATCGCCGCGCAGGAGAGAGATGATAATTTGAACCTGCTGCGCTGCGTTTCCTGAGGACTTAGATTTTAAGGCAAGAAACAATTTACAATTATTTTTGAAATTCTGAAACTTAGCTCGATCCCCTAAAAACAAATCTGGCATGGGGATCCTAGGTTCCACAACAGGCAACCTAGCAAGATATGCAGCAATACTCTGAACCTCAGTGGCAAGCTGATCCACACGGCCAGACAACTGTGCAAACTCCATTGGGAGAAAAGATCCTCCCCAGCACCCAGAGATACAGAGGGAAAAAAAAAAAAAAAAAAAATGCAACAAACAGAAAAATATCTCTGACAACTTTTCTTCCTTCAAAATATTTTTTCCCTTCTGTGAGTACCATACAATTTTTATGGCCGGTGATACTGTTATGTTACGGTAGCTGAGGAGTGCAAGTAAAAAGGAAATACACCAGAGCAGTTGGAATCTATGAGATTGCAGTACCCTGACTAACCACCGCAACTAGAGGCAGCCGTGGAGCGTTCCTACGTTGGTCCTAGACGCCTCGTCACAGCCTGAGAAACTAACTACACCTAAAGATAGAAATAGGAAAGCTATCTGCCCCGGAGCAGAACCCCAAAGATAATAGAAAGCCCCCAAACATGTAATGGCGGTTAGACAAGAGGAAATACTGACACAGAAAGAAAATAGTATGAGCAAACGCTGGGGCCCAAACTATCTAAATAGAAAAGGACAGGAAGGGTACTTACTGCAATCTCAGAAAACCCTGAAAAAACACCAACATACTAATTTCAAAATCACCTGAGATCACACGACCTCTACCACCTAAATTAGTTCTCTGGTGTAAAAAAATCAAAACAGCAGCCACTGAAAAAAAACTGGAAAAAGCAAAAGTACAAAACACAGTGGCTGGACTAAACTGAGAGGGCAAAAGCCCCCGGAGGGGACCCAGAAGGCCCCCACAGAAGTGCAGGACAAAATGCAAAAATATAGCAAAAACACAAAATAAGAAATTGTCTTATCTGATAGCAGGAGATGCAGACACGACACAGCAGGCTACAAGGGAAACTGGAAAGAAGGATTCAGACCAGAACAATTGATCACCGGCAACCCTGATGGGAAAATGACTCCCTTATATAAGACCAATCAGTAACACCTGATTCCCAGTCCTCACAATCCTCACTAGTACCGCTTGTAACCACCAGAGGGAGCCTCTGCTCAGAACTCATCTCAAACCCATTCACAACAGGGTGGGCCAGGATGTGACAGCATCCACCTTCCCGGGTTCTGAACCCCCCGCCTACCCGGTGACCCAGGTAGAGGACCTCGCTCATGCCCAGCTGGCACTTTTCCGGCTTGCTGGTCAAACCTGCTCGGTGGATCCGCCTAAGCACCTGTGTCAGACGCTAGGTGATCCTCCCATGTGGGAATGAATATGGCAATATCGTCCAGAAAAGTGGTAGGGACATTCTACATGCCAAATGGCATCATGGTGAACTCGTACAGTCCAAACAGGGTGATAAAGGCAGAGTGCTCATGGGTCAGAGGGATCTGCCAATATCCCCGACTCAGATCCATGATGGTCAGGTACTTAGCCCCGGACAACTGATCGAGCAGGTCATCGATGCATAGCATAGGGAAAGCATCGGTGACCGTGACAGCGTTGAGCCCCGCAGAACCGGGTTCGGTACTTTTTGGGGACGAGGACTACAGGTGACATCCACGCGCTGTTGGAGGAGGGGTTTGTCTTTATGTAAAGTCTTGTCTAAAGTCCACTTTAAGGGAGGATATTAGCGAAGGGAATGAGGATGTCGAGTCCATATGGGTCAAAATACATGGAGGGAAAAATAGTAACTAAATTCCCATTGGGGTCTGTTACATACTCCCAAATATAACAGAAATCATAGAAAGTCTACTACTAAGGCAGATAGATGAAGCTGCAACCCATAATGAGGTCCTTTTTATGGTGGACTTTACCCGGATATTAACTAGGAAACAGAGACCTGCGAAACTCAAAAAGGCAACAGGTTTCTGCTAATAACCAACAAAAATTATCTTTCACAATTGGTGCAAAATCCAACCAGAGGAGCAGCACTTTTAGACCTAATACTATCCAATAGACCTGACAGAATAACAAATATGCAGGTCGTCGGGCATCTAGGAAATAGCGACCACAATATTGTACAGTTTGACTTGTCTTTCGCAAGGGGGACTTGTCAGGGAGTCACAAAAACACTGAACTTTAGAAAGGGAAAGTGTGACCAGCTTAGAGATGCCCTTAATCTGGTTGACTGGGACAATGTCCTCAGAAATATGAATCCAGATAATAAATGGGAAATGTTTAAGAACATCCTAAATAGGCACTGTAAGCGGTTTTATACCTTGTGGGAATAAAAGGACAAGAAATAGGAAAAACCCAATGTGGCTAAACAAAGAAGTAAGAGGGGAAATTAACAGTAAAAAGAAAGCATTTAAACTACTAAGGCAGGATGGCACCGTTGAAGCACTAAAAACTATAGGCAGAAAAATACTTTATCTAAAAAACTATTTAAAGCTGCCAAACAGGAAACAGAGAAGCACATTGCTAAAGAGAGTAAAACTAATCCCAAACTTTTAAACTATATCTATAGTAAAAGAATCAAAAGTGAAAGTGTAGGCCCCTTAAAGGGAATCTGAGCCTGTGCCATATTGTCCTGCACCGACCGCAACAAGGCCGGAAGCGCACAACACACTCAACGACCGACACTTCAGAGGTGGCCAAGTCTCCTTCCCATGCCTCTTTTACCAGAGCAAGGGGCCCTCGTACACGCAGCCCATACAGGGGGGCGAACCCCGTTGAGGCCTATGGAGCCTCCCGGTAGGCAAATAGGTGAGCAAAGTACCGCTCCCATGGGAGTCAATCAACATCCTAAGCATCTACTTGAGGGTGCCATTGAACTGCTCGCACAGACCATTAGTCTGCGGATGGTACGGGCTGGCCACCAGATGTTGCACCTGTATTTGCTTACAAAGAGACTCTATCAGCTGCGACATGAACTGGGTCCCTCGGTCGGTGAGTATTTGCTGGGGAAATCTGACTCTGGAGAAAATTTACAGTAAAGTAGTAGCCACCTTGTCGGCCAGAGTGGATGACAAGGCTACCGCTTCCGCGTACCGAGTGGCATAATCCTCTACCATTAGTATGTAGCGTTTCCCGGAGCAGCTGGGAACGGACAGCGGTCTGATGAGATCCACAGCTACCCTCCGGAAAGGCTCATCAATGATGTGCAATGGCACTAGTGGGGCTTTGAGGCGCCGCCCTGCCTTCCCCGCTCTCTGACAGGCGTCACACGATCGGCAGAAGGCAGCCACATCGGCCCCAACTTCATGTGCGATCCGCAACAACTCCGGCCGGAACGGATAGGGTACCACTAGCTGTCGGTCCTTAGGCCACGCCTATGGTGACTCTTGCTGAACTGACACCCAGTACAGCCGTCCCTAGTCCCAGACCACCCGCTCGAGTTCTGAGTCCGTGAAAAGCTGTGCCGCCTGCTCCTTAAGGGCCTTCAGGCTGTCGTCGGCTTCCAACGCTGCCTGAAACCCCTGACTAGATGTGGCCAGAATGGACGAAACTACCACGTCTTCTCAGTTCCCCGGGACCCATCTCCAGGCCTCCCTCTGGCTCAGCTGCCACTTGGTCGGAAGGGGAAGGCCGTCGGACCTCCGTGAGGCTTCTTGGGCTCCAGCACTCCCACTCCTGGTGACAGCGGCCACGACCCATTTAACCCTGGGTAGTGCCTGCCTCCCCTCGGCTTCCACACAAATCGCCAAGTCAGTTGGACCATCCGGGTCTCCTGGTATCCCGGGTGTGGAGACCTCCTGCCCTGGGGCCTTACCTGGAAGCTCCACCTCTCCTGTGACAGCCCCAACCCCATTGGCATGTTCCCCTTCCTGCAGCTGCACAGAACACAGCAGTTTGGACTGATCTAGGGCCCCTACAATCCCTGCTGCAGCCCCCCACCAACTCTGGTTCTGGCCTTGCAGCTACCTGCCCCCCACCTCTCCCTCCAGAGCACACTGTCTCTTCACACCTAGGGGCATTCTCACACTTTCCTGTGTCTTCTGGCTCTGTCTCACCTGCATGCGCTGTATGTGTCCTGTCAGCACAGGAGTGACTCTCAGCTCCCACCTCCCCCCTTGACGCAGAAGGGACAGGCAACACACTTACAACATTAATAGCAGTAGACAAATCAAGACACAGTGGGTGACCAGGACTTGTGGTCTCAGTAGCCACATACTGTGACACTAGCCACCCCAAGTCTGTCCCAAGTAAAACATTCACGGGAATATTCGTCGACACTCCCACCTCCATTCCCCTCCTGGCGCCCCAGTCCAGATGAACCCTGGCGATGGGCAGCGCCAGTTCGCTGCCTCCAATCCCGGAGACGGCGAGGGTCTTTCAGGGTATCAAGTCTTGGGGGGGACACCATTTCAGGCCGCACAAGGGTCATCTTGGCGCCGGTGTCCCGCAGTCACATAGCAGTGGCGTGGTTTACGGTGACGGATTGGTAATTGTTACGGGACCCCACCACCACCCCCACCCACACACATGACAGAGGATGATTTTGGGGATGAGGACAGGGCCTTGGGGCGCTGTAAGGATTCCGTACTTTCCTTTGTGCCTGTTTGCCCTGATCCAAGATGGAGTCTTGTATCTCGCCCTGTCATGGAACTTCCTGTCTGTCTTGATTATTTAAGTTCGGGTCATGTGCTCTTCCTTGCCTGAGTATTTTGTTGCCGTTGGCTCCAGAGCTCCTGCCTGTCTTCAAGTGGACTCCCTGCTGCTTCTGCTGCTTGTTACTTGGTGCTCTGCCTTTCCACGTTCTGCCGCCTACAGTCCTCTGTTCGTCTCCTTGATGCTGTTTGTGCTTAACTACGGTCTGGACTTCTAGTGTGGAGCTATTCGCCCCTGGAACTGCTGTGGCTAGTAAGGAATCCTGACCACCATTTCCTCTAGGTCTATGTTTGTTTGGGCTGTGTTGCTGGACTTGTGCAGGACTTTCAGCCCTAAAGTAACATATAGTGACCTTCTCCTGTTTATGCTGCTCCTGTATGACGCTGGACTCTTACGTTTAAGTGCCGTGTGCATTTCCACCCTTATGATTGCTGGACTTCTAAACTTTAGTGTGGCGTGCGTGCTCATTCATAACATCGCAGGACTGCCTCATTAAATGCGGTGTGCTATTAGCGGTCGCGCCCCACTCTTCAGTTATTCTGTATCATTCTATATTGTGCTGTGTTTACTTTACTATTGCAGTAAGTGCAGGAAGTGCTCTGCTAGTTTTACTTTATTCTGCATCATTCTATATTGTGCTGTGTTTTCGTTACCGTTGCAGGAAGAACTCTGTTAGTTGTGTTGCTCTTGTTAAATATACTTATTTGCATCAACTTTGGTCTCAGTCTCGTATTATCCCACGCAATTACATTCCGTAGTACCCTTATAGTTATTACAAGCGCTGGGGACACATGGCCCTGAAGTGTTTGGGTTGGTTGCAGATGTGACACCTCCTGGGTTCTGCCCCTGGCCTGGAGAGGGAAACATAAGTGCGCCCCTTGCATTCTAGGGGCTGGGGAAGCAGGGGCAGGATGAGTCTTACCCCCTCTCCAGGTGCTGTGGGCCGCCCGCTTGGCTTCAGGGGCCCGGTTATTGGCATAGTCATCTGCCAGGGCGGCTGTAGCAGCGGCCCCCTTTGGTTTCTGGTCACATAGGTACTGCTGGAGGTCCTCTGGACAGTTCCACAAGAATTGCTCCATGACAAACGCTTCCTGGATCCCCTGGCCTTGATCCAGTGCTCTGCAGCTCTCATAAGGGCCCGCATGTGGTCGGCCCACGTGTCCTTGGGGCCTTTTTGCAGGCTCCAGAACTTCCTGCAGTAAGACTACCGGGTGAGGTTGAACTGCTGGATCAGGGCCTGTTTGATGCTCTCAAAGTCCTGTTCCTCCCCGGCAGGTAAGTCCCCTAAAATTTCCAGAGACTTACCACTCAAACGGGGGGTCAGGTACTTGGCCCACTGATCCGAGGCCAGGTGGTGCTGTCGGCAGGTCCGCTCAAAGGCCCACAGAAAGTAGTCCAGGTCTCCATCCTTCTCCAGCAAGGCGAAGTCCTCGGCTCGGACCTTGGCTGTCTTGGGTTCCAGAGGTGCTATGGTGGGCGGTAAGAGACCTCTGCAGCTTCACGGCGTTCCACTGCCTCGCGCTCTCACTCTGCTTGGAGTTCTGCTGCCTCGCGCTCTCGCTCTGATTTTGCCGCCTCTCACTCTGCCTGGCATTCTGCCGCCTCCCGATCTTTCTGGCTCTCTGTCGCTTTCAAGAGGGCTGTGTAGGCTTCCTCTCGCCCCACCTCGAGACTTGCCAGGGCAGCTTGAAAGAGGGCCTCCGATCTGAGCTGTCTAGGGAGAAGGGCTGTAGGAGGGCATTTTCCTGTGGTAGGGTAATGCACTGGTGGCAAGATGCTTAGAGAGCCCGGGCGGGACCCCCCTTGGTTCACCCCTTCTTCGGAACCAGTACAGTCATTTTCCACATTACGGACTAGCTCCGCGGCCATCATTCTTGTCCGGCTTCGAGTGCTTGCAGCCAGTTTTTTCAGCTCTCGGTCATGGACACAGCGGCAACCCACACCTCTACAGTACTTGCACTTGGACTGTCTAGTGCTGGGTCTGATCAAGTGGCCATATTGGGCAGGTGCAGAATGATCATAAAATTTAACCTGTGTTGGCCGATGTTGGGTTGGGGCGGGCTGTGGCTGAGGTGTAGGCAACCGGGGAGGAGATGGCTCAGAAACTGATTGAGCCTGCACTTCTGCTAGTCCCGGCATTTGCAGTTGGTTACTGCTAGACAATTGCCACCTTTCAAAAAAAAGCAAATACCGTGTTTGGGTTATTTGGTGGTGGGCAGGCATCAATCAGGATCTGTATTGCTCCTCTGGCATGCAGCCTCACCTCACTTAGAATTGGATGGCGGTACCGTGCCAGACTACGTGCGTAAGCTTCCTCCCCATCATCATATACAGTCCTGGCCAAATAGTCCAACACCCCACTGTCCGCTTGCCTCCTGGTGCCTGTAGTTGGTAGCTCTCTCCTGCGCCAGCCATGGTGTGTGATGGCGGCAGCCTGGGGTGAGGTATCCAGAGGCAAGGTTGGGTTGCTACTGTTGCCCTGGTCCTCCTCTGGATTTGCCTCCTGTAGTGTAGATGCCGCTGGTGGTGGTTGGGTGCAGCTTGAAGGTGCAGAATATGGGCCAGCCACTTCTTCACCTTCCCCCACTGGATCAGTATTGACCTCGGAGTCCGATGCAGTCTCCCTCTCCGTAAGGTTTAATAGCAATCAAAGTAGTAGCGGTCTCTAGGGAGCGCTGTGAAAGCAGGCAAGTAATAGGGAAGGAGATCCACCGCAGCTCCAGCTGTCTACCTCCAACGGAGGATAGGAGTCGTAGTAAAGCAAATAAAGACAGTCAAAGAAGCGCTGTTTTTGTTTTTATGCATATTAATTTCATTTATTTCATTTTAAGTGTATTATTATTATATTTTTTCTAGTTTTTGTTTTTTAACTCTCTTTATCATGTGACCATTTGATTACATGTATTCTCTGATTGGCTGTATTCTGCTTAAATATCCCTCCTTGTTTGTTAACATTAAACTGCCACCTGATGAAGACGGGTTACCGTCGAAACGCTTTGTGGTCTTATGAAAATTACATTCATGTCCTGTAGTTTGTTTGTATTGCAAAATGTAGTTTACATTGAAATGTGGCCTGCTACTTGGCAAGTGTAAAGTGTGAATTAGGCCTCATATTATACAAAAAAAATCACATGATGATTTTCTGCTCGTTTGGAATCACATGTGTTACTTTTATTAATGATTGTACTTACTAATTTGTTGTTGGGCCTTATAATGTCTTTCCTCAAAGTTTGGGTACATTTGGGTTCAGATTCTCCTCCATGCTGCCTTCTTACGTGCCCGGTCTGCATAGTGTACGTCCCGTTGATCCCATAGTTCTGGCCTCTCTTGCAACAGAACTATGAGCATCTCAACGTTAATGTGTGTGGCCATGATGCTGGACTCCGTGGAGGTGTATTCCTGGATTTTTCTAGGAGTTGCCAGGGAAATTTGCATGCCAAAGCTTCCTGACAATGCCTGATTCAATTTCCTGTTACCTGGAGAATGCGTATTTCTCGCAAGTCACACGCATGGTCCGTGTGTTGTCCATTTTTTTCTCGCACCCATAGACTTGTATTGGTGAGACTCGGCCGATATACGGTGATTTCACTCGCACGTATAATACGGCTGAGAAAAAAAACGATGATGGGAGCTGCCCCATAGATTAATATTGGTCCGAGTGCTATGCAATGTTTTATCGCATAGCACTCGACTGTATTCCTCTCCAGTGTGACTCCGGCCTTATTTTAAAAATTTTATTATGATTAATTAGCAGATGCCATGAAAGACTATGCTTCAAAAAGCCATTTTTTGCTCTATTCACCTGTAGTAGTGATTATGTTGTGTATGTAATCACATGCTGTTGCGGTTTGCAATATGTAGGACGCATTGTGCAGACACTGTGGTCCCGCTTTAACCCCTTCATGACCCAGCCTATTTTGACCTTAAAGACCTTGCCATTTTTTGCAATTCTGACCAGTGTCCCTTTATGAGGTAATAACTCAGGAACACTTCAATGGACCCTAGCGATTCTGAGATTGTTTTTTCCTGACATGTTGGGCTTCATGATAGTGGTAAATTTAGTTTGATAATTTTTGCGTTTATTTGTGAAAAAAATGGAAATTTGGCGAAAATTTTGCAATTTTCAAATTTTGAATTTTTATTCTGTTAAACCAGAGAGTTATGTGACACAAATAGTTAATAAATAACATTTCCCACATGTCTACTTTACAGCAGCACAATTTTGAAAACAAAATTTTTTTTGTTTGGAAGTTATAAGGGTTAAAAGTTGACCAGCGATTTCTCATTTTTACAATAAAATTTACAAAACCATTTTTTTAGCGACCACCTCACATTTGAAGTCACTTTGAGGGTCTACATGGCAGAAAATACCCAAAAGTGACACCATTATAAAAAACTGCACCCCTCAAGCTACTCAAAACTACATTCAGGAACATTATTAACCCTTCAGGTGCTTCACAGGAACTAAAGCAACGTGGAAGGAAAAAATGGACATTTTAATTTTTCCAACAAAAATTTTCTTTCAGCATAAATTTTTTCATTTTTACATGGGCAACAGGATAAAATGTATCCTAAAATTTGTTGGGCAATTTCTCCTGAGTACACTTTACCTCATATGTGGTCATAAATCACTGTTTGGGCGCACGGCAGGGCTCAGAAGGGAAGGAGAGCCATTTGACTTTTTGAATGGAAAATATGCTGGAATATTTAGCGGTTGCCATGTCGCATTTTGAGACCGGGCCGCCATCAGGGCATTACAACCCTTACAACTGTATGGGGCCCGGTGATTAGGGGGGCCCGAGCATGCTGGCAGCCTGGTCCGCGTTCGGGCCCCTCGATCTGTGCTCGGGCACCTTGACATTTTGTTCAGGTTTTGCTGCGCATCATAACCCAGCCTGCCAGGCCCCCCGGGCCCTCCCCCACCAGTGCCCTATGGTCCAGTCAGCGCCGCCCTCACCTGACGTCGCACGCTGCTCTGCTCCACTTCCTCATTCCGGAGCAGAGCAGTGTGCGGTGTGTGCAGGCTACGTGGGACTGGGAGCAGTTGCAGAAGACGGCGGCAGGACGGCAGGCAGGCGCAGTCACGAGGTAGCGGCGAGCGAACAGGTTGGGTCTGACTCTCTCCGACGTCTCCGGTGGCTTGGCGGCTGCGCTGATGATGGGGACAAATCTCCAGCGTCCATAGCGGTATGCAGGCATGTTTACTGTTTCCAAAATCCTATACAGAAAAGAAATACCAGAAATGACACTATTCAATATTTTAATGAATATCAATAAACAAATGTATAATCCCAAAACAATTTGATACTCATAAAAAATTCTTTTTTAAAAATTATTAAAATTAATACCAGTATTTTATTATAAAAAATGGATGAACACAACCAAATTTAATAAAATATAAAGCTTTATTGAAGACAAAAAATAAAATTAAACATATACAATATATATAAAATTATTATTACAATTAGTGTGTTTGGGGCTTCATGTGTCCAAAATGATTGGTATTTAATTAATTTATTTGAATAATAACCTCAAGTGCTAAAGAAAATTGTGCATATATACCAAAAATTGGTAAAAAAATAAAAAAATACACATATAATGACTATTGAGTAATAATTCAAGTGCAACTAAAAAAATGTGTGTATATATATATATATATATATATATATATATATATATATATATAGGTGCACCAAATTTAATTAATATACAAAAATTATAAGTGTGACAATGGAAAGCATATAAATAAATCACAAAATGTGATAAAAAATATATAACAATGAAAATCAGAAAAACGCATCTAGTGCCCAAACCATCAAATGAAAATATCAGTGCACATAAAGTGTATTATTAATGAAAAAATATATATAACGCTGAATTAATCACACAACAACATGTGCTAAATTAGCAGTGAACTCCAGAGAAAAAAACACAACTAGTGCCCAAACCATCAAATGAAAATATCAATGCACATAAGGTGTGTTATTTTTGATAAAAGTAACGCTGAATAACGCTTAATTAATCACACAACAATATGTGCTACAATAGCAGTGAACTCCAGAGAAAAAAAACAGTAGTGCACAAAATGAATAAAAGCAGGAGATACCAACCAGTTAAGACACACTACTGCCCCAGCACACACCACTCCAACGCACGTTTCGCAGTTGCTTCGTCAGGGAAGCAACTGTGCTCACTAAAAGGAGGAAACAGCTAAATCTAAGGGGGAGACAGTAGCTAAATCTAAGGGGGAGACAGCATGCTGGAACTGTGCTCACTAAAAGGAGGAGACAGATAAATCTAAGGGGGAGACAGCATGCTGGAACTGTGCTCACTAAAAGGAGGAGACAGATAAATCTAAGGGGGAGACAGTCAGCATGCTGGAACTGTGCTCACTAAAAGGAGGAGACAGATAAATCTAAGGGGGAGACAGTGAGCATGCTTGCACTGCGCAGCTGCATTCACTAAGAAGACGACATAACTAAATCTAAGGGGAGACTCTCCCCCTTAGATTTAGTTATGTCCTCTTCTTAGTGAGCTCAGTGGGAGACTGAACTGCAGTTCCAGACATGTCCACAACCCAGAGTATGGCGCTATGCCGGGTACATAGTGGGTGTCAGGACTGCCGCTGATCTCAGGTGGATGCCTCCAAGGAGCCAATAAAATGGGGACTCAGAGCTGGGGGTCCGCTGTGGGCGGCAGTGGCACTATATAAGGGGTGCACTGAAGATGGCACTGTATAAGGGGTGCACTGAGGAAGGCACTGTATAAGGGGTGCACTGACGATGGCAATATATAAGGGGTGCAGCAGGGCTATCAAACTGTTTGTGTGGGTCGGTCCCCATAGTGTGTTGGCATTGTGGGTGCCATTATACTGAGTGGAGGGCTGCAGGGCCATCTGTTAGAACCCTCTTGTTAGATTTTGTTTCAGTTTGCTGGTCACATGACCTTTTTTCCCTATTTAGTCTGGCTCCGCCCTTCTGGCTTTGCTGGACTTCATTGTATTATCTACTCTTAAGCTAGCCGGGTGCTTAGGTGCCTTACTCTGTCAGTTTTGCTTGATTTTAGGATCTCGTAGTAATTTGTTTTCTGTTTAATTTTCCCTGCTACAATTTCTGTTAGGAGGTGTCCACCTTTTCTCCCATGCCCTAGATCTTGTAGGGATTCCTCCCTCGCAACTATAGGTCTTCGTTCAGACTAGCTGAGGACTTTAGCGGGTCTGGTCGCAGGATCAGGTTCCTCGTTACATCGTAGGGATCCAGCTCAGTTCTATTGTAGGGACAGAATTCCCATCTTTCCTTAGTGCTTGTAGCAGTTCATAACAGTAAGTCCAGCCCAAAAGAAAAAAATAAATAAATAAAATCACTAAGGAAAGATTTTCTGTTTCCATCATGGTGTCGGTTCAGGATTTGGCTCAACGCCTGCAGGGACTTTCTCTGGAGGTGGCTGAAATCCAGCAACACGTGAGTAGTTGTTCTAGAGCACATTTCATGGAGCCAAAGGTACGTTTGCCTGATTTATTTTTTGGTGAACAACAAGATTTTTTTTCTTTTAAAAATGCTTGCTTGTTGTATTTTCGTTTGAGACCCAAATCCTCTGGTGATGAATCGCAGCGCATAGGGTTCATAATGTCACTTTTGCGCAAAGAACCTCAGGACTGGGCCTTTTCTCTGCAGCCTAGTGATCCATGCTTTGGATCAGTGGATAGTTTTTTTTCTGCTTTGGGGTTATTGTATGACGATCCTGATCGTGTTTCATCAGCTGAGACAGAATTGAGACGTTTGAGACAGGGATCAGGTAATGTGGAAAAATATTGTACTCACTTCCGAAGGTGGTCCACTCAGGTGGGATGGAACGATTCAGCTTTGAAAAGTTTATTTCTTGCAGGATTAAGTGAAAGGGTTAAAGATTTGCTGATTGCTTATCCTATACCTGGTAACTTGCAAGAGGCTATGCAATTAGCCATACGGGTGGCTAGGAGACTGCGTGCAAGGGTTAATGAGAGTAAATCTGCCTTGTCATCTCCAAGTTTGGAGAGGGACTGTACTGACATTGCAGAGCCGATGGAAATTGGAGCAATGGCACCTCACTCTCGGGAAAAAGAACACAGATTTGCTCAAGGTTTGTGTTTCTATTGTGGTAAATCTGAGCATTTCATTAAGAACTGTGCGCTTCGAATGAATAAAGAGAAAAAAAAAATGAGGTCAGTTTCGCCCGCATAGCTTGTTTAAACAATAAAGGTGTCTTTCTTTCTGCTACCACTGCTAGTGAGGAGGAATTAATGGAGTTTCGGGTATTTGTGGATTGTGGTTCAACTCTCAATGTGATTGATGGGAAATTTTTGGAAAAACTAAAATTAAAACCCAAACTTCTGTCTTCTCCTATTAATGTGGTGTCTGTAGATGGCTCTCCCTTGAAAAATGTTACTCACCATATCTGTGAATTTCCTCTTACTATTAATGGTGTTCATCAAGAGAATTTGGATTTGGTAGTTTTGAATAATTTGCCCTCACCGGTGATTTTGGGGTTACCCTGGTTAAAATTGCACAATCCGGTACTGGATTGGTCTACCAATGAAATTAAGTCCTGGAGTCCTAATTGTTATGACAAGTGTTGTAACGGGCGTATTGCTGCTGTAGTTAAGGGGGAGTTACCTGTACCTATTCAGGATTTTTGGAAAGTTTTTTCTGATAAGGAATCGCAGGTATTGCCTCCTCATAGAGATTATGATTGTGCGATTGAATTTGTCCCTGGAGCAACTCTTCCTAAAAGTTGTTTATTTAATTTGACTATTCCTGAGAGAAAGGCTTTGGAGGAATACATACAGACAAGCTTGGCCGCCGGTCACATTAGGCCTTCCAAATCTCCTGTGGCGGTTGGATTTTTTTTTGTTAAAAAAAAGGACGGCGGTTTACGGCCTTGTCTAGACTTTCGTGAGATTAATAAGATTACTGCACGCAATCCTTACCCACTGCCATTGATTCCTGATTTGTTTAATCAGTTAGTGGGGGCCAAGTGGTTCTCTAAAATTGATCTTCGAGGGGCATACAATTTGTTGCGCATGAAGGAGGGGGATGAATGGAAGACTGCGTTTAACACTCCACTGGGTCATTTTGAGAATCTGGTCATGCCTTTTGGGCTTTCCAGTGCTCCGGCATTTTTTCAGAATCTTATTAATGACATCCTTAGACCTTTGATCGGCAGAAGTGTGGTTGTGTATTTGGATGACATTTTGATTTATTCACCGGATTTGGAGTCTCATTGGAGGAGTGTGCGTGAAGTATTACAGTTACTGAGTGATAATTCACTTTTTGCCAAACTAGAAAAATGTGAGTTCGCTGTACAGAGACTTAGTTTTTTGGGCTACATTGTCTCCAGTGAAGGTTTTGAGATGGACCCTGTGAAAGTGCAAGCTGTGCAGGATTGGCCTAGACCTATTGGTGTGAAATCAATACAGAGGTTTTTGGGATTCGCCAATTATTATAGAAAATTCATAAAAAAAATTTCTGTGATTGCCAAACCTCGTACCGATCTCACCAGGAAAGGTGCTGATGCGGTTCAGTGGACTACTGAGGCCATTGAGGCTTTTGTGTTGCTAAAGGAGAGGTTAAGCTCTGCTCCCATCCTTACACAGCCTGATGTGACTAAACCATTTTTGGTTGAGGTTGATGCTTCTTCTGTGGGGGTCGGCGCGGTGTTGTCTCAGGAAAAGACGGATGGAGTACATCCCTGTGCTTTTTTTTCAAAGAAATTTTCTGAGTCTAAACTAAATTATGATATCGGTAATCGGGAATTGTTGGCAATTAAACTCGCATTTGAACACTGGCGTCATTTTTTGGAGGGAGCGGAATTTCCCGTTCAAGTCTTCACCGATCATAAAAATCTGATCTACCTTGATGCTGCCAAACGCTTGAATGCAAGTCAGGCTAGGTGGGCACTGTTTTTCTCACGGTTTAATTTTACCGTTACTTACATCCCAGGTACTAAAAATGTTAAAGCTGATGCTTTGTCTCGCAGCTTTTCTCCTATGGTGGGTACTGAGGAGGAAAACATTTTGCAAGAGGGGGTTGTTATTGCTGTTTTGGACTCTGTGTTGGAAGATGAGATTCTTAAAGCACAGGAGAATGCCCCATCTAACACGCCGCATGGGAGGTTGTTTGTGCCTGGTACTCTGAGGAGAGATTTGTTTGTTGACTGTCATGACTCTCGGTTGGCAGGTCATCCTGGAATCTCTGAGACCAAGAGACTTGTGGGTCGCAGCTTTTGGTGGCCTGGATGGCAGAAGGAAGTCATTAAGTGGGTGCGTCAATGCACTGTGTGTGCTAGATCTAAAGGGTATGCCACACTAAACAACATCGCTAACGGGATCGCTAAAAAACGTCACTATTTAGCGATCCCGTTAGCGATGTTGTAGTGTGCGGCATCTGCCAGCGACGAGCTTCCTGCTGTGATCTCGCTCGTCGCTGGAATCGCTCCGGACCCTATTTCATCGTCGGCGCTCCCGCTGGGTAAGTATTATCGCTGAGTGTGGCACCTTTTCTTAGCGATTTAGCGGTACTTTTGTACCGCTAAAGTCGTTAAGGAGATCGCTAACCGCGATAGCGTCCTTAACGATATCGCTAAGTTAAGCCGCACTCAGCGATATACAAACAATCCCGCTAGCGATCTCATTAGTATGCGACGCTAACGAGATCGCTAGCGGGATTGTGTAGTGTGGCAGTACCTTAAGTCTTCTCATACTCCTGCTGCAGGGTTGCTTTGCCCTCTGGAGGTCCCTAGTGCACCTTGGACACATTTGGCTATGGACTTTATTACTGACCTTCCCCCTCTGAGGGTTTCACTGTTATCTGGGTGGTCGTGGACCGTTTTAGCAAGATGTGTCACTTGGTTCCTTTCATCAAATTGCCCTGCGCTAAGACTCTCGCTAAGGCCTTTGTCAAGGAAATAGTCAGACTACATGGCGTTCCTACTGACATTGTTTCCGATAGGGGACCTCAGTTTGTGGCTCGTTTTTGGCGCGCTTTTTGTGACAGGTTGGGAGTTCATTTGTCGTTTTCATCCGGATATCATCCTGAGTCTAATGGCCAGACAGAAAGGAAAAACCAGGATGTTGAGCAGTTCTTGCGTTGTTTTGTGACTGATAATCAAGAGGAGTGGTCTGAGTTTCTGCCACTTGCTGAGTTTGCTCTTAACAATCATACATCCGCTTCTGCTGGTTGTTCGCCTTTTTTTTTATTGTACTGGGAGACATCCGTCGTTTGGGTCATTTTCCAAGTTGGGATCGGCTGTACCTGAAGAGGAGAATTTTTCTGGTGTTTTGGAGAGAGTTTGGACTGATGTGCGTGGTAATCTTCAGGAGGCTAACAAAAGATCCAAAGTGTATTTTGATAGAAAACGACAAGAGGTTTTGTTTGCTATTGGTGACATGGTTTGGTTGTCCTCTAAGAATCTGCGCTTGAGGATTCCGTCTAAGAAATTGGGTCCCAAGTTTGTAGGGCCCTTTAAGGTGCTTCAGGTTATTAACCAATCTGCTGTTAAGTTGGAGCTTCCTACCTCCTGGAAGATTAATCCGGTGTTTCATGTTTCTCTCTTGAAAAGGGCTGAGGTCTCGGATGGAGAAGTCTCGGCCACTGTTCCCCTGGTGGTGGAGGACGGGCAATATGAGATTTCCCGCATCCTAAATTCTAGACGGTATACAGGGAGTTTGCAGTACCTCGTCGCTTGGAAGGGTTATGGACCCACGGATAACTCATGGGTGAGGGCGGATGATGTTTCTGCGTCTAGACTTGTCAGAGCGTTTCACAAGAGGTTTCCGGATAAGCCTAAGTCCTAGGGGATCCGGAGGATCCTCTTAGAAGGGAGGGTACTGTTAGAACCCTCTTGTTAGATTTTGTTTCAGTTTGCTGGTCACATGACCTTTTTTCCCTATTTAGTCTGGCTCCGCCCTTCTGGCTTTGCTGGACTTCATTGTATTATCTACTCTTAAGCTAGCCGTGTGCTTAGGTGCCTTACTCTGTCAGTTTTGCTTGATTTTAGGATCTCGTAGTAATTTGTTTTCTGTTTAATTTTCCCTGCTACAATTTCTGTTAGGAGGTGTCCACCTTTTCTCCCAGTCCCTAGATTTTGTAGGGATTCCTCCCTCGCAACTATAGGTCTTCGTTCAGACTAGCTGAGGACTTTAGCGGGTCTGGTCGCAGGATCAGGTTCCTCGTTACATCGTAGGGATCCAGCTCAGTTCTATTGTAGGGACAGAATTCCCATCTTTCCTTAGTGCTTGTAGCAGTTCATAACACCATCATATTGTGTGTGGAATTCCTGATATCGTGTAGGGACCCTCAAATTACATGTTAGGCTGTATGGGACATTTATTGTGTGTGAGCCTGGGGGAGCTCTCATATTTTAGTGGGGCTCTGGGTGACATCACAGTGTGTGGGGACCCTCACACTACCTTTGGAATCTGTGTAGGTCATCAAAAAAGTTACCAAATGTTTAATGGGTTAGCGTAGAGTAGGTCCCTGCCAATAGAGTCTACCTTGTCGTGGTGGCGGCTTAAAAAATCTTTTGGCCAAAACAAAAGCTGATGGCTGTGTATGTGATATGGTGTTAGGCCCCATGCACACGTTACGGATTCACTTGCGGATTTTTCAGCGCAGATTTTGCTAAAACCGCAGGTAAACCGCACTGCGGTTTTAGCACGGATTTACTGCAATTTATCCTGAGTACACAGATACCTCATATGTGGTCATAAACCACTGTTTGGGTGCACGGCAGGGCTCAGAAGGGAAGGAGCGCCATTTGACTTTTTGAATGGAAAATATGCTGGAATATTTAGCGGTTGCCATGTCACATTTGGAGAGTCCCTGTGTGCCTAAACATTGGAGCTCCCCCACAAGTGACCCCATTTTGGAAACTAGACCCCCCAAGGAACTTATCTAGATGCATAGTGAGCACTTTGAACCCCCAGGTGCTTCACAAATTAATCCGTAAAAAAAAGAAGTACTTTTTTTTCACAAAAATTTTCTTTTAGCCTCAGTTTTTTCATTTTCACATGGGCAACAGGATAAAATGAATCCTAAAATTTGTTGGGAAATTTCTCCTGATTACACAGATACCTCATATGTGGTCAGGGAAGGAGCGCCATTTGACTTTTTGAATGGAAAATTAGCTCCAATCGTTAGCAGACACCATGACGCATTTGGAGAGCCCCTGTGTGCCTAAACAGTGAAAAAAACCAACATGTGACACCATTTTGGAAACTAGACCCCTTATGGAACTTATCTAGATGTGTTGTGAGCACTCTGAACCCCCAAGTGCTTCACAGAAGTTTAGAACGCAGAGCAGTGAAAATAAAAAAATCATTTTTTTCCTCAAAAATGATTTTTTAGCCCGCTATTTTTTATTTTCACAAGGGTAACAGGAGAAATTGGACCACAAAAGTTGTGCAATTTGTCCTGAGTACACCAATACCCCATATGTGGGGGGAACCACTGTTTTGGCGCATGGGAGAGCTCAGAAGGGAAGGAGTGCCATTTTGGAATGGAGACTTGATGGAATGTTCTACGGGCGTCATGTTGCATTTGCAGAGCCCCTGATGTGCCTAAACAGTAGAAACCCCCACAAGTGACCCCATTTTGGAAACTAGACCCCCCAAGGAGCTTAGCTTTGAACACCCAAGTGCTTCACAGAAGTTTATAAACGCAGAGCAGTGAAAATAAAAAAATCATTTTTGTTTCTCAAAAATCAATTTTTAGCCCGCTATTTTTTTATTTTCCCAAGGGTAACAGGATAAATTGGACCCCAAAAAGTTGTTGTCCAGTTTGTCCTGAGTACGCTGGTGCCCCATATGTGGGGAGGAGCCACTATTTGTGCGCATGGCAGGGCTCAGAAGGGAAGGAGCGCCATTTGACTTTTTTAATGGAAAATTAGCTCCAACCGTTAGCGGACACCACTTCGTGTTTGGAGAGCCCCTGTGTGCCTAAACTTTGGAGCTCCCCCACAAATGACCCCATTTTGGAAACTAGACCCCCCTAAGGAACTTATCTAGATGCACAGTGAGCACTTTGAACCCCCAGGTGCTTCACAGAAGTTAATAACACAGAGCGGTGAAAATAAAAAATATTTTTTTTTCTCAAAAAATGATTATTTAGGCCCCTATTTTTTATTTTCACAATGGTTACAGTAGAAATTGGACCCCAAAAGTTGTTGTCCAGTTTGTCCTGAGTACGCTGGTACCCAATATGTGGGGAGGAACACTGTTTGGACACACGTCAGGGCTCGGAAGGGATGTAGTGACGCTTTGAAATGCCGACTTGATGGAATGGTCTACGGGCATCTTGTTACGTTTGCAGAGCCCCTGACGTGCCTAAACAGTAGAAACCCCCCACAAGTGACCCCATTTTGTAAACCAGACCCCCCAAGGAACTTATCCAGATGTGTGGTGAGCACCTTGAACCCCCACGTGCTTCACAGAAGTTTATAATGCAGAGCCGTGAAAATAAAAAATCATTTTTTCCTCAAAAACTGATTTTTTTTAACCCGCAATTTTTTATTTTCACAAGGATAACAGGAGAAATTGGACCCCAAAAGTTGTTGTACAGTTTGTCCTGAGTACACTGGTACCCCATATGTGGGGGGAACCACTGTTCAGGCACACGTTGGGGCTCGGAAGGGAAGTAGTGACGTTTTGAAATGCTGACTTTGATGGAATGGTCTGCGGGCATCTTGTTACGTTTGCAGAGCCCCTGATGTGCCTAAACAGTAGAAACTCCCCACAAGTGACCCCTTTTATAATTTGGTAGCTGAGGAGAGCAGGCAAAAACGGCAATACACCAGAGAGGTTGGAATCTACTGGAATGCAGTACCCTGACTAACCACCACAACTAAAGGCAGCCGTGGAGCGTTCCTAAGTTGGTCCTAGACGCCTCGTCACAGCCTGAGAGGTTAACTACACCTAAAGATAGAAAGAGGAAAGCTATCTGCCCCGGAGCAGATCCCCAAAGAACATAGGAAGCCCCCAAACATGTAATGGTGGTTAGACAAGAAGAAATACAGACACAGACAGAAAATAGTATGAGCAAACGTTGGGGCCCAATCTTCCTAGAAAGAAAAGGATAGGAAGGATACTTACTGCAATCCAAAAAAAAAAACCTAAAAAATACCAACTCTACTAATTGTAAAAACACCTGAGATCACACGACCTCTACCACCTAATTTAGTTCTCTGGTGTAACAAAACTAAGCTGCAGCCACTGAAAAAACTGGAAAAGGCAAACGAACAAACAACAGTGGCTCAGATAAACTGAGAGGAGCACAAGCCCCCGAAGGGGATCCGACTGACCTCCACAGAAGTGCAGGGAACAATGCAAAAAGCAAGCACAAAAATAAAAGCAGAAAATATCTTATATGATAGCAGAAGATGCAGGCAAGACTCAGCAAGCTTCAAAGTGAACCAGGAACCACAGTTGAGACAAGAACAATTGATCACCGGCAAACATGATGGGAGGGAACCTTACTTATATAAGACCAGTCTGTAACTCCTGATTGCCAATCTTCACAATCTTCATTGAATGGTTCAGTACTGTTTGTAACCACCAGAGGGAGCTTCTGCTCAGAATTCATTTCTAACACATTCACAACAGACCCCATTTTGGAAACTAGACCCCACAAGGAACTTATCTAGATGTGTGATGAGCACTTTGAACCCCCAAGGGCTACACAGAAGTTTATAACACCCAGGCATGAAAATAAAAAAATCATATTTTTTCCACAAACATGATCTTTTAGTCCCCAATTTTTTTATTTTCCCAATGTTAACAGGAGAAATTAGACCCCAAAAGTTGTCCAATTTGTCCTGAGTACGCTGATATCCCATATGTGGGAGAAAACTACTGTATGGGCACACGTCGGGGCTCGGAAGGGAAGTAGTGACGTTTTGAAATGCCGACTTGATGGAATGGTCTGCGGGCGTCATGTTACGTTTGCAGAGCCCCTGATGTGCCTAAACAGTAGAAACTCCCCACAAGTGACCCCATTTTGGAAACTAGACCCTGCAAGGAACTTATCTAGATGTGCAGTGAGCACTTTGAACCCCCAAGGGCTACACAGAAGTTTATAACGCCCGGGCATGAAAATAAAAAAATAATATTTTTTCCACAAACATGATCTTTTAGTCCCCAATTTTTTTATTTTCCCAAGGGTACAGGAGAAAATAGACACTTAAAGTTGTTGTCCAATTTGTCCTGAGTACGCTGATTTCCTATATGTGGGAGAAAGCTACTGTATGGGCACACGTCGGGGCTCGGAAGGGAAATAGTGATGTTTTGAAATGCCGACTTGATGGAATTGTCTGCGGGCATCATGTTACGTTTGCAGAGCCCCTGATGTGCCTAAACAGTAGAAACTCCCCAAGTGACCCCATTTTGGAAACTAGATCCCTCAAGGAACTCCTCTAGATGTGTGGTGAGCACTTTGAATCTCCAAGTTCATCACAGAAGTTTATAACGCAGAGCTGTAAAAAAAAAATCATTTTTTTTCCACAAAAATAATTTTTTTAGTACCCAATTTTTTTTTCACAAGGGTAAAAGGAGAAATTAGATCCCCAGAGTTGTGCAATTTTTCCTGAGTACGCTGATACCCCATATGTGGCGGTAAACCACTGTTTGAGCACACGTCTGGGCTCGAAATAAAGGGAGCACTGTTTGACTTTTTGAACGCAAAATTTGCAGGAATCAATGATGGCGCCATGTTGCGTATGGAGACCCCCTGATGTGCCTAAATAGTGGAAACCCCTCAATTCTAACTTCAACCCTAACCCCAACACACCCCTAACCCCAACCCTAACCCCTACACACCCCTAACCCTAATCCAAACCATAACCTTAACCCCAACACACCCCTAACCCTAATCCCAACTCTAACCATAACCCTACCCACAAGCCTAGCCCTAAGCCCAACCCTAACTCCAAAACACCCCAAACACTTATCCTAACTCTAACCGTAATCCCAACCCTAACCCTAATTCCAACCCTAACCCAAATTCCAACCCTAACCCAAATTCTAACCCTAACCCTAATTCTAACCCTAATGCTAACCCTAACCCTAGTTCTAACCCTAACCCTAGTTCTAACCCTAACCCTAAGGCTGAGTTCATATTGCGTTTTACCAGCCCGTTCAACACATAGCGTTGACGGGCTGGTAACGCGATCGCGATGTGCTATACCCGCTAGCACAGATGAATCAGCAGATGATTCATCCGTGCTAGCGGTGATGGAGCCCAGACGCTGCAGCCAGCATCCGAGGCTCCGTCACTGAATGACAGCACGTCGCGAACGCATGCCGCTTTACGGCATGCATTGCGATGCGCACACAAATGGGGGTGAATTGCAGCATTAACGGACTGCGTTACACCGCGGTGTAACACAGTCCGTCTAACGGACTGCCATAACGCAATATGAACCCAGCCTAATTCTAACCCTAAGGCTGGGTTCATATTGCGCCAAGGCAGTCCGGTATACCGCGGTGTAACGCAGTCCGTTAACGCTGCCATTGAACCACATTGTTCGGCGCATCGTGACGCATGCTGTAAAGCGGCATGCGTTTGCGACATGCTGTCATTCAGAGACGGAGCGTCCGACGCGGCCTGCAGCGTCTGGGCTCCGTCACCGCTAGCACAGATGAATCATCTGCTGATTCATCTGCGCTAGCGGGTATAGCATAATGCGATCGCGTTATGCTATACCGTTACCAGCCCGTCAACGCTATGCGTTGAATGGGCTGGTTTACCGCAATGTGAACCTAGCCTAACAGGAAAAAAAAAATTGTTTTCTTTATTTTATTGTCCCTACCTATGGGGATGATAAAGGGGGCGTTTATTTACATTTTTTTTATTTTGATCACTGTGAGAGTTACAGTGATCAAAATAAATTTATGGACTCTGAAGGCGCACTGCACATGCGCCCGCCATTTTCCAAGATGGCGGTGCCCATGAAGATTCCCGGACGGCCGCCGGTATGGATCCAGGGACACCAGAGGACCGGGAGAGCTGAGTAGGGAGGGTCGGAAGGTGAGTAGGGGGGGCAGAAGGTGAGGGTGGATCGGAAGGTGGGGGCAGCGGAGGCAAGGAGGAGGGGAGCAGAAAGTGATGGCGTTCGCCGCCATGAATCGGTGGCGGCGGCCAATCGCCGCCGTGACTCGGTGTGGGGGGGTCGGTTCTCGGTCTCTAGCCATGGCAGATGCTATTGCAGCGTCGGCCATGGCTGGATTGTAATATTTCACCAAATTTCATTTCAATATTACAGATTGCTTTGATTGGCTGTTTCACTTTTAACAGCCAATCAGAGCGATCGTAGCCACGTTGGGGTTAAACCAACCCCCCTGTGGTGAAGCACAAAGAGTTTTGTGCCTTCGGGTCGGGTGACCTTTTAGTGATCCTGGTCACCCGACCCGCAGGAACGCGATCCTTTCATGACACAGGGTATGCGTCACAGGTTGGATTGGCACCGACTTTCATGACGCATACGCTGTGTCACAGGTTTGGAAGGGGTTAATGGACACAGAAATAGAGCAAAAAATGGATTTTTGAAGCAGTCTTTCATGGCATCTGCTAATTAAACATAATAAAATTTTTATCATAAAAGTAACTCCGGTGGAGCAGATACCCTCTGGTGTTACAATTACAAACAGGAATGCTCTTTTAAACCGAAAAGAAACGTTTTGGATATATCTTTTGGGAACATTATATCCAAATGGTTTGAATGATGATATAGAGAGAATATAAACGTTTTTTTTTGTTTGTTTTTTAACCCCTTAATGTCCACTGACGTGCACAGTCCGTCATGGCAAGGTGCCAGTTCCGGCACCAGGACGGACTGTGCACGTCATGCCTTTGATCTACCACTGCGTGTAAACACGCAGTGGTAGATCAGTGCCGACAGCTGTCATAGACAGCTGACAGGCACGGCAAGCGGTGCGGGGACCTTTGCCGTCGGTCCCCGCACCCACAGCGCTGTGATTGGTCAGTCAATCTGACTGACCAAACACAGCAGCGATCGTGCAGGAGAAGCTGAAATTTCAGCATCTCCAGCGCGATCAGTGCAGGAGCCGGCGCTGCAGTGGCCAGGCTTCCTGCACTGACAGCCAGGAGCGGAGCCCCCACCGCCCCTGGCTGTTAACCCCCTGACTGCTGCGATCCAGCGCGATCGCAGAGCTCAGGGGGGGAGGCAGAGGGTCGGGAGCTCCCTCTGCCTCAGATCGGCGCCCTGCAATGTATTTGCAGGGCCCGATCTCTGCCTTGATGACCCAGGGGTTGTCATGACAACCTCCGGGTCATCTACCTACGGGAAGCTGCTGTGATCATGTCACAGCAGCTTTCATCATAGGTACAATGCATTGCAATGCTGGAGCATTGCAATGCATTGTAACTGCAATAAAAAGTAAAAAAAGTGAAAGTCCCATAAAGGGACAAGTTAAAAAAAATCATTTTTTAAAAAAAAATTGTAAAAAAAATATAAAAAAAAATAATTTAAAAAAATCCCCTAAAAAATACATATTTTTATGTAATAAAAAAATAAAAAACAAAAAAAATACACGTTAGGTATCGCCACGTCCGTAAAAATCCCATCTATAAAAGCGTAACCCTAGTTAACCCCTCCAGTGAAAGCCGTAAAAAAAAAACACAAAAAAGTAGTAAATTATACTTTTTCCAAGCGGTATCATCACACCGCTTGGAAAAAGTGCAATAACACGCGATCAAAAAGTCAGATATACAATGTGTTCCAAATTATTATGCAAAAATTGTTTAGGAGTGATAAGGTAAGAATTTTTTTGTTTGTCAGTTAAACTCATTGATGGTGATGTGTGTCAGGGCTCTTTATATCACTGTAAGCAATTGCAGACACCTGTGCTAATTAGTTTGGCAGGTGTGTCCAATTAAAGGCAAGACTACTTAAGAAGGCTGTCCCACATTATTAAGCAGCCTACATTTTCTGCCAAAATGGGAAAGAAAAAGGATGTGTCGGCTGCTGAGAAGCAACAAATTGTGGAGTGTTTAGGTCAAGGCATGACTATAATCAACATTGCCAAGACACTTCATCGTGATCATCGCACAATCAAGAAGTATGTAGCTGATTCACAGTACACACGTGTTCATGCTGATAAGAGAAAATTGAGGACTCTTTCCTACAGGCAATTACGTCAGGTTAAAAGAGCAGAGGCAAAAAAGCCTTGTCATAGCAGCAGACAAGTTTTTGAAGCTTCTGGTGCCTCCAACGTCCCCCGAACAACAAGATGCAGAGTCCTTCACAGGTTTGCAGCTGTGCGTAAGCCATCCTGTCGACCTCCTCTATCCACTGCACACAAGCAGAAACGGCTCCAGTGGGCCAAACAATACATGAAGACTGACTTCAAAACTGTTTTGTTCACCAATGAGTGCCGTGCAACGCTCTATGGTCCAGATGGATGGAGTGGAGGATGGCTGGTTGATGGACACCGCATGCAAACACGGCTACAGCGCCAACAAGGAGTAGGTGGAGCAATGTTTTGGGCTGGAATCATGGGGAGAGAGATTGTCGGCCCCTTTAGAATCCCTGAAGGGGTAAAGATGAACTCCATAGTGTATGTTGAGTTTCTCAAACAGCACTTCCTGCCATGGTTCAAGAAGAAGAACCGTGCATTCAGCAGCAAGATCATTTTCATGCATGATAATGCACCATCTCATGCTGCACATAACACATCTGCATCTCTGGCTGCTATGGGCATAAAAGGGGAAAAACTTATGGTGTGGCTCCCATGCTCTCCTGAACTCAACCCCATTGAGAACCTCTGGAGCATCATCAAAAGGAGTGTCTATGATGGCGGGAGGCAGTTCACATCTAAGCAACAGCTCTGGGAGGGTATTCTGTCCTCATGCAAAACAATTGAAGCAGAAACCATCCAAAACCTGACAAATTCAATGGACGAGAGAGTTCATAAGCTCCTTTCGAACAAGGGGTCCTATGTGCAAATGTAACATCACCTAGAATAAAGTTCTGAGTTGAAAACTGTTTGATTTTAGTTTGTAAGAACCTGCTTATGCTTATAATTTCAAAAATGACCATTTTTTTGTTTTTATTAAAATGAAAAGGTTAAAAACTCTGCTGTGCATAATAATTTGGAACATGCATTTTGAGTGCAGTTTGAGTGTTTTATTTTTTAAAAAATATACTGTTATCATAGGCAGTTTGTACAAAAACCTTTCAATTGTACTCTAATAGTTATTTGACTGGAAAATTACAATGACTACAATTCATATAGTTAATTTGGGAAAATCTGAGAAAATATTACTTGCCTAATAATTTGGAACACAGTGTAAATAATCATGGTACCGCTGAAAACGTCATCTTGTCCCGCAAAAAACAAGCCGCTATACAGCATCATCAGCGAAAAAATAAAAACGTTATAGCTCGCGGAATAAACTGATGCAAAAATAATTATTTTTTCTATAAAATTTTTTATTGTGTAAAAACCGCCAAAACATAAAAAAAATATATAAATGAGGTATCGCTGTAATCGTAGTGACCCGAAGAATGAAGCTGCTTTATCAATTTTACCACACGCGGAACGGAGGAAAAAAAAAAAAAAACAATTCCTGAATTGCTGGTTTTTGTTCATTCTGCTTCCACAAAAATCGGAATAGGAAGCGATCAAAAAACGTTATGTGCCCGAATATGGTACCAATAAATATGTCAGCTCGTCCCGCAAAAAATAAGCCCACAGATAACTCTGTCGGCCGAAATATGGAAAAATTATAGCTCTCAAAATATTGCGATGCAAAAATTTCTTACAAAAAATTATTCCAAAAAAAAGCGTCTTTTAGAGTGTGACAGAAGCTAAACATGAAAAAAGGGTGTTAATCTGGTATCGCCGTAATCGCACCGATCCGAGGAATAAAGTCGCCTAATCACTAATACCGCACGAGGAACGGCGTAAAAAAGAAAACCAATTCTTCACCTTTTGTAGATTTGTTCATTGTGCCTCCCAAAGATCGCAGTAAGGCGATCACAGTGGTTCCCCCCCACATATGGGGTATCAGCGTACTCAGGACAAAATGCACAATAGCTTTTGGGGTCCTATTTCTCCTGTTACCCTTAGAAAAATAAAAATTTGGGGGCAAAAAGGTCATTTTTGTGGAAAAAAATATGATTTTTTTTATTTTCACGGCTCTACGTTATAAACTTCTGTGAAGCCCTTGGGGGTTCAAAGTGCTGACCACACATCTAGATAAGTTCCTTGGGGGGTCTAGTTTGCAAAATGGGGTCATTTGTGGGGAGTTTCTACTGTTTAGGCACATCAGGGGCTCTCCAAGCGCGACATGACACCCGCAGACCATTCCATCAAAGTCTGCATTTAAAAACGGTGCTCCTTCCCTTCCGATCTCTGCCATGCGTCAAAATAGTGGTTCCCCCCCACATATGGGATATCAGCGTACTCAGGACAAATTGCACAATAGCTTTTGGGGTCCTATTTCTCCTGATACCCTTATAAAAATAAAAATTTGGGGGCAAAAAGATTATTTTTGTGGAAAAAAATATGATTTTTTTATTTTCACGGCTCTACGTTATAAACTTCTGTGAAGCACTTGGGGTTCAAAGTGCTCACCACACATCTAGATAAGTTCCTTGGGGGGTCTAGTTTCCAAAATGGAGTCACTTGTGGGGGGTTTCTACTGTTTAGGCACATCAGGGGCTCTCCAAACGTGACATGACACCCGCAGACCATTCCATCAAAGTCTGCATTTGAAAAAGGCGCTCCTTCCCTTTCGAGCTCTGCCATGCGTCAAAATAGTGGTTTACCCCCACATATGGGGTATCAGCATACTCAGAACAAATTGCACAATAACTTTTGGGGTCCTGTTAGCCTTTGGAAAATAACAATTGGGGTGGAAAGATCATTTTTGTGGAAAAGATATGATTTTTTAATTTTACTGCTCTACGTTATAACCTTCTGTGAAGCCCTTGGGGGTTCAAAGCTCTCACCACACATCTAGATAAGTTCCTTGGGGGTCTAGTTTCCAAAATGGGGTCACTTGTGTGGGGTTTCCACTGTTTAGGCACACAGGGGCTCTCCAAATACGACATGGCGTCCAATCTCAATTCCAGCCAAAAAAGTCAAATGTCGCTGCTTCCCTTCCGAGCTCTGCCATGCGCCTAAATAGTGGTTTACCCCCACATATGGGGTATCAGCGTACTCAGGACTAATTGCACAATAACTTTTGGGGTCCTTTTAACCTTTGGAAAATAAAAATTGGGATGAAAAGATCATTTTTGTGGAAAAAATATGATTTTTTAATTTACGGCTCTACGTTATAACCTTCTGTGAAGTGCTTGGGGGTTAAAAGCTCTCACAACACATTTAGGTAAGTTCCTTGGGGGGTCTAGTTTCCAAAATGGGGTCACTTGTGGGGGGTTTCCACTGTTTAGGCACACAGGGACTCTCCAAATGCGACATGGCGTCCAATCTCAATTCCAGCCAAAAAAGTCAAATGGCGCTGCTTCCCTTCCGAGCTCTGCCATGCGCCCAAATAGTGGTTTACCCCCACATATGGGGTATCAGCGTACTCAGGACTAATTGCACAATAACTTTTGGGGTCCTTTTATCCTTTGGAAAATAAAAATTGGGATGAAAAGATCATTTTTGTGGAAAAAAATATGATTTTTTAATTTTACGGCTCTACGTTATAACCTTCTGTGAAGCCCTTGGGGGTTAAAAGCTCTCACAACACATTTATATAAGTTCCTTGGGGGTCCAGTTTCCAAAATGGGGTCACTTGTGGGGGGGTTTCCACTGTTTAGGCACACAGGGACTCTCCAAATGCGACATGGCGTCCAATCTCAATTCCAGCCAAAAAGTCAAATGGCGCTGCTTCCTTTCCGAGCTCTGCCATGCGCCCAAATAGTGGTTTACCCCCACACATGGGTATCGGTGTACTGAGGAGAAATTGTACAACAAATATTGTGGTTCATTTTCTCCTGATACCCTTGACAAAATTTAAAAAAATTGTGTCGAAAGAAAAATTTGGGGAAAAAAAGTTAAATGTTCATTTTTTCCTTCCACATTGCTTCAATTCTTGTGAAGTACCTAAAGGGTTAATACACTTCTTGAATGTGGCTTTGAACACGTTGAGGGGTGCAGTTTTTAGAATGGTGTCACTTTTGGGTATTTTCTGTCATATTGACCCCTCAAATTCACTTCAAATGTGAGGTGGTCCCTAAAAAAAATGGTTTTGTAAATTTTGTTGGAAAAATGAGAAATCGCTGGTCAACTTTTAACACTTATAACTTCCTAACAAAAAAAAATGTTGGTTCCAAAATTGTGCTGATGTAAAGTAGACATGTGGGAAATGTTATATATTAACAAATTTTTGTGACATATCTCTCTGATTTAATGGCATAAAAATTAAAAGTTTGAAAATTGCAAAATTTTCAAAATTTTTGCCATATTTCCGTTTTTTTCATAAATAAACGCAAGTTATATTGAAGAAATTTTACCACTATCATGAAGTACAATATGTCACGAGAAAACAATCTCAGAATCGCCAAAATCCGTAGAAGCGTTCCAGAGTTATAACCTCATAAAGAGACAGTGGTCAGAATTGTAAAAATTGGCCTGGTCTTTAACCTACAAAATGGCTTGGTCATTAAGGGGTTAATTTTTTTAAAAATTTTAATTTTATTTTTACTATCTCTTTGCATCCATGTTAATCATAATGTGGTTTGAAAGGCTGGATTAATCAGTGGGTGTGCTCCTGAACCTGGTCCACACCCCAAATAAAGTTCCTGAGGCTGGGATAAAAGGTTTGCCACTATATATGTGTGATTGGATTTTCACTAGTAGGAATTGTATTGTGTTTTTATGATACCTGAAGAAGGATATATACTGTATCCGAAACGTGTTGTATCTCCTCCTATCAAATAATAAAAAAGGAAAAAATTCAAAATATTATCTTTGGATGTGAGTCCTGGGAAGCGCTGCCATTCATGGGCTGGATGTGTTCATTTTGATTTGCTTGTCCTGTGTAAACCTCTATTTGGCTCCTTCACTTGGATCCACCAGCTGTTTTTTATTTTCCCAAGGGTAACAGGAGAAATTAGAACCCCAAAATTGGTGTGCAATTTGTCCTGAGTAAGCTGTTACCCCTCAATTCTAGCTCCAACCCTAACCCCAACACACCCCTAACCCTAATCCCAACCCTAATCCCAACCCTAATTCCAACCCTAATTGTAACCCTAACCCTAATTGTAACCCTAACCCTAATGGAAAAATGAAAATAAATATATTTTCTTTATTTTATTATATGTCCCTAACTAAAGGGGTGATAAAGGTGGGGTTTATTTACTATTTTTTTATTTTGATCACTGTGATAGCGTTTATCACAGTGATCAAAATCTACCTGCATGAATGAATGAATCTGCTGGACGGCAGATTCAGCGGGCGCACTGCACATGCGCCCGCCATTTTCTTTGCAGGAAGAAGATGCCCGGAGCTGCCGGAGCCATGGGAGGACGGGGGGGACACCGGGAGGCACAGGCGACAGATCGGGGGACCCAATTTCTCTCCCCTCTGATGTGCGATCACATCAGAGGAGAGAGAAAGATAACGGAGAATCTCGTTTTTGCTTTTTTTTTGCGGTCGCCATTATATGGTTAATAACGGCGATTGTAATAGCGGGGTCGGTAAAAACCGACCCGAATCATATTCTCTGGTGTCTCGGCTACCCTAGGTAGCCGAGACCCCGGAGAAAATCCAACTCTGGGGGGCGCTATATACTTTCTCCATATTTACTTTTTTAAGTACCCTTAACCACCGCTGTTAAAAGGCTTATCGGCAGAGTAGATACTAAGTTTGGGCTGAACTGTTCTCAAATCAATAAAGTCCTTTCAAATTCCAGGCTATCAAATGAAGGCCCGACCTCTTCGGATGGCAGGCTGGAACATCCGGGAGGAGCCACGGATCCAACACAGACATGCTCCTTATCCATGAGAACCATGTTCTTTTGGGCCAGAAAGTAGCAATCCGAATAATTCTCGCTTGCTCCTCCCTGACTTTCCTCAATACTATGGGAATCAGCATCAATGGGGGGAAGTCGTAGGCCAGATTGAAGTCCCAAGAAATCTGCAGAGCATCCTGCATAGGCCAGAGTCACACTGGCCGTATGAAAAATCGGTCTGATTCTCTCGGCCGAGAATCGCACAATTGTTCTCTGTACGGTGATCCGTGTGTAATCCGTTTGCAATGCAATGATGCGATTTCCTCACATCTAAGTATCCGTATGGCATCCGTATGTCATGCGCATGCCGTGATTTTATCGCAGACTTGCAAAATGGACATATAACGGATCCATGGCCTGAAATTAATTAAAATCCTAATCATCAACCCTATTTATTGGCTCAACAACAGGTTCCACCCTACAATCTTTGCATTAGAGTCCGTGCTTGTGTTTTGGTATTTATGCTTTGTCAGACAGGCTTACTTTCAACACTACTGAGCAGGTTCTTTTCCACTGGGTTTTGTCCCAATGTTTTGGGGAGCCTTACCCAGTGATTGTGGATCCAAGGAGGCGGAGACTAATGTGGGTACATTCGCTTTTGAGGCGACGGCTGACTAAATGGTATTTCCACCGTCTGTATACTTCACTGCGATCCATCCTGACAAGTTCTACCAGTAGTTCCAAAGGCATTGAATTGTGTTGTCTTTTGTTTGGGCAGGCCTTATTTCCACTGCCCATAACTTTTAAGAAGGCCTAAACTGTTTAGTTGAGGCATGGATATGTCAATTTATTTATTTTTTATATTGCCTTATAGATTTATATCCAATGGGCTCTCCTATGCGGCTCTTCATCTTGAATTTTTAATTGGGAAATCCACCATCTCTGGCATTGTCCGTTCTACGTGTTCAGAAATATGGTCCCAACTACATCAATCAGTAATGCCTGAGCCCAAAAAACAAGACTGGCTGCGGATAGCCCGTGGCTTTGAGGAAATGTGCCAGTTTCCAAACCGCATTAGATCCCTGGATGGGAAGCACATCCGTGTGCGTAAGCCGCCAAACTCAGGGTCCCAATATTATAATTATAAACAATTTTTTTCTGTAGTGCTGCGGGCTCTCGTCGACAGCGCATACAGGTTTGTAATTGTAGATATTGGGACTCATGGAAGAACTGGAGATTCCAGAGTCTTCAATTCTTCCATAATGGGTCGGCGACTGCGCACTAATGACTTGGACCTCCCACCCCCACATCATCTACCAGGGTCTACAATGGATGCGGTGCCTTATTTGATGGTTGCTGAAGAGGCCTTTCAATTAACCCGCAACATCATGAAGCCCTATCCAAGTAGAGCCCTGGACCACCGGCGCAGTGCCTTTAACCCCTTAACCCCCGGAGCTTTTTTCGGTTTTCGTTTTTCGTTCCCCTTTTTCCAGAGCCATAACGTTTTTATTTTTCCATCAATATGGCCATGTGAGGGCTTATTTTTTGCGGGACGAGTTGTACTTTTGAACAACACCATTGGTTTTACCATGTAGTGTACTCGAAAACGGTAAAAAAATTCCAAGTGCAGTGAAATTGCAAAAAAAGTGCATTCTCACACTTGTTTTTTGTTTGGCTTTTTTGCTAGGTTCACTAAATGCTAAAACTGACCTGCCATTATGATTCTCCAGGTCATTATGAGTTTATAGACATCAAACATGTCTAGGTTCTCTTATATCTAAGTGGTGAAAAAAAATTCCAAAGTTTGCTAAAAATAGAAAAAAATTGCGCAATTTTCCGAGACCCGTAGCGTCTCCATTTTTCGTGATTTGGGGCCGAGTAAGGGATCATTTTTTGCGTGCCGAGCGGACGTTTTTAAGGATACCATTTATGTGCAGATCCGTTCTTTTGATCGCCCGTTATTGCATTTTAATGTCATGGCGACCAAAAAAACGTAATTCTGGCGTTTTGAATTTTTTCTCACTACGCCGTTTAGTGATCGAGTTAATCCTTTTTTTTTATTGATAGATCGGGCGATTCTGAATGCGGCAATATCAAATATGTGTATGTGTGATTTTTTTTTTTTTATTGTTATATTTTGATTAGGGCGAAAGGGGGGTGATTTGAACTTTTAGTTTTTTTTTTACTTTTTTAATTTTTAAACTCTTTTTTCTTTTACTTTTGGCATGCTTCAATAGCCTCCATACGAGGCTAGAAGCATGCACAACTCGATCGGCTCTGCTACATAAAGGCGATGAGCAGATCGCCCATATGTAGCAGATTTACTGCATTGCTATGAGCGCCTGAGCCACACGAACCAGGGCTTAGGGGATACTCGGCACCGAGCCCTTGGAAGTCTATGGGGGATGTCACGGGTAGCCAGCTCGGTCCGTGCCCTGGGCGCTCACCGTAATGTGGGATATTTACAGGGGATGATGGAATGTTCATATAGTTTATCGTGACGCCACTTGTAGTATCTGGTCAGGGGGGACCAGCGCTGCTCTGTACATACTCTGGAAGGGATGGTGTTGGGCAGCTAGATGGTAGGCCTTCTACAAGTAAGACAGTGTCCTTCCAGGGCAGATAGGAATATGAGGATGCAGAACAGATGGGGATCCCGCCGTCAGAGACAGTAAGGGAGACACACACAAAAGTCAGTTTGGTACCTTTACTGTAGAAATGGCAGGTACTCCCCGGAGCACGGCAGGGCGAAGGATGCACATCCAGATTCCTCCACTGGTAGGTGTATGGCCTCCTGTCCTCTGTCGTTAAATCATAAAGTCCTGACCTGCTTGTAGCTAGGTCTAACTTGGTCTCCGTTCTGTACCTGGCTGACTTGGTGGTGGACCTTCTATCTGGCAGAACAGGGTCTTTTATGGCTGATCAGGCCGACTCCGTTCTCCTGATCCTGCTACGTGTCAACTCTATGGTACTCCTGGGACTTGTAGTCCTCCAGGAACTCCGGTGTTCTCCTAATAGGTCGTGGAGATCCTTATAGGCTCGGGACCCAGTGTCCGGTACTCGTTGCTGAGGGGAGCTATTAATGCTCACTGATCCTTCCACTTCCACTTGCCTTCGGCCTACCTGGGTCCTATTAAGATCACACACGCTGGCAGTTGGTGTGCTGCCTCTTCGCCGCTCTCTAAGCGTCGGCACGCTTCCTTATGAGCTACACTTCAGATTCAGCTCTGACTAGGCTAAAGTGATTCCCTTTTCACTCGTACTAGCCTCCACTTAAGTTCAAATTGAACTGACTGAACAGCTCTGCACTTAACCCTACAGAGTGAGCTCTGAACTAAACTGAAACTAAAACTCTTCTTATATCCTAACACAGCTCCCTCTAATGGTCTTTTAGGTAAACTGAAATGTGTGTGTAGTGACCTCTAGTGGGATCTTCCTTTAGTGCATCCTTCTGGAAGATATGGATCCAGTCACAGCTGGGCTCCACATTCCCCCCTAGTAGAACTCAGCACTCCGGGGCTGAAATATAAAAACAGGTAACAGAACAATAACATATCAGAAACAATTCTTCCTTTAAAGGAGGTAAGGATTTGGATTTCTGGATCACGGAGTAAATTACCTATACGATGGACTACTTGCTAGAGATGGGGTGCACCTTACGAAGACTGGAAAACATGTATTTGGAAGTCGCCTTGCTACACTCATCAGGAGAGCTTTAAACTAGAACAATGTGGGAAGGGAAGCAAAACGCCAGCAAAAGCCATACACCTGACAAATACTATTGAGATTTCTGCTATTAGAAGTGAAGGGGAAGAACAAAGACAAAAAACTTTAAATAATAAAAATATTGAAGGAAGAGAAACCAATCACAAACTAAAGTGTTTCTATACGAATGCACAAAGCATGGGCAACAAACAAGGAGAACTGGAGCTACTAACGCAGGAGAAGAAATATGATGTCATTGGAATCACTGAGACTTGGTGGGACGATACACATGATTGGAATACAAGGCTAGAAGGATACAACTTATTTGCAAGAAACAGACTTGATAAACGAGGAGGAGGTGTTGCATTGTATGTTAGAAAAGCGTATATCTGCACAGAGATTGACGCTTCAAAGACTGGGAGTTCTGTGGAAACTGTTTGGGTAAGGATACAAGGACAGAACAATGGAAAGGACACCATTGTAGGCATTTACTACAGGCCGCCTGTGCAAGCTGAAGATATGGATGAACTCTTTATGCATCAAATGGCCAAGTTCTCCAAAAAATATGACATAGTGGTCATGGGAGATTTCAACTATCCAGACATTTGTTGGGAATCTCTCTCAGGCAAAACTAACAGGTCCAGGAAATTCTTATCCTCTCTTGCTGACAACTTTATCTTCCAAAAGGTAATGGAGAAAACAAGGGGATCTGCTACCTTGGATCTAATCCTCATAAACAGGGAGGAAATGGTGGAGGAGGTAAGAGTGGCTGGGACTCTAGGAGGTAGTGACCATGCTATTTTAGAATTTTGGATAACAAGAGGAGGAAGACCTGTGAAGATTCAGACGTCAAGGTTAGATTTCAGAAAGGCAGATTTTAAGGAACTCAGAAAGAGAATTGGAGGGATCCAATGGCTGGATATCCTTAAGGACAAAAATGTCCAGGAAGGATGGAAAATCTTGAAAAATGAGATTCTCAAAGCACAATCGTTAACAATTCCGAAAAGAGGGAAGAATGGGAAGCATTTAAGGAAACCAGGATGGATGAACATAGAACTTAAACACATGCTAAAAAGGAAGAAAGAAATGTTTATCAAATGGAAAGAGGGAGGCATATCTAAAGAAGAATATAATGCCGTCTGCAGAACCTGCAGGGCACAAATCAGATTATCTAAAGCTGACAATGAATTAAGGCTTGCAAGTGACGTCAAAAGCAACAAAAAAGGATTTTGGGGATATGTCAAAAGTAAAAGAAAAGTCAAAGATGCTATAGGATTTTTACAGGATGAAAATGATGAAATGGTAAGTCAGGATGTTGAGAAGGTTGAACTTTTAAATTCCTATTTTGCATCTGTTTTCTCTCAGAAAGGAAATGTAACATCAACTGATCTTCACTGTCCTATTAAAGGAATAGAAGAATCCAGGATATCTATAAACAGAAAGACAGTGAGGAAACACTTAGCTAACATAAATGAATTCAAGTCTCCAGGACCAGATGAATTACACCCCAGGGTTCTGAAGGAGATAGCAGAAGAAATTCTTGAACCACTGTCCATAATCTTTGAAAATTCTTGGAGAACAGGAGAAGTCCCAGAAGACTGGAGAAGAGCAAATGTTGTTCCTATCTTCAAAAAGGGGAAGAAGGTGGACCCAGGGAACTACAGGCTGGTGAGTCTGACTTCTATACCAGGAAAGATCTTTGAACAAATTATTAAAGAACATGTATGCAAGTACCTGGATAAGAATGAAGTGATTAAACAGAGTCAGCATGGGTTTGTAACTAATAAGTCATGTCAGACTAACTTAATTTCCTTCTATGACAGAATCACTGACTGGGTGGATCAGGGAAATGCTGTAGATATAGTATATCTTGACTTCAGCAAAGCATTTGACAAAGTATCTCACACAATCCTTATTGAAAAAATGACTAAGTATGGAATGGACAAGGCAACTGTTAGGTGGATTCATAACTGGCTTAGTGATCGGACCCAAAGAGTGGTTGTAAATGGCTGCACATCCAGTTGGAAGAATGTCTCAAGTGGGGTACCACAAGGCTCTGTTTTGGGCCCTGTATTGTTCAACATCTTTATCAATGATTTAGATGAAGGAATTGAGGGTAAACTGATCAAATTTGCTGATGACACAAAGCTAGGAGGGGTAGCTAATACTAGAGAAGAGAGAGAGAGGATTCAAAAAGATATACATAAACTGGAGCAGTGGGCAGCAACTAACAGAATGGATTTTAACAGGGAAAAATGCAAAGTACTACATCTGGGCAATAAAAATGAAAAAAGCATATACAAAATGGGAGGAATAGGGCTAAGTAACAGCACATGTGAAAAAGACTTGGGTATACTAATTGATCACAGACTTAACATGAGTCAACAGTGTGATGCAGCAGCAAAAAAGGCAAATGCAATTCTAGGATGTATCAACAGAAGCATACAGTCTAGATCACGTGAGGTCATTATTGCCCTCTACTCCTCTTTGGTCAGACCTCATCTGGAATACTGTGTCCAGTTTTGGGCACCACATTTTAAAAAAGACATCAACAAACTGGAGCAAGTTCAGAGAAGAGCCACCAGAATGGTGACCGGTCTGCAAACCATGTCCTATGAGGAACGGTTGCAGGATTTGGGAATGTTTAGCTTGCAAAAAAGAAGACTGAGAGGAGACTTAATAGCTGTCTACAAATATCTCAAGGGCTGTCACATTGTAGAAGGATCATCTTTATTCTCATTTGCACAAGGAAAGACTAGAAGCAATGGGATGAAACTGAATGGGAGGAGACACAGATTAGATATTAGAAAAAACTTTTTGACAGTTAGGGTGATCAATGAGTGGAACAGGCTGCCACAAGAGGTGGTGAGTTCTCCTTCAATGGAAGTCTTCAAACAGAGGCTGGATAGACATCTGTCTGGGATGATTTAGAGAATCCTGCTTTGAGCAGGGGGTTGGACCAGAAGGCCCAGGAGGTCCCTTCCAACTCTACCATTCTATGATTCTATGATTCATTCTTGAACTGTTGCATAAACGATAACTGAACAATTATGTACAATGAGGGATTGAGGAATTGAGCAACCATAAAAGTCCCAGTCTCTTTCGGAAAAGGATGCTCAAATAGGGGTGGAGAAAACAAGTAGAAATAATGTCCATTCCTCTTGTTCCAAGATTATAAGGGGAAAACAGGTTAATAAATAATGGTATATACAGCATATTATAAGCCAACATATATACATTTATATATAATGACTTTAAACAATTATTTACATTTGCCAAAGGTTAAACTAATCTCTGAACCTAGTAGGGATGTGTCCTTTTGTGCTACGTTCTGATCTGCGTGGTGCAATGACCTGTGAGGTAGCAGTTTCCTTGTTTGTTCTATGTGAGAGTGAATTATAGAATTGTCTCAACCTCCCTACTGGACTGGCGAGCACACTGTGAACTGAGTGAACTGGTGCAACTTCTGCAGGGGATCCTTCTTCCTGAGGTTCAGTTTCTTGGGATTCTGCTTCTTGTGGTGCTGCTTCTTGGGGTTCCACTGGTTGAGGTTCCGCCGGAACAGGTCCTTCTGGAACTGACTCTACTGGCACAATTGGTGCAGCTGGATGTAGAGATTCTTCTTGCGGTTGATAAAATTGAAGCACAGGAATGATTACAGCTTCTCCCATTCTGGGCCAATCTGCGGGGAAATCTCCCAAGTCTGTATGTATAACTGCTTCATCACTCTCTTCCTGATTGACAACAGGTTCTTCCTCACGAAGCTTTAATGGGTCCGGACACAACTTTAGATGGTCTCTAGACACAGTTGCAGTCGTTTTTCCTCCATCCTTGCTTATTATGCACGTTTTCTTGTTATCAAACCTTGAACTCTGTATGATGTAGGGCTCTCTTTCCCACTGATCATCGAGTTTGTGTAACCTCCTCTTTCTTTTTAGTACGATTTCACCAGGTGCGAAAGGTTCAGCTGGCGCACTTTTATTGTAGCGATCTGCTTGTTTATCCCTTCCTCGATTGAGACTTTCCTCAACACAGGCCTGTACTTTTCTGTACTGTTCCTGTCTGTTTGTATCCCAGTCTCCAGTAGTTACATCCGCTTCCGGTTCTACAACTCCAAGCTCTAGATCCATGGGCAGCTTTCCTGGTCTTGCCCGCATGAGATAGGCTGGGGTGCAGTTGGTGGAACTGACCGGTATATGGTTGTACATGTCTACCAGGTCAGGTAACAAGTCTGGCCACCGATTTCTTTCCTCCAGTGGTACAGTTTTCAGTAAGTCAATGACGATGTGATTCATCTTTTCACAAAGTCCATTGGTTTGGGGTGGTACGGTGTTGTTCTGATCTTCTTACACCCGTACAAGTGACAGAACTCTTTGAATAATTCGGCCTCAAAGGCTGGGCCTTGATCAGTTAGCACCTGCTCCGGATATCCGTGTGGTCTACAGAAATGAGTCTGGAACGTTTTTGCTGCTGTCTCTGCCGTCAGATCTTTGACAGGGGCGACCACCAGGAATCTGGAGTAGTGATCCACCATAGTCAGGGCATAGGAATATCCTGACCGGCTGGGTGACAACTTAACATGGTCCAGGGCCACGATTTCCAAAGGGCGAGTCGTCTGGATGGGCTGCAGGGGTGCCTTCTGACTGCTGTAGTCTTTTCGTCTGAGGCCACAGGGTCCACAGTTCCGGCACCACTTCTCGATGGAGCTGCGCATCCCTACCCAGTAGAACCAACACTTCAACAGGGTCTCCAGCTTTTTCCAGCCAAAGTGTCCCGCTTGATCGTGGTAGGCTTCTTACACCATCTGGATGTCTGCTCTGGGTACCACTATCTGCCAAACCCTTTCATGGGTCCTTGGGTTGACGTATCTCCTGCACAGCTTCTCACGGTAGATGAACAACCGGCTTCTCTCATTCCACAGCTGCCTTGCTGGTAGAGGTGCATCTTTCTCCAAGGAGGAACCTTCCTGGGTTATCAGCTCCTTGATACGGCTGACCACTGGATCGCTGTCCTGAGCCTCTTTCCAGCTGTGGTGAGGTAAAGGATTCAACGTCTTACCACGCGGTCTCCTGCTGGCTTGTTGCTCGTAGATCACCCCATTCCGGTGAAAGGCAGGTAGTTCAATCTCTTCCAGATCATCCACTTCCTCTTCAGTGTCTGATTCATGAGGCATCCTGGACAGGGCATCAGCATTGGCATTCTTGTGGCCCGCCCGGTACTTAATTGTGAATTGATAATTTGACAGTCGAGCCATCCATCGTTGTTCCATGGCTCCCAGCTTAGCTGTTTCAAGATGCGTCAAGGGGTTGTTGTCAGTGTAGGCAGTGAACTTACTGGAGGCCAAGTAGTGTTTAAACCTCTCCGTGATGGCCCAGACCAGTGCCAGGAACTCCAACTTGAAGCTGCTATAGTTCTCTGGGTTCCTTTCGGTCGGGCGGAGCTTCCTGCTAGCATAGGCGATGACTTTCTCCAGGCCATTTTGCTTCTGACTGAGGACTGCTCCCAATCCTTCATTGCTGGCATCAGTATACAGCAGGAACGGCTGGCTGTAGTCAGGGTAAGCTAGGATCTCATCACCTGTCAGGATCTCCTTCATTTCCTTGAATGCTTCTGCCTGTTCTTTACCCCAATGGAATTGAGAATTTCTGCTTTTGAGGGACTGTCCCACCAGGAGGTCTTGCAGAGGAGCTGCTTTCTTAGTGTAATCTTTTACAAACCTCCGGTAGTATCCTGTCAGTCCTAGGAACTGTCGCACTTCCTTGAGATTTTTCGGCTCCGGCCATTTCTGGATGGCGGTGATCTTCTCAGGGTCTGGCGCTACTCCTTCAGAGCTGACGATATGTCCCAGATACTGTACCTTCTGTTTGAGCAGATGGCACTTTGAAGGTTTCAGTTTCATCCCATACTTGGACAGTGACTCAAATACCTCCGCCAGGTGCTTCAAATGGTCTTCATACGTTTTTGGAGTACACGATGACGTCATCCAGGTACAGCAACACAGTTTCAAAGTTGAGATGCCCCAGGCAGCTCTCCATCACTCTCTGGAACGTTCCAGGGGCACTACTGAGTCCAAACGGCATTCGGTCAAACTCGCAGAGTCCCATCGGGGTGGTGAAAGCCGTCTTCTCCCGATCCTCCTCAGCCACAGCTACTTGCCAGTACCCACTAGTGAGGTCAAGGGTGGAGAAGTAGTTAGCAGTTTTTAGTGCAGCTAAGGATTCCTCAATGCGTGGGAAAGGGTCTGCATTTTTATGTGTAATGCGATTTATTTGTCTGTAATCTACACACATTCGCATGCTTCCATCCTTTTTCCTGACTAAGACTAAAGGTGCTGCCCAGGGACTGCAACTATCCCTTATCACCCTGCTTCCTTCATATCACGCAACATCTCCTTGGCTTTTTGGTAGTGAGCTGGAGGTATAGGCCTGTACCGTTCTTTGATGGGAGGATGATTGCCTGTGGGGATGTGATGTTGAACCCCTTTAATTGTCCCAAAGTCGAGCGGGTGTTTGCTGAATACCTGAGCATACTCCTGAACTACTCGTAGTACTCCCTGTTTCTGGTGGGCTGGAGTGGTGTCTGTCCCAACATGGAGCTGCTGACACCAATCCTCCACCTGGGTGGTCGGACCGTTATCCTCCACTGGTTGTGGGGAGGTTAAGGGCTCCGCTGGGTGAATGGAGTTATTATCCACAGCATGTAACTTTGCAACAGTGGCATAACGTGGTAATTTGACTTCATCTTCTCCCCAGTTGAGAAGACGCACTGGCACCCTCCCATTATGTACATCCACTACCCCTCTGGCAGTCAAGAGTGTAGGTCTGTGTTCTGAACAATGGGGCTCTACTACTGCTTGGTAGTTCTGTCCTCTCAGACCTATTGCTGCTCTACACCAAATAAGCATTTCACTCATCGGGGGTATCACAATGGGATTCGGGTCTGTTACCCGTACATTACCAATCTCACCACCGGTCAGTTTCACTTGCTGCTGGCACATCAGGGTTCGGATCTCCCTCCGGATCTCTCCCTTTTGCCTTGGTCTGGCGATTTCGGCAAGCTGTTGGAGTAAAAACACAACCTCCTCCAAACAGTTACTAATAATGTTAGTGCCTAAGACCACATTCAACCCATTTTCTTCATTAACAGTCTTCACTACAAGAAGTCCCTGATTCTTTAGCTCCACTCTCCCCACTTTCACGTCTACATCTTTATCCCCCCGTAATTCAAGAGGGAGACCATTAGAGGCGTATACGGCAAAGTCAGGGTTTGGGGGTTGGAGACTGTCACTGGACCAGTACTTATTGTAGAGAACATCAGGTATGATGGTTACCTGGGATCCAGTGTCCAGCAGGGCAGGGATTGCGATCCCGTCCAGTATGATGGACAGGTATGGCCTTCCTCCTACAAACCTGCGGTTCCAGTCTGAGGGGCCTGAGGAGTCTATTCCTGGGGGTTGGCCCTCGGACCCAGGACTTGCTCGTTTAAAGGACACAGACGTGCTGGATGACCTTCCCTGTGGCAGCGGTAGCAGATGATCTCTCGGCGAGGATGATGCTGGTCGCGGGTCCTTCCTGCGGGTGGCGTTGTCCTCCTCCGGTGGGGCGACGTCCTCCCTCTCCTCCGGCGCATCTAAGGGACATCCTCCGGGCAGTCAGCCAGCAGGATCTTTCCTTCTTCTTTCGTCGACAGTTGCAGGGCACTCATTACAGTGGCCAGATTTTTGGTCAGCTGGCGCACTTCTGAGCGCAGACAGTCCAGCTCAGTAGGGGGCGCCTCCTGCGTTTTGGCTTCTGCAACCAGCGGGGAAAAGGTGGATGCTGCTGGCTTTAGGGTGGTTTCACTCGAGTGACACTGGGTTGCCATCTCGGGTGTTTCCAGAGGTCGCAGTCCTTTTATAGCCATATCCTTAAGGGCATCAAAGGTAGCATCCGGATGATCCAAGGACCACCAGTGCACAGTCCTGCTTTCCGCTTGGGACCCGTACAAATTGTTCCTTTAACATTTTATTTTCATTGGTGACACTTATAGGGTTAACTTGTTTAAGAGCTCGCAGGGCCCCTTGTAGTCGGCAAGCATAGTCCCTAATGCTGTCATCTGATTTCTGGGAACATTGATAAAACCTCATCCGGAGATCTGTTTCAGTGCGGTCTTCAAAGATAGTCTGTAGCTTTAAGAAAATTGCAGGCACTGACTCCTGGTCTGCAGCTGTCCAAGTCTCTACTTCTCTCTCTGCAGCACCAGTTAATTGCCCTACTACCACTGCAGCTCTTTGCTTTTCTGTCATAGGGTACATGTCCATTATGCTGCATATCTTCCGCTTGAACCCTGACAGGGTGTCTGGCTTGCCGCTGTACTGAGGGAGCCACTTCGCTCCAGGCATGTATGGCAGCGTTAGCGGTACTATTGGGGCTACAGGGCCAGGTGAGGGGCCCACATTTCCATCCTGCGCTGCAGTGTCAAGTGGTAAGTCATTGGGGACGTCGGCCGGGGCCGCGTTGTCGGCTGGCTGCTGCGACATGTCTGCGCCCCCTAGTTAATCGTGGCCTACCTTCTCTGAAGGCTGCAGCTCTGCAGGCACAGCGGTGGAGAAAGGACCTGAGTCGCTGGCGCTCTGACGTCAGAGCGTTCACTGTAGCTCCTCACAGGACCTGCCGCCGCGTCAGCGTTGGGGGCGTGTTCAGGACCGCCGGAGCCCACCTCAAAGCAGGGGATACTGCCAGCTGACGTACTATTGTCAGCTGGCAGAAAGGGGTTAATTTCCGCCTATCCCGCGCACGACGACTGGTGGAGTGTGCCTTTGGCATTCTCTGTGTCAAATGGCGGGTCCTGCAGTCAGCCATTCAACTTAGTGAAGGAAATGTGAATGAGATTATTAAAGCCTGTATGATACTTCATAACTTCACCAGAATCCATGACTGTACATCAAATGATGGTGATGAAGTGGTGGATGGAAATAATGTCAGGGCTACTACACAGGTACTTCATCCACGTCATCACCCTCTGGACTTAAAGTGAGGGATGTGTTTATGAATTATTTTCTTTCACCAGAGGGATATACTCCATGGCAAGACAATGCAGTGTCTATGTTATGATGTTTTTTGATTGTTTTCAGCATAAATAAAGTTATGTTAATGTTTGAAGTGTGTGTTGTGTTGCCCTAATAATGATCAAAAACTGATTTTAAACACATCATCTACATCGTTAAAACACCACAAACCACTCATATTGATTCAACTTGTTTTAATCAAAACACGTTTTTAAACAAAAAAAATACCATATTTTAATCACATGGCATATTGGACCAATAAAACTGGGCCTATATAAACCTCAAAACCATACCAAAAAATTTGTCATCACCATGACACTTTTTATTACAAATTATGGTAGCCTGGGGGTGGTGATGGCGGGAGAAGAGCATGCAAGGTTTGGCTACTTTGTGTGCCAACCTGAGTTGACCCTGCAAGATGGCTGATGATGAACCAGGATTACGGACCAAGGAAGGTACCTGTTGGGGACCATGGTACTGTGAAGTATGGTATGGATGTTGGTAATCCTGGGTAGTGGAATGGCCCATTTGTTCATACCCCCCAATATGGACATGTCGATCATACCCTTGTTGGGACCACTCTCCAGGAGGAGGTGCAGTAGTATCTGAAAATTGTACATGTGTTGGCCGATGTTCAGTTTAGACGTGCTGTGACTGAGGTGTTGGCATACGTGGGGGAGGTGGCTCATCATCTGATTGGATTCCAGGCATTTGAAGTTGGTTACTGCTTGATATTTGCCACCTTTCAAGGAAAACAAATACCGGGTTCGGATTATTTGGTGGGTGCAAGCATCTATTAAAATTTGGATTGCCCCTCTGGTCTGCAGCCTCACCTCATGGGGAATTGGACATAGGTAGCATGCCAGACTGCATGCATAAGCTTCCTCACCATCGTTATTCACAGTCCGTGAAAGGTAGTCCAACACCCCAGTGTCCACTTTTCTCCTGTTGCCGGTGGTGGAAATCTCCCTCTTGCGCCGGCCACGGCGTGGCATGGTGGCAGCCTGGGGTGATGTATCCAGTGGCAATGTTGGACTGCTACTGTGGCCCCAGTCTTCATCCTCTGGATTGCCCTGCGGTAGTGCTGAAGGCGCTGCTGGTGGTGGTGGTTGGGTGCTGGATGCTGCTGCCGAAGATAGGCAAGCCACTTCTTCATCTTCACCAACTGGGTCGATGTTTACCTCAGAGTCGGAAGCAGTTTCCCTCTCGGTAAGGTTTGAGTCAGTTCTGTTTTTAAGCACAGAGAATAAGTAGAATAAAAAAAAATATTAAGATTTGCCCATATGGTCATGTGTAAAATGTGGGGTCATGCATGCACTTACGGTCTGAGATCCAAAACGGGAGCCAGAAAATTAAGTCTGTTGTAATAGATATATTTCCTGGTTTTTTTGGGCTGCATCACCACTCCTGGCCCGCTGCTGTCGCTCACACCAGTACTGGTCTCGGCAGCTGCGCCAGTGTGTAGTGACATCAGACATTGCAAAGTTACACAATAAAGGATGATTGCTGTATATAGTGATGACCAAACTTCCTACTTCCAAGTAAACTTTTGTGCCAAAAAATTGAAATGGGGTGGGTAATCAACTGAAGATAATCTCCATCAGGGCGACCTAACTCATGAATTAGACATTTCATTTGGCACAGTTTCCAGTATCATTCATGATGTGCAAATGTCAAAGGCTAGTTCCTGCAAGAAACATGTGTCCTGCAATTTAACCAACAGAATTTAGACGTGCTTAGAGAAAATTCAGGGGACTTCAATTCTCAAATTATTACGGGTAATTATTACGCATGATCCTGAGACTAACAAGAGTCCATGCAATTTAAGCACAAGGGGTCACCAACTCCAAAGATATTTTGCGTCCAGCAGTCAGCTGGAAAGATCATGGCCACAGTTTTTTTGGGATACAGTAAGTAACCATTTGATTACTAGAATTCATGTCACACAAGACAGCAATTACTGGAGGCACCTATGCTTCAGCAATGAAGGCATTGTGTAAGGCAATGAAAAAGAAACGCTGGAGCTGTTAAAGCATTTTCTTATATGTTATAAGCTCCTTAATTTTGTGCAGATAGATGGTGATGCGGATCTCACGCAAAAGACCTCGTAGAAGTGCACCACTCAGGATGAAAGAGCGCACACGTGGTACAGCCTTTCTATTGAATTTGTGCTTTGTGTGCACACTTATGCTGAAGCTGTGCATTTCCACCTCTTGAGCTGCACATTTTTTAGGTCTTTTGCGCGATCGGCAGGCGTCTCGGGACTTGGACCCCCTCTGATCTGCACAGAGTTAAAGGGCATATGAAACAAAACAAGCCTTCAAAAGGTTATTTACTTGAGCAAAACAGGTCGGTCAGATTCATAAGTCGCCGACTTTCGCCAAAGTCGGGTTTCGACAAGCGAAACCTGACCATAGTGTGAAGTCGGCAATGCGTTCGTCAAAACGAGCGCCAAAGTCGGTTTTCCCATAATACTTGCAGGCGCCTTTTTTCAGCCAATGAGCAAGGACGTACACTGTGGGCAACGAGATGACATGGGCAGTGTCCACCACCATCTTAGAGAAGGGTATTGCAGTGATTGGCTTGCTTTGGGGGGCATCATAGTGTCTGACCACCGACCACCTGACCGCCGACCACCATTTTACTTCTGCCGATCTTAACAGTAAGGAGAGGTTGCTGATGCTGTTTATCAGTAGGGAGAGAGTTAGGGCTGGAAAGAGAAGTTCTTAAGTGCTTGTGCTGATAGCAATTGTGCTGTACAGTTAGTGTGCAGTGACAGGGGAGGATTTTCTTGTGTGCAGCAGTGCTGGTTATTAGGCTGCCTGAGCTGTATTGCTGTGTGTACACTGCTGTGCAGAGTGCTTTTTAACACAGCACCTACACAGCACTAATACTTTTATTCTTTTTTTCCGCACAGTTACGGAGCGTTCATTTTTTCCCACACCGTATAGAGCTGTAAGCTCTTCACACACTACCGTGTACCGGCTGGTATCACGGACAAATACATGCTGACTATCTGTGTGTGACTCCGGAAATATATACAGAGATTTAAATTTTCCCATACACTACATACACCTGTTATCTTCTGATACAGTACCTTTTTTCTGCCTTTTGTATTCTGGTCAAATCCATACTGAGAGAGCGTCTGTGTGTGACTCCGGAAATATATATGGAGATTTAAATTTTCCCCTTCACCGTATACAGCTGGTATCTTCTGATACAGTACCTTTTTTCTGCCTTTTGTATTACGGTCAAATCCACACTGAGCGAGCGTCTGTGTGTGACTACGGAAATATATATATGGAGATTTAAATTTTCCCCTACACTACATACACCTGGTATCTTCTGATACAGTACCTTTTTTTCTGCCTTTTGTATTCTGGTCAAATCCATACTGAGAGAGCGTCTGTGTGTGACTCCGGAAATATATACGGAAATTTAAATTTTCCCCTTCACCGTATACAGCTGGTATCTTCAGATACAGTACCTTTTTTCTGCCTTTTGTATTCTGGTCAAATCCAAACTGAGAGAGCATCTGTGTGTGACTCCGGAAATATATACGGAGATTTAAATTTTCCCCTACACTATATACACCTGGTATCTTCTGATACAGTACCTTTTTTCTGCCTTTTGTATTCTGGTCAAATCCATACTGAAAGAGCGTCTGTGTGTGACTCCCGAAATATATACGGAGATTTAAATTTTCCCCTTCACCGTAAACAGCTGGTATCTTCTGATACAGTACCTTTTTTCTGCTTTTTGTATTCTGGTCAAATCCATACTGAGAGAGCGTCTGTGTTGTGAATATGCTGGAGGCGGCTTCTGAGCTGGGGCTCCCTCCGGTGGTTGCTGAGGGTAATGAACTGATTACTGAATGGCCTTCAGCTGGCGCTGAACGGTAGGATATAAGTGGCCTGAGTTCCCAGCAGCCTTGCCTGTTATCAATTGTTCCTTCTGGTCTTGCTTGAAGCACTGCTAGTTTCCTGCTCTCCTTCAGATAAGTATTTGCTGTTTTTTTTTCCTCTGTTTGATTTTCATTGCAGCTTGCAGTGGACTGCAGGCTGTCCCCTTTTGGGGGTCTGGCGCTGCAATTGTGCTCCGTTTTTGTCTTCACTTTTGCTTTGCTCCTTTGTTACTTTTTATTTGCTGAATAGCGTTTTGTTACACCAGAGATCTGATTTAGGTGGATTAGATCGTGTGATCTCAGGTTTTTTGGCAATCAGAAGTGTTGGTATTTTTGTTATGGTTTTTGTTGGATTGCAGTCAGAATTCTTTCCTGTACTTTTCTGTCTAGACAGATTGGGCCCCAGCGTTTGCTCATTCTTTTTTCTATCTGTGTCCGTGCTTTCTTCTTGTCTAACCGCCATTACATGTTTGGGGGCTTCCTCTTTTCTTTGGGGATCTGCTCCGGGGCAGATAGATTTCATCTTTCTGCCTTTAGGTGTAGTTATCTCTCAGGCTGTGACGAGGTGTCTAGGATCAACGTAGGAACGCTCCACAGCTACTTCTAGTTGTGTGGTTAGTTCAGATTACTGCAATCCAATAGGTTCCAGCCTCTCTGGTGTATTACCGCTTTTGCTATTTTTTTGCTATTTCTCCTCAGTTACCGAAACATAACAGTCTGTGTGTGACTTAGGAAATATATACGGAGATTTAAATTTTCCCCTTCACCGTATACAGCTGGTATCTTCTGATACAGTACCCTTTTTCTGCCTTTTGTATTACGGTCAAATCCATACTGAGTGAGCGTCTGTGTGTGACTCCGGAAATATATAAGGAGATTTAAATTTCCCCTACACTGTATACAGCTGTACGCTTCTGATATAGTACCATATATCTGCTGGTATTTTTGGTACATTTTCCCAAACATGAGGAAGTATGGTGGAAGAGGCTGCGGATGTGGGCGGGGGGCCAGCTGGTACTGATGGTGGTGGTGGTGCATCTGCTGGTAGTGCCAATAGCACCTAAGGCAGGAGGTGTTGAGCCTGCGTCATTGTCAGGCTCCCTTTTCTGGGAGTAGGTAAACCGCTTTTAAAGCCGGAGCATCAGGAACAGGTTTTGGCTTACATTGCCGAAACAGCCTCCAGCTCTATCACTTCCTCTTCTGAAGTTTCAAAAACTGCAAGCACTGAGTCGTCAGTGCAGGCTCCTGGTCAGGAGCTACACCTTTCCTTGTGTCCTCCTGGTCAGGAGCTACACCTTTCCTTGTGTCCTTCATCCCCAACAAAAATGAAGGATTTGGCAGGCCACACTTCAGATTACTCCCTGGAGCTCTTTTCACATACCATGCCTGAGTTATCAAGTGAAATCCTGAATTCCCCAGTCCAAGATGAATATGACATGGAGTGCACTGATGCACCGCCACTGCTATATGATTCTGCTGGTATATTCACCCAGAGCACTGCATTGCCCTCGTAGTCTACTGAGCCAGATTCTGACCCTGATGAAACTCAGGTGCCCCTTCCCGCATACTCTACCACCTTACACGGTGACACAGAGGAAGGTGCAGATGAAATTGAAGAGGAGGTGATGGATGACCCCGTTGTTGACCCGGATTGGCATCCATTAGGGGAAGAGGGTGCCGCTGGCAATAGCTCAGAAGAGGAGGAGGATTCTCAGCAGGCATCGACATCGCAGCTGCGGTTATCTGGCAGCCCCGTAGCAGTCCAAAAACATGTTAATAAAACAAAAAGAGTTGCAGGACAGCTTGGCCAGATGGTCAAATTAGCACAGCGTGCAAGCCCTGAAAATTTATCCCATAGTAGGAAGAGTGCAGTGTGGCACTTTTTTGACCAAAATCCTATTGATGAGGCTAAGGTTATCTGTAAGAAGTGTGGAAGGACCTTTAGCCGAGGGAAAAATCTCTGAAATTTGAATACCAGATGCATGCTTAGACATTTAATCAACATGCACTTGCAAGCGTGGACGGACTACAAAACCTCAGGTAGCACATGTGCACCTGCTCCGACTGAAGGTAGCCAGCAATGCTACATCACTTCCCCCACTGTAAGCCCACTGGTTAGCACACCACCAGCAAGAAATGTTGAGGTGTCGTCACAAGGCCAAAGCAGTCAGGGAATCCCAATGTTTTTCCAAAGAAAGACTGAATCTAGTCCATCACCACCACCCACCCCATCACCAACCTCCCTCAGTCCGCCTGCAGCTCTCAAGTCCAGCTCACCCTAGCAGACACTTTGAGTAGGACAAGAAAGTACTCATCCTCTCATTCGCGTACACTGGCTTTGAACGCCTACATTGCCAAACTGATCTCATTAGAGATGATGCCCTTCCATTTGGTTGAAAGTGCAGCGTTCCGAGAGCTCATTGCCTACACTGTCCCACACTATGACCTACCCAGTCAGCACTTCTTTTCTAGAAAAGCCATCCCTGCCCTCCACCTGCATGTGAAAGACTGCATTGTCCATGCACTCAAACACTCAGAGAGTGGAAAGGTGCACCTCACAACAGATGCATGGCCAGGCTGTTAAGTGTCCATCATGCGCACTGGGTTAATGTGGTGGATGCAGGGTCCACAGGGGACAGCAGCAGTGGGACAGTGCTGCCAAGCCCATGGTATAGGCAACAGTTGGCTGTAGGCGTTCGACCCTCCGCCTCCTCCTCCAGAAGCGAAAGCTCGTCGACAGAGCGCAGTTGCACGAGCACTCCATCCGCAGCTGCCAGTGTTGCACACGAGGTGTCCCACTATCGAACAGCTAGTGGTAAGCGTTAGCAGGCTGTTTTAAAGATGATGTCTTTTTGCGACAACAGACACACCACAGAGGTACTGGCTGACTACTTGCAGCGAGAAACTGAGTCATGGCTGGGCAGTCTACATCTTGAGCCAGGCAAGGTAGTCAGTGATAACGGCAGTAATTTTGTGGCGGCCATAGCCCTGGCAAAACTCAGACACATACCTTGCCTGGCTCACACCTTGAACCTGGTGGTGCAGTGCTTCATAAATAATTATCCGGAGTTACCAGCCCTGCTCCATAAGATGCGAAGACTGTGCTCGAACATCCGTCACTCGCCTGTAAACTCCAGTAGTATGCAGAGGCTGCAGCGATTGCTCCACCTCCCCAAGCACCGCCTAATCATAGACGTTGCAACAAGGTGGAACTCCACCATGCACATGGTTGAGAGGCTGTGTGAACAGAGGCAGGCTGTACATAATGCATTTGTGGGAGGATACACGGGCAGGCAGTTTGAGGGCAGACATTGAGTTGTCGGGTGTGCAGTGGTCAAAGCTGAAAGACCTCTGTAAAGTCCTTTAGTGTTTTGAGGAATGCACACGGCTGGTAAGCACAGATGACGCTATCATAAGCATGAGCATCCCACTTATGCGTCTGCTCATGCAAACTTTGACGCACATTAAGAATCAGGCGTCTGCAGCGGAGGAGGAAGAGGAGGAGGAGGGAAGCCTTGATGACAGTCAGCCATTGTCTGCTCAGGGAACTGTCCTGGACGAGGTGGAGGAAGAAGAGGAGGAGGATTAGGGGATGATTATTTTGTGGAGGAGAATGCTTCTTAGTGGGCAAGAGAAAATGTTGGCTTGCCAAGGTCAGGTACAGGGTTTGTGCGTGACTGGAGGGATGTGGATTTGGCAGAAAGTGCTCCTCCACCCACCACTGGCAGTGCATCATTGACACCTGGAACATTGGCCCACATGTGTGGATCCTAAAAAGGGACCCCCGCATTGCCAAAATTATGAAGGATGACGACTACTGGTTGGCCAGCATCCTCGATCCACGCTATAAAGGCAAATTACAGAACATCATGCCACAGGAGAACCTAGAGCTAATATTGGTGAACAAACAAGCAACTCTGGTAAACCGTTTGTTAGAGGCATTCCCAGCACACAGCAGCAGTGCAGGTTCTACCACAAGCTGTACTGGGCAACATGGAAGAGGTGTTCGTGGTGCACACAGCCGAAGTGACGTTGGAGACAGGGGTTTCATGACCATGTTTTGGACTGATTTCCCGAGTAACGCTCACACGACTGTTAATACTGAATCGTTTGCAACAGACAGTAGACAGCAGTTGTCAACTATGGTTCAAAATTACCTCTCCTCCCCTATCGATGTTCTCCCGCACAGTTCATTCCCCTTTGACTACTGAGCCTGTAAACTGGACACCTGGCCTGAATTGGCACAATATGCCTTACAGGAGCTCGCTTGTCCTGCTGGTAGTGTACTATCAGAAAGAGTCTTCAGTGCTGCTGGATCAATCCTGACAGAAAGAAGGACCCGGCTGTCGACCCAAAATGTTGGTGATTTCACCTTCATCAAAATGAACCATGCCTGGGTTTCAAAGGATTTTGTACCACCTTCCCCTGATGACACATAGGTTGCCAGCAAAATGGCTCGCTTTGTCCTCCTCTTCCTCCGACTTCTCCAATTCCTCCATTTGCAGCTGCTGAACGTCCAGCCTACACCTCAACATATGCCAGTTTTTCCATCTCCCTAACTGGGCTGTACCCCCCCAGGGCCGGCGTCAGCACCTGGCGCACCCGGGCAAGTGGGGGGGCCCACTCGCCGTCAGAGACACTGGCGTACTATGAGGGGCCCTGTGCCAGTGCCGGTGCCCACGAGTGGGCCCCCCCTGCTTACTCAGGGCCCCAGCACTTGCAATACTTACCTCTCCCTGCTCCACCGCTGTGACGTCTTCCGCGTTTCCTGACAGTGACATTCAGGTCAGAGAGCACGATGACGTCACGTCTATGCGCCCTCTGCCTGAACAGTCACAGTGCAGAGAGCTGGAAGATGGTGACGCTGAGGAGTCCAGAGTAGATCAGTACCCAGCGAGGAGAGGTATTTCATTTTTGGAGCAATATATGGGGAGCATTATACACTGGAAAATTATATATGGGGCCCATCATACACTTGAGCATCATAGATAGGGCCCATTATACACTGGAGCATTATATGGGGCCCATTATATATGGAACATTTTATACGCCCATCATACACTGTAGCATCATATGGGGCCCATTATATATGGAGCATTATATAGGCCCATCATACACTGGAGCATCATCCATGGGGCCCATCATATACTGGAGCATCATATGGGGCCCATTATATATGGAGCATTATATAGGCCCATCATACACTGGAGCATCATCCATGGGGCCCATCATATACTGGAGCATCATATGGGGCCCATTATATATGGAGCATTATATAGGCCCATCATACACTGGAGCATCATCCATGGGGCCCATCATATACTGGAGCATTAAATGGCGCCCATTATATATGGAGCATTATATAGGCCCATCATACACTGGAACATTATCCATGGGGCCCATCATATACTGGAGCATCATATGGCGCCCATTATATATGGAGCATTATATAGGCCCATCATACACTGGAGCATCCTCCATGGGGCCCATCATATACTAAAGCATCATATGGGGTTCATTCTTTATGGGGCATCATATAGGGCCCTTTATATATGGAGCATCATATGGAGCACATATGGGGCCTATTCTGTATGGAGCATTATATGGAGCCCATTCTGTATGGAGCAATATATGGGGCCCATCATATACTGTATGAAGCTTTATATGCGACTCATTATACTGTATGGAGCAATATGTGGGGCTCATTATACTCTATGGGGACCGTCCTATGCTGTATGGCACATTACATGGGGACCATCATATACTGTAGCATTATGTGGAGCTCATCATATACTGTATGGAACATTATATGGGACCAATTATGTATGGAGCAATATATGGGGCTCATTATTCTGTATGGCGCACTATGTTGTGCCCTAAATACTGTATGGAGGACTATACTGTCCGGTTTTTGAGCTATTGTAGAATTTACAATAGATATCACTCATGTAATGTAAGAAGTGAAGTATTTGGCATTGTACTATACCTATATTTCTCTGCCGTATCGGAGCATCATGAATTGTATGTGTTAAAGGGGCCCACTGAGACTCTTTGGACCGGGGCCCACGAAAACCTGGAGCCAGCCCTGCCACCCCACAACTTTAGCCAAATAACCCCCAGTTTTCAATGTGTTACTATTATTATAAAGTAAATTAAGGTTGACAAGCTTAAGTTATAAGAATTGATGTCGTTGGCATTGAAATGGGCACTGTAGGTGTGTTTACTGTCCTCCACTGACTGCCGACTTTTCTTCCCCATTGACTTGCATTGGGTCGGTTCGAGTTTTAGTCGGACTGTCAACTTTTTTCGATAGTCTGCTGATTTCGTTCGACTCGACTTTTGGGAAAGTCGGGTGGTCCGAAACCCGACTCGACCCTCCCAGAGGCAATGTCACTCATCTCTAATTCTCACGAATATCTGACACATATAAAACAGAATCAGAAGTCAGAACATTTTTATTAATAGAATCATTCATATTATACAATACAATCTTTCTTTACCATTTTACAGGAAGATACTAAAGCATATTGTAGATTGCTATATGAGTATTGATTAAATCACCAAATCTAATGTCAAAAAGGTAACTTGGCCACAAGGAAGCATGCACCAAAGAGATCATTGAATGCCTTTATTTCACAATTCAGTATGCCACAAAAAAATACATTTTTAAAATGCTTTCCCATATATTACATCAACTTGGTGACACTCATCACACGTTGTCAACTTGGAACTTAGTTATAACTTGTCATGACTTTAACATTGTGTATGGCAGCCACGTTAGTATCCATATCAGGGTTGTAAAACTGGAACCATCCAGCTGATCATGTATACTAAGTTCAAGTCATTAAGGTACTCTTTTTTTCAAACATTGAGTGGAACCAAGGAAGGTAAAATCGTAGTGACCTTAGAACCACTGGGAAATGGTCTAAAAGCTTAGTATGAGCTCTGATGTGTGAATATTAGCAACCTGACTTTAAAAAAAAAATAGTCCTATTATACATACACTGTTTAGGTGTTTAAGGCACTAATATTGTTTCAAATTGTGAAATCAAACACTGTGTGTATATATATATATATATATATATATATACATATATATATGTATATATATATATATATATACATACACACACATATACACAGTAGTGAGAAAAAGTGTTTGCCCCTTCCTGATTTTCTCTTCTTTTGCATGTCTGTCACAGATCGACAAATTATTTAAATATTAGTCAAAGATAACACAAGTAAACACAAGATGCAGTTTTTAAATGAAGGTGTTTATTAGTAAGGTAAAAACAAATACAAATCTACAGTCCCTGTGTGAGAAAGTGATTGCCTCTCTCCCTTGAAACATAAATTACCGTATATACTCATGTATAAGCCGACCCGTGTATAAGCCGACCCCCTAATTTTGCCACAAAAAAACTGGGAAAACTTATTGACTCACGTATAAGCCTAGGGTGAAAAATGATTATGCCCCCATATGATGCTCCACAGATTATGCTCCCATATGCTCCACAGATTATGCCCAATATGCTCCACAGATTATGCCCCCATATGCTACAGATTATGCCCCCAAATATTCCACAGATTATGCCCCCGTATGATCCACAGATTATGCCCCCATATGCTCCAGATTATGCCCCATATGTTCCACAGATTATGCCCCCATATGCTCCAGATTATGCCCCATGTTCCACATCTTATGCCCCATATGCTCCAGATTATGCCCCATATGTTCCAGATTATGCCCCCATATTATGCCCCATATGTTCCACAGCTTATGCCCCCATATGCTCCATATTATGCCCCATATGTTCCACAGCTTATGCCCCATATGCTCCATATTATGCCCCATATGCTCCAGATTATGCCCCATATGCTCCATATTATGCCCCCATATGTTCCACAGCTTATGCCCCCATATGCTCCATATTATGCCCCATATGTTCCACAGCTTATGCCCCCATATGCTCCATATTATGCCCCCATATGCTCCATATTATGCCCCCATATGCTCCATATTATGCCCCCATATGCTGCACAATTATGCCCCATAGTATAGGCCTCATACGCTGCTGCTGCAAAAAAATGACATACTCACCTCTCGCCGCTGGGGGCCAGGTGCCGGTGTCCTGAGCAGGCGGTGACACCTGGGCGCTATGGGAGACCGGTGTCACCGCTCGCTCAGGACCCCGGCACCTGAGATATTTACCTGTCCCTCGGTCCACCACAGCGCACTGCTCCCTCGGTCCGACTCCTCTGGCTGTGAATGATCAGGCAGGGGGCGGGGCGCGCACTAACGATGTCATCGCGCCCTCTGCCTGATCATTCACAGCCAGAGGAGTCGGACCGAGGGAGCAGTGCGCTGCGGTGGACCGAGGGACAGGTAAATATCACTATACTCACCCCTCCGCCGCGCGTCCCTGCAGCCTCTCCTCTTCTCCCGGCGCTCTCCACAGCGCTTCAGTCCTGCAGCGGTCACGTGGTACCGCTCATTAAAGTCATGAATATGTGCATATTCATGACTTTAATGAGCGGTGCCATGTGACCGCTGCAGGAAGGAGCCGGAGATCGTGGGAGAAGCAGGGGGGCTGCAGAGACCGCGCCGGCGGAGGGGTGAGTATAATCCGACACCCCCGCTCCCCCTCCCCCGCCGACCCCCGTATATGACCCGCGTATAAGCCGAGACGGGGACTTTCAGCCCTAAAAAATGGGCTGAAAATCTCGGCTTGTACATGGGTATATACGGTAACTGTTTTTTATCACATCTTCGGGAGTTCAAATTCCCTAGCAACACACAGGCCTGATTACTGCCACATCTGTTCTCAGTTAAAAACTCACTTAAATAGGACCTGCTTGACAAAGTGAAGTAGACCAAAAGATCCTCAAAAGCTAGATATCATGCCGCGATCCAAAGAAATTCTGTAACAAGTGAGAAACAAAGTAATTGAGATCGATCAGTCTGGAAAATGTTATAAAACCATTTCTCAAGCTTTGGAACTCCAGCTAACCACAGTAAGAGCCATTATCCACAAATGGCAAAAACTTTGAACAGTGGTGAACCTTAGCAGGACTGCCTGACCGACCAAAATTACCCTGAGAGTGTTGTAAGGACTCAGTCAAAAGGTCACAAAAGACCCCACTGCAACATTGAAAGGACTGCAGGCCTCACTTGCCTCAGTTAAGGTCAGTGTTCATCATAAGAAAGAGAATGGGAAAAACTTGCCTGCATTGCAGAGTTCTAAGACAAAAAAAACACTGCTGAGCAATAAGAACATACAGGCTCATTTCAATTTTGCCAGAAAACATCTTGATCCCCAAGACTTTTGTGAAAATACTCTATTGACTGATGAGACAAAAGTTTAACTTTTTGGAAAGTGTATGTCCTATTACATCTGGCATAGAAGTTACACAGCATTTCAGAAAAGGAACATCATACCAACAGTAAAATTTGGTGGTGGCTTGGGGCTGTTTTGCTACTTCAGGACCTGGAAGACTTGCTGTGGCTAATGGAACCATGAATTCTGCTGTCTACCAAAAAATCTTGAAGGATAATGTCTGGCCATCTGTTTGGGACTTCAAGCTGACACGTGCTTGGGTCCACCTCTGAATGGCTGAAGAAAAACAAAATTAAGACTTTTCAGTGTCCTTGTCAAAGTTCTGACCTTAATCCGATTGAGATGCTGTGGCATGACCCTAAAAAGGTGGTTCATGCTCAGAAACCCTCCAATGTGACTGAATTACAACAATTCTTGCAAAGATGAGTGGCCAAATGTAGCGCCCGCGTCCCTGCCTGCTGCCAGACAGGGACGTCGCTCTCCTCACCTGCGCTCAGCGTCCTCAGTGCTCGCAGCCTCCTCTGCGCCTCTGGCATCCTCGGTGTCCTCCTTCCGCCCTGCTGGTCCCGCGCGCTCCTTCCCTGCTACTGGCCTTAGGGCGCGCGCCCGCACCCTCCCCCGCTCTTAAAGGAGCCGCGCGCATTTTCCAAATCAGTCTCCAGCCAATGCTGGAGGACTCCACCCTATATTAAGGGCTTCCTCCTTAATGTAGGTGCCCGAGCAATGTTGTTCCTGTGCAGTCTAACTCTGTTTCAGCCATCAGCTCCTGATTCCAGTTACCTGCCTGTTACCTGTCGGCTTGCCTGTCTGCCATCCGTCTGCAGTTCCATCCAGAGGTTCGGACGTCATCTGCAGAGATCCCCGGCTCTTGCCTGCTCACCTAGGAGCGATCATCTGCCATCCGACTGCAGCTCCATCCGGAAGTTCGGACATCATCTGCGGAGATCCCCGGCTCTTGCCTGCTCACCTGGGAGCGATCATCTGCCATCCGACTGCAGCTCCATCCGGAAGTTCAGACATCATCTGCAGAGATCCACGGCTCTTGCCTGCTCACCTGGGAGCGATCATCTGCCATCCGACTGCAGCCTACCTGGAGGCTCCACCATATCAGGTCGTATATGCCTGCCCTGTTCTAGAGACTGCCTGGTCACTTGCCGTGACAACCTGCCTGTCCAGAGACTGCCTGGTCACTTGCCGTGACAACCTGCCTGTCCCAGAGACTGCCTGGTCACTTGCCGTGACAACCTGCCTGTCCCAGAGACTGCCTTGGTCACTTGCTGTGACAACCTGCCTGCCCAGATACTGCCTGGTCACTTGCCGTGACAATCTGCCTGTCCCAGAGACTGCCTTGGTCACTTGCTGTGACAACCTGCCTGTCCCAGAGACTGCCTTGGTCACTTGCTGTGACAACCTGCCTGTCCAGAGACTGCCTGGTCACTTACCGTTATAACCTGCCTGCCCAGAGACTTCCTTGGTCACTTGCTGTGACAAATCTGCCTGTCCAGAGACTACCTATATCCCCTGCCGTGATTCCCTGCCCTTTTCCCGGGTGCCACCCGCTCTCTTACAAGTAAACTCTCTTGTACAATAAAGCTTTGTGGTTCCACCAACCTGACCTGTCTCGTCAGTAGTTCCACACACCAAACCCGTTACACCAAAATTCCTTCAGAATGTTGTAGATGACTCATTGGCAGTTATCACAATTGCTTGATTGCAGTTGTTGCTGCTAAGTGTGGCCCAACCAGTTAATACATTTAGGGGGCAATCACTTTTTCACACAGGGCCGTGTAGGTTTGGATTTCTTTTTCCCTTAATAATAAAGACCTTCATGTAAAAACTGCATTTTGTGTTTACTTGTGTCATCTTTGTCTAATATTTACATTTGTTTGGTGATTTGAAACATTTTAGTGTGACAAACTTGCAAAAGAATAGGAAATTAGGAAGGGGCAAACACTTTTTCACACAACTGTATATTTTCCTTTTTCTGAAGTACATTAATAAAATATGACAAAAGTGTTTTATTTTTTTGGATAATGTTTAGCACAACATTCCTGTATCAAAATGTTTATGAAGTTAGATTATTTTTATCATATAAGTTGTATCTAGCAATTTGCGGTTCCTGGTGGTTCTGCCATAGGCATCCACCTCTGTCCACATATGTACAGTTACAGAGATTAATGATTTTGGCATATTAATATTTTCTTGCTTATGCACAGAGATTCTAGACAAGGATTTAAGGGCCCGTCTCACATAGCGATATCGCTACCGAGATCGGTGCTGAGTCACTAGTTTTGTGACGCAGCACTGAGCTCACCAGCGATATCGCTGTGTGTGACATTCAGCGACGATCAGCCCCCCTGCCGGGTATCGCTGATCGTCGCTGAAATGTCAGGACATTTTTTTGATCGCTGGTCTCCCGCTGACAGGCACGCATCGCTGCGTGTGACAGGCGGGAGACCAGCGATCCGCTGGTAACCAAGGTACACAGCGGGTTTCCAGGCGCGGGGCTGTGCCTAGAAACCCGCTGTGTACCTTGGATACCAGCGCCCTGATGCAGGGAGCTGGTATCCAAGGTAAACAGCGGGTTTCCAGGCACCGCGCAGCGCTTGGAAACCCCGCTGTGTATCTTTGGATACCAGCTCCCTGCATCAGGGCGCTGGTATCCAAGGTACACTGCGGGTAACTAAGCGATGTTACCCGCAGTGTCGCTGTCCCAGATCGCTGCCTGAGCTGCCTGTTTGGCAGCTCAGCAGCGATCATGTAGCGATACACCAGCGATCCTGACAAGTGCATATCGTTGTCGGGATCGCTGGTGTATCGTTATGTGAGACCCAGCCTTTAGTCTTAAGGTACTGCCACACTTAGCGATCTCGTTTGCGATCACGACAACGACGCAATCGTTGGTGTGATCTCTTTTAGGTCGCTAGTAGCTGCCAAACAGGAGATCTCATAAACGACTCATCAGCGGTCAGTGATCTCTTTAACGACTTTGGCGGTCGTTAGGATGTCATTAGCATGTACTGAGCGCTTCTGATTCATAGGAATTTCCAGCATCGCTCCTGCTCTCTGCGTCCTGCTAGCCTGCTTTGCAACTTCTGCGATCCTCTCTGTGACGCAAAAGAGAACTTACAGATATTGCGATCCACTCTGTGACGCAAAACAGTCATATGCGTCACAAACGAGGTCGCTTGTCGTTCGCAAAAGGTGCCAAACACAGCGATATAGGCTCACCAGCGGGACGCCAACGATCAAAAAACGGTCCAGAACGCTAGTGAACGATCAGCGACATCACAGCAGGGGCCATATCGTTGCTACATGCCACACACAACGAGGTCGCTAACGAGATCGCAAAATAGTGACGTTTTAGTGATCTCGTTAGCGATCTCGTTTGCGATCTCGTTTAGTGTGGCATACCCTTTAGTCTAAGGTTGACCATAGTTTCAATAAATTATGTGACTTCCACTGACGACTACGGAGCAGAGACTAATACAATGGCTGCAGTCTGAAGTCTTCGAATTTATCAGCATAAGTCAATATGTACAAGAATAAAAATGACAAAGAATGTTTTTATCACTTTCTACTTCAATTTGAAAAAAAGTCATCTGGAAAAGGACAATCCATGCTACTCCAACGAGAAGTTTACATTACATTTGACGTTTGATGGAGCAACATATCATCTGGGTGTCGATGGCTGTCCTGAGTTTTTAGAATACTATAAACCTCTTTCTGAAGTAACTTCATGTTGTTTTTCAGTTCAGAAATTATGTTTTCGACCTGTTCTCGTTCTCTACGTAATCCCTGCCGTTCTGATCTGAGCTGCCCAATTTCTTTTTCCAAGATGGAAATGTTCTCCATCTTGCGCTTGCGACAGTTTTGAGCAGCTACTTTATTCTTGCCACGTCTTCGGATGTCCCTGACTAAAGCCAGCTGAGATTCAGTCAATGTGTACCGAGAGAGAAGCTCGTTAAAATCCTCCACAGGGAGATTGACTATCCTGTCAGTGGGGAATGGGATCTGCATTGCGGCTGCCCTTCGCTCATCCCTACTGCAGACAAGTTCTTGAGTCCTTGATGCAAAGTATGTTTGGGTTTCACCCAAGTTTTCCATAATGGGTTGTGTGAGGTTTGGTACCAAAGTATACTGGTTTTGGTAGGCTTGTTGTGGAATTATTTCCATGTATTCTGAGTGAAGCCTGTGGCTGTCTAAATTCTCTATTTCTATTGATTCTCCATCACTAAAATTTAAAGACAACCCAGAATCGGATTCAAAATCATCATGGTTCTTGGTGGGATGCTGCAGAGTATTAAAACTAGCCAGGTAAGGCTCCGGCACAATCATCTGGTCTTCTGATGCACTCATTGCTCTGGATGGTAGGTGCTTTGATGGATAGTGATTTATTGCCCCCATCTGAGAGATACTTGATGAGATTAACATCCCTGTATATGATGTTGGAATATATCCAGAAGGGATTGTTGCTGCATTCTGTGCTTGACTGTCCAAATAAAATCGGTTACAGATTGGCATATTATTGTTTGTAGCTGATACCATGACGTCTCTTGGAACACTGCCGAAACTGCATCCTGGATTAGGCAGCATTGGTGTGTGATATCCATTCTCAACATCATATGAAGAGTCTGGGTGTAAATCCAAGCCCTGAATGACCAAAGAAATTAAATAGTTAATGGTGTCATTGGATAATTATGTGATTTACCAAAAGAAACATTTTGCTAAAAATACTTAAAAGTGTTTTCACTACTTAGACAACCCCTTCTGAAATGCCAAAGTCCCTCCAAGTAAAATAGGAAACACTTATACTAATCTCTGGCATCCAGCGATGTCAGGGCCTAATCTCCTAGGCATTTGCATGATATTATGTCACATAAGTGTTGCAGCCAATCAGTGGTCTCTGACCTGTTGCAACCTCTTTTCTATTTTGTCAGAGTGAACATTCTGGAGGAATTTTGATGAGCAGCAACCAATCAACATCCACTGATTGACTGCAGCACTCAGATGACGTAAGAATGACATCGCTGGAATGGTGTCGGTTCAAAAGGTGAGTAGCAGCTTTTGTTACTTTATTTGTGGCCTCTGGGATTTAAAAACGGGTTGTTCAAGTAGTTGATAAACCATTTAAGGTGCATATTGTACACGTAGTGATAATTATATTCAAGAAGAAATAACAAACTTAATGCAAACTCCATATTTTTACAACATACTTTCTTTGGTTTTCATTAGAGATGGGAGAACCCAGAGACAAAAATAAACCAGCACCACAGCAACAGTAATGTAGGATAATGTGCCATACACCAAAAAACTATATATACTGTATGAAAAAAAGAAAAGTGTATACCAGGCACCAACTGTCCAAAAATAATACAGTAAAAGCAAGAATGTATCAAATAAGCAAAACAGATACTTTAGTGATACCAAAAATGTACACAAATATACATTTAAAAACAAGCAATAGGTAGAGAAATACCTTTTTGCAGCAAAGCACATTTACCATGTGTAAGGGACGAGGGAGACTCCATTTTGGATTTATGAATTCAGGCCCCATAGCTTATCCAGAGTTCTCCCTCCACTCCTAAAATGTAGCCCCCACCTTTGAGGAAAAGTACACAGTTCCCAAAAGAGCAGAGCTTTTGCCAAATGGCCAGTGAATTAGAGGCCACGTGTTAATGAGGCAAGGAGGAGCATAGCTAGGATCCCCTGCTGTATTTTGTGCAAGTCTGCCTATTTCAAGGGACATCTAGAGATGGATTATGAAAGTACTGTGCATCTCAGTCCAATGTATCACCAGAATCCTGGGAGCCCCCGGCACGCACCCCTGCATCTCATATTGCTCTAGCTGTCCCGTATGCCAAGCTATCAAGACTGGCTCTCCAGAACCACTTACCCGACCCAAGTTTGGACTCTCTGTATCGGTCCAGCCCCAACGAACCCGTTGAGATATCAGTCGTCCCATTTGGAAGTTATGACCCATCCTAGATATTGGGAATCATTTCAGCCAGGAGATTAAGGGAGCAGAATTAAATCCAACCCAGAGGGACGGTGACAAATATGGGAGGGGGCATACAAAGGGTTAAAAGCTAGCTACATACTTTCAGCCTCATCTTTTTCTACCATGGAAGCCACATCCCCTTAGGTGTGGAGACGAACCAGGAAGTACCTGTGGACTCGAGCGCTTCCCTGGGGCCCACATGCTGTAAGAAATGGTAACTTGACTCAGCTAACTGCTATTCTCAACCTGTACCCTACTTTTATCTGTACCTTTGACTAATATCCTTTCAGCAATTAAAATATCAGTTAATTTTAGGCTGCTCTTTTATCTCTAAGCCCGATTTCCCACATCCGTGAGTTCTGCTAGTACTTATATGCTACCTGGGGTTGGTTTCTGACCCGATATAAGCTTGTTAACGGACCGGGCTTATATCTAACGAGGAACTGGTGGCAGCATACCGCTCTGGTGTTTTTGAGGGATCCTGGCAGTGACTGATCGGAGGTTTATATATATATTCCTGGCCTGGGACTGTTGATATATATACCTTCTTCAATGCAGAGTGCCCCGATAACCAGTATGTGACAGGGCAGTATGTGACGGGCAGCCTCTCCGGTAACTACTTATCCTAGGTGCAGTTCCCTGGCTGACCTGAGGGAAAGGGGTGCCAGAGAGCTGTGTATCCCCCCGGTCCTCTCGTGTGTGTCGTTTTCACCAATCTGTGACGGAGCTTACACTGTCACACCATGTTATAATAAAAAAGGTTAGAAACAAAAAACCCACTCCTAAAATAGCAATAAATATATGCAGAATTTTGATGATGTTAAATAAATGAGGGTTTCCCACGCTACTATTAAATAGTTCTTATAATAAATTCAGATATGAACTATGCCACAACACCTGTAGTGACCCAGTACAGGCAATATAAACCAAAGTGCGTTTGCCACAGCAGTGTGGCTTCCTCAGCGGTAAAGTGCTAGTGCTTTGTGCAGAGTTGGTATAAATATAAAGTATCCCAAATGTATATAATCAGACAGTAATTACCCAATAAAGAGGCACAGACACGAGGCCAGGATCAGGGAAATCCCAAAATTTAATGGTGCATCAGCGGCATGCGTGTCACGGTGGACAGCAGTGGCAGAAATTACGCAAGTGCGTGCGTGTCACGGTGAGCTGCATCACCGGAAGTGACGCTGGGATACCCGCAGCACCACCAGATCATATTTAAAGGAGCAGGAATTCCTTCGTGTCACGTTGGAATGCACAACACAAGGCTGTGTGAACCGCAATGGAACACAGGGAAAGGCTATGTCACATAGCAAGTAATCTAGTGCAGTATGATGCATAGTCAAAACACAGAGCATTGTACAACATGAGCTGTGTCCAAAATAACACATGACTCATAGTAATAGGAATTAAAAACCTAGTTGTGGCAATCAGATGGCACCCCACAGATCGTTGGCCCTGCCAAGCATGTATTACAGGATAGCCAGTAAAGTGTGACTGCAGCAGCCATACTGATGAATGATATAAAAGTCCATGGAGACCATGAAATATATGATCTACATACAAAAAGAATATGATCTCAATAGAGGGATAACAATGGATATAGTATTTAGTATAGGAATCACAACATGCATCCAAACATGTAAAACGCAAAGGATTAGTCAGTATATGAAGGAACTGACAATTTCAACAAATAACATATTGATAAACATATGCCAAAAGGAAAACGTTGATTGGTTCAGATGTCAGAAAGACACCATAGCCAATGGTAAAGTTTGGGGTCCATGCACAGACCCTGAACACGGACTTCTCCTGGACATCCGTGTCACTGTTCGCTCACTGCTCCGCAGTTTGGTGGAAAAAAGTCTAGATGCAAATGTAAGAAATGAATCTTTAAGGGCATGTTACAGCCAAGATCCTTATATGTTTTGAGGAGATTTCCCATCAATTCTTCATAGTTATTTGCTCTTAGTTACCACTAATGCGAATGCTACCCATTCAGCATTTTCCTTGCTCTGCCACAAAGAAACTCCTCACCTTGAAGAAGCTTAGAATCTAATGTCCAATAAAGATTCCTTCCTTTATCTTTGCTTCACTCAACCTTGGAAATGTATCAATGAGATACTGGAATGCTTTTGCATTTTCATCAATTGCCTTTACAAAGTTACCGTATATACTCGAATATAAGCTGAGATTTTCAGCCCATTTTTTAGGGCTGAAAGTCCCCCTCTCGGCTTATATTCGAGTCATATACCAGGGGGTCGGCGGAGGAGGGGGAGCGCAGCTGTCCTATATACTCACCCCTCCGCTGGCGCGGTCTCTGCAGCCCCTGCTCTTCTCCCACGGTCCCGGCGCCAGTGTTCAGCGGTCAGCTGGTACCGCTCATTAAAGTCATGAATATGTACATATTCATGACTTTAATGAGCGGTAACACGTGACCGCTGAACACAGGCGCCGGGACCGTGGGAGAAGAGCAGGGCAGAGACGCGCCAGCGGAAGGGTAAGTATAAGCGATATTTACCTGTCCTGTTCCGCTGTGTCCTCGGGTCCTCTTGCTGCGATGTTTAGGCAGAGGGCGTGATGACGTATTTACTGCGCGCCACGCCCTCTGCCTGATCATTGACTACTGGAGGACCCGGAAGACGGCGCCGAGCAGCGGTGGACCCGGTGACAGGTAAATATCGCAGGTGCCGGGGCCCTGAGCAACCGGTGACACCGGCATCTGTCCCCCATAGCGCGCCGGTGTCCCCGCCTGCTCAGGACACCGGCACCTGGCCCCCAGCAACGAGAGGTGAGTATGTCTTTTTTTTTTTTTCGGTTGCAGCAGCAGCGGCAGCAATTGAGGCCTATACTATGGGGCATAATCTATGGGTGCATAATCTATGGATCATATATGGGGGCATAATCTATGAGGGCACAATCTATGGATCATATATGGGGGCACAATCTATGGAGCATCAATGGGGGCACAATCTATGGGGGCACAATCTATGGATCATATATGAGGGCATAATCTATGGGGGCACAATCTATGGAGAATCAATGGGGGCACAATCTATGGAGCATCAATGGGGGCACAATCTATGGAGCATCTATGGGGGCACAATCTATGGAGCATCTATAGGGGCACAATCTGTGGAGCATCTATGGGGGCACAATCTATGGAGCATCTATGGGGCACAATCTATGGATCATCTATGGGGCACAATCTATGGAGCATAATATCATTTTCCACCCTAGGCTTATACTCGAGTCAGTAAGTTTTCCCAGTTTATTGTGGCAAAATTAGGGGGGTCGGCTTATACTCGGGTCAACTTATACTCGAGTATATACGGTATTTAGGCCCAACTTGATATGCAGTGGTGGTAACAAAATCGTAGGTGAGTAACCAAGTGCTGAATGCAGAACTTGTTTACTCTGTGGATGAAGTGAATGTTGGAGTGTCCAGTGTCTTTTATTGTAGTGATATTCTCTTGCACGACTATCCCACTCATACAGAAAGCAGCAGTATTTTGTGTGTCCACCGTGGAGACCAAGTAAGAGAGCAACCGCCTTTAACCCCTTAGCGACCGCCGATATTCATTAAAACGGCGTCTGCTATGTTTATTTATTCACTCATTGTGTTTTAAAATGGTGATCTGGAATAAGGCTGTACCGCCCCCAGAGTGGGAAAATCTTTGGGTTCTCGGCTACCTGGGGGTAGCTCAGACCCCAGAGAACCTAATCAGGACTGATCACTTATTAAGCGATTAACGGTGATCACGAAAAAAAAAGTGTGTCCGCTGTTTCAATGATTTCTCTAACTTCTTACATGATATACATGTCAGAGGAGAGAGAAATGATGCCTCCCTGAGACACCCTGGTACCTCCGCCATCCACGGGCACTCCTGATCCGTCCCCTGGCCTGGTGTCATCTTACTGGAACAAAAAATGGCGGGCGCATGCGCAGTGCACCCGCCAAGATCTGACGGCTGGTACCCGGCAACAATAGGACATTTTTCCTATTGGTTCCTGTTGATCACTGTGATAGACCCTCTCACAGTGATAAAAAAATAGTAAATCAAATCCCCCTTTGTAACACTTTTAGTTAGATTAAAATTATAAAATCAATGTTTTATTATTTTTTCCATTCTTTGCAGTTGGGGTTAGGGTTAGGATTGGGCTTAGGGTTGGTGTTTAGGTTGATGTTAGGATTGTGTTGGGGTTGGGGTTACAATTGTTTTTTTTTTCAAAAGTAAAAAAAATGATATGACGCCTAGTGTTGAGCGCAAGTGCTTGCTACTCGAGTTTGCATTGGGTGCTCAGGTATTCAAGGAGTGCCATGGATCCCCGCATGTTTTTTTGGGTGTCCAATAGCCGTGAAACATGCAGGGCAGGGACACATCACTCGGGCACCCACGATATTCAGTGCTTATCAAATTCTGTGTCGTACCTGTGGGTTCAAAATGCTCACTATATCCCTGGATAAATTCCTTGAGGGGTATGGTTTCCAAAATGGTGTCACTTGTTGGGGTTTCCACTGTTTAGGCACATCAGGGGCTCTCCAAATGCAATACAGCATTCGCTAATTATTCCAGCACATTTTACATTCAAAAAGGAAAATGGCGCTCCTTGCTTTTTGAGCTCTGCCGTGTACCCAAACAGCTTTCCCATACAAATAAGGTATCAGCGTATTTAGGAGAAATTGCACAATAAATGTTGGTGTCCATTTTCTACTGTTACCCTTGTGAAAATAAAAAGTTTGGGTCTAAAGTAAATCTTTGGTGAAAAAAATTAAATGTTCATATTTTCCTTCCACATTGCTTCAGCTCCTGTGAAGCACTTGAAGGGTTAATAAACTTCTTGAATGTGGTTTTGAGCACCTTGAGGGGTGTAGTTTTTAGAATGGTGTCACTTTTGGTATTTTCTATCATATAGACCCCTGAAAGTCAGTTAAAATGTGAGGTTGTCCCTAAATAAATGGTTTTGTAAATATTGTAGGAAAAATGAGAAATCGCTGGTCAACTTTTAACCCTTATAACTTCCTAACAATAAAAATTATATTTAAAAAATTGTGCTGATGTAAAATAGACATGTGGGAAATGTTATTTATTAATTATTTTGTGTGACACATCTCATTTAAGGACATAAGAATTAAAAGTTTGAAAATTGTGACATTTTCACAATTTTTTGCCAAATTTCCGCTTTTTTCACAAATAAACGCATGTCACATCGAATAAATTTTTACCACTATCATGAAGTACAATATGTCAAGAAAGAAAAAATCTCGGAATCAGTGGGATCTGTTGAAGCGTTCCAGAGTTATAACTTCATAAAGTGACACTGGTCAGAATTGTAAAATTTGGCTTGGTCATTAAGGTCAAAATTGGTCCGGTCATTAAGGGATTAACTCACCATAGAGGGGCCACAAATGTTGGTCATAGTGCAGGCACCTCAACAGCTGTTTCATGTTGTCATAGGTTTCTTTCATGTGGACGGCATAACCAACTGGATCGAAGGTAGCGCATTACCATTATGCAGCAAGATTGCTTTTATGTTTGCTTTGGACGAATCATTGAAGAGCTTCCATTTCTCTGGATTACAAGTTATCACCATAAAACTGTTGACATAGTTAATGTTGATGTTGCTTACCACAAGATCGCCCCCCATGAAGAAATAGTGGTCAAGATCTTTATCACTGTTGCGGAACAAAGAGATCCGAGCATCGCTTGCTAGGAGACTCCACTGCTGTAGCCTGGAAGCTAAGAGCTCATCCTTACACTTGGGCAGATCCAAATCTCTAACAAGATTGTTCAGTTCACTTTGTGTGGTAAGGTGTGGGTCAGTTGAGGTTGTTGACAGAAAGTCTGGGTCATGAGAAATAGATGCTTCATGACACCATGTGCTCTCTTCTTCTCACTAAATTCAATTGAATTTTTTTCTGGTGCCTTTGAACTGGCATTTTTTCTGTAAGTGGTCCTGGGTATATTTCAGATAAAATGTTTGGATATTGTAAAGTCCACTTCTTCTTCCTTGAAACTCCATTCCTAATGGGGGGGCACCATGCAGAAAATATTTAATTTCCCAGAGGAGCATTGCAATGCTTAAAAGTCCCCTCACATTGGCATGTCAGGCTTGGCATGTCACTCTCCACAAGGAGAAATGTTACCCTTGGATGCATGAAAGGTGTCATCAGTAATTACAACCTTCTCGGGATCTTAAAAAGTAGAGCCAATCAGCAAATTTAAGTATAATATTCGTTTTCAGCACCACAAAATTAGTTAAGTTCAACTGTTTTCGTATCTGAACCAATTTAGCAGGTAAGCAGTGTAATCAGTCAGTCTAGGGTTTTGCATGATTGTCTACAAAGTACATATTAAAAAACTGACCGGCACATCCAAACATAGATCCAGTGTGAACAGGTGCTAAACCCAGAGTCACCAACTCACGCACATACAAGAAAAAAGGGTAGCACACTGCAGCGCTATAGCTTGCAAACACGAAATATAAAAAATGAATTGCATCACTGCCTTAGAAATATGAAAAATTGAGAAGTCTTAGCGCATAAGATGGCCAAATTATGTGAGCCTGATAGCCACGTCAAGGCTCTTCTCGTATATCAGGTCCTAACTAATGCCAATCCTCGCTTAGAAAAGTCTGTCTGCATGGAAACATATGAATCCTCTCTTAAGACTAAAATCTACATCTCTGTGGAGGGGTAATGAACCTGGTGTAATTAAAAAGCCTGTGACCAACAGGTGGAGTGCTCAGGTAGAAGGTAAATGAATACATATCAAAAAACTGACCGGCACATCCAAACATAGATCCAGTGTGAACAGGTGCTAAACCCAGAGTCACCAACTCACGCACATACAAGAAAAAAGGGTAGCACACTGCAGCGCTATAGCTTGCAAACACGAAATATGAAAAATGAATTGCATCACTGCCTTAGAAATATGAAAAATTGAGAAGTCTTAGCGCATAAGATGGCCAAATTATGTGAGCCTGATAGCCACGTCAAGGCTCTTCTCGTATATCAGATCCTAACTAATGCCAATCCTCGCTTAGAAAAGTCTGTCTGCATTTTTTGATATGTATTCATTTACCTTCTACCTGAGCACTCCACCTGTTGGTCACAGGCTTTTTAATTACACCAGGTTCATTACCCCTCCACAGAGATGTAGATTTTAGTCTTAAGAGAGGATTCATATGTTCCCATGCAGACAGACTTTTCTAAGCAAGGATTGGCATTAGTTAGGACCTGATATACGAGAAGAGCCTTGACGTGGCTATCAGGCTCACATAATTTGGCCATCTTATGCGCTAAGACTTCTCAATTTTTCATATTTCTAAGGCAGTGATGCAATTCATTTTTCATATTTCGTGTTTGCAAGCTATAGGGCTGCAGTGTGCTACCCTTTTTTCTTGTATGTGCGTGAGTTGGTGACTCTGGGTTTAGCACCTGTTCACACTGGATCTATTTTTGGATGTGCCGGTCAGTTTTTTGATATGTATTCATTTACCTTCTACCTGAGCACTCCACCTGTTGGTCACAGGCTTTTTAATTACACCAGGTTCATTACCCCTCCACAGAGATGTAGATTTTAGTCTTAAGAGAGGATTCATATGTTCCCATGCAGACAGACTTTTCTAAGCGAGGATTGGCATTAGTTAGGACCTGATATACGAGAAGAGCCTTGACGTGGGTATCAGGCTCACATAATTTGGCCATCTTATGCGCTAAGACTTCTCAATTTTTCATATTTCTAAGGCAGTGATGCAATTCATTTTTCATATTTCGTGTTTGCAAGCTATAGCGCTGCAGTGTGCTACCCTTTTTTCTTGTATGTGCGTGAGTTGGTGACTCTGGGTTTAGCACCTGTTCACACTGGATCTATGTTTGGATGTGCCGGTCAGTTTTTTGATATGTATTCATTTACCTTCTACCTGAGCACTCCACCTGTTGGTCACAGGCTTTTTAATTACACCAGGTTCATTACCCCTCCACAGAGATGTAGATTTTAGTCTTAAGAGAGGATTCATATGTTCCCATGCAGACAGACTTTTCTAAGCGAGGATTGGCATTAGTTAGGACCTGATATACGAGAAGAGCCTTGACGTGGCTATCAGGCTCACATAATTTGGCCATCTTATGCGCTAAGACTTCTCAATTTTTCATATTTCTAAGGCAGTGATGCAATTCATTTTTCATATTTCGTGTTTGCAAGCTATAGGGCTGCAGTGTGCTACCCTTTTTTCTTGTGTCTACAAAGTACAGTCATGGTCAAAAGTTTTGAGAATGACACAAATATTAATTTTTACAAAGTCTACTGCTTCACTTTTTCTAATGGCAATTTGCATATACTCCAGAATGTTATAAAGAGTGATCAGCTTAACAGCAATTACTTGCAAAGTCAATATTTGGCTAGAAAATGAACTTTATCCCCCAAAACACATTTCAACATCATTGCAGCCCTGCCTTAAAAGGACCAGCTAACCTCTTTTCAGTGATTGCTCCATTAACACAGGTGTGGGTGTTGATGAGGACGTGGCTGGAGATCAATCTGTCATGATTAAGTAAGAATGACACCACTGGACACTTTAAAAGGAGGCTGGTGCTTGGCATCATTGTTTCTCTTCTGTTAACCATGGTTATCTCTAAAGAAACACGTGCAGTCATCATTGCAATGCACAAAAATGGCCTAACAGGGAAGAGTATCGCAGCTAGAAAGATTGCACCTCAGTCAACAATCTATCGCATCATCAAGAACTTCAAGGAGAGAGGTTCCATTGTTGCCAAAAAGGCTCCAGGGCACCCAAGAAAGACCAGCAAGCGCCAGGACCGTCTCTTAAAAGTGTTTCAGCTGCGGGATCGGGCTACCAGCAGTGCAGAGCTTGCTCGGGAATGGCAGCAGGCAGGTGTGAGTGCATCTGCACGCACTGTGAGGCGGAGACTCTTGGAGCAAGGCCTGGTCTCAAGGAGGGCAGCAAAGAAGCCACTTCTCTCCAGAAAAAACATCATGGACAGACTGATATTCTGCAAAAGGTACAGGCAGTGGACTGCTGAGGACTGGGGTAAAGTTATTTTCTCTGATGAATCCCCTTTTCGATTGTTTGGGACATCAGGAAAACGCCTCATTCGGAGAAGACAAGGTGAGCGCTACCACCAGTCTTGTCTCATGCCAACTGTTAAGCATCCTGAAACCATTCATGTGTGGGGTTGCTTCTCAGCCAAGGGAATCAGCTCTCTCACAGTCTTGCCTAAAAACACAGCCATGAATAAAGAATGGTACCAGAATGTCCTCCAAGAGCAACTTCTCCCAACCCTCCAAGAGCAGTTTGGCGATCAACAATGCCTTTTCCAGCATGATGGAGCACCTTGCCATAAAGCAAAGGTGATAACTAAATGGCTCAGTGAACAAAACATAGAGATTTTGGGTCCATGGCCTGGAAACTCCCCAGATCTTAATCCCATTGAGAACTTGTGGTCAATCATCAAGAGACGGGTGGACAAACAAAAACCTAAAAATTCTGACAAAATCAAAGCATTGATTGTGCAAGAATGGACTGCTATCAGTCAGGATTTGGTCCAGAAGTTGATTGAGAGCATGCCAGGGAGAATTGCAGAGGTCCTGAAGAAGGGTCAACACTGCAAATATTGACTTGCTGTTTTAACTCATTCTAACTGTCAATATAAGCTTTTGTTACTCATATGTTTGCAATTATATTTCTGTCTGTGATAAAAACATCTGTCAAACACACATGAAAACCAGAGGGCAGCAGATCATGTGAAAATATAATATTTGTGTCATTCTCAAAACTTTTGGCCATGACTGTACAGATAAAGCCTGTACTGATTCCACGAATAAACCAGAGAATTTGTGGTTCCAGTGGTAAATGCACAAGTAGTGGATTTTCTGCAGCCACCAAAATCTGCATGTGTTACATGCAGATTTTGTTGTGGATTTTATTGCTGATAAATTTCACACAGAGATATGTCACAGATTATAAAATCCAAACCACGGTCAAATTATAAGTGGAAAATTTACACAACATGATAAGATTTTTAAAATCTCATTGATTTAGCTAGTACTGTATTATGCTGTAGTAATCTGGATGTAAAATCCACACTAAATGAACAGTGTGCATTTATCCATAGCATGAGATGGTAAAGAAATGATAACTCAAAAACGGTACAAGAGGAATAGTGTTTACAAAGTCATGGGCCATACACACGGAAAAGTTATGTATATGGATTAATAAACACTGAGGCGCTGATTCAATAAAGTGTGTAAGGCCGGGGTCACACTAGCGATGACTAAAACATCGCATAGCACTCGGACCAGTATTCATCTATGGGGCAGCTCCTATCAGCGTTTTTTTTCTTGGCCATTTTCAACGTGCGAGTGAAATTGCGGCATGCTGCTATTGTCACCGACACTCGGCCAAGTCTGGGGACCACCATTAGTCCCATGAACTCAGTCCTGTTACCTTCAGCATTAATCAAGCTCAGGGCTACTCATGACTCATTGTCCTATCCCCTTTAAGGTAGAAGGCCGCTCTGCCTCTTCAGTCACTTCAAGATTACACTACTCCCTTTTCCTTTAACCTCCTTTGCTGTAGTTCACCCTCAATGGCAATACTGCTCACAGACACTTCCTATTTGAATATCAACTTTTCCCTATCTGCCTAACTAAAGGACGTCTTCCCTTTCACTAAGCCCCTTAGTGCCTATTATTGTAATTTTTACAGTCTTCACATGGGGACGTAGCTAACAGGATTCTCTTTAACCCCTTCACCCCCAAGGGTGGTTTGCACGTTAATGACCGGGCCAATTTTTACAATTCTGACCACTGTCTCTTTATGAGGTTATAACTCTGGAACGCTTCAACGGATCTTCGCGATTCTGAGATTGTTTTCTCGTGACATATTGTACTTCACGTTAGAAGTAAAATTTCTTTGATATAACTTGCGTTTATTTTTGAAAAAAACGCAAATATGGCGAAAATTTTTAAAATTTTGCAATTTTCAAACTTTGAATTTTTATTCCCTTAAAACAGAGAAATATATCACACAAAATAGTTAAGAAATAACATTTCCCACATGTCTACTTTACATCAGCACAATTTTGGAACCAAAATTTTTTTTTGTTAGGAAGTTATAAGGGTTAAAAGTTGACCAGCGATTTCTCATTTTTACAACAAAATTTACAAAGCGATTTTTTTTAGGGACCACCTCTCATTTGAAGTCACTTTGAGGGGTCTATATGGCAGAAAATACCCAAAAGTGACACCATTCTAAAAACTGCACCCCTCAAGGTACTCAAAACCACATTCAAGAAGATTATTAACCCTTCAGGTGCTTCACAGGAACTAAAGCAACGTGGAAGGAAAAAATGAATATTTAACTTTTTAGCCACAAAAATGATCTTTTACAAACTTTTTTTTTATTTTCACAAGGGTAAAAGGAGAAAATGGACAGATAAGGTTGTTATGCAATTTCTCCTGAGTACGCCAATACCCAATATGTGGGGGAAAACCACTGTTTGGGCACACGGCAGAGCTCGTAAGGGAAGGAGCGCCGTTTGACTTTTTCAAACTAAAATTGGCTGGAATTGAGATTGGACGCCATGTCGTGTTTGGAGAGCCCCTGATGTGCTTAAACAGTGGAAATCCCCCACAAGTGACACCATTTTGGCAAATAGACCCCACAAGGAACTTATCTAGATGTGTGGTGAGCACTTTGAACCCCGAAGTGCTTCACAGAAGTTTATAACGTACAGCCGTAAAAATAAAAAATCTTTTTTTTTTTTACAAAAATGATTTTTTTTGCCCCCAATATTTTATTTTCACAAGGGTAACAGGAGAAATTGGACCCCAAAAGTTGTTGTCCAATTTGTCCTGAGTACGCTGATACCCAATATGTGGGAGAAAACTACTGTATGGGCGCACGTCAGGGCTCGGAAGGGAAGTAGTGACGTTTTGGATTGCAGACTTTGATGGAATGGTCTGGGGGTGTCATGTCGCATTTGGAGAGCCCCTGATGCGCCTAAACAGTGGAAACCCCCCATAAGTGACCCCATTTTGGAAAATAGACCCCACAAGGAACTTGTCTAGATGTGTGGTGAGCACTTTGAACCCCGAAGTGCTTCACAGAAGTTTATAACGCACAGCCGTAAAAATAAAAAATCCTTTTTTTTTTGCAAAAATGATTTTTTTGCCCCAATATTTTATTTTTACAAGGGTAACAGGAGAAATTGGACCCCAAAAGTTGTTGTCCAATTTGTCCTGAGTACGCTGATATCCAATATGTGGGAGAAAACTACTGTATGGGTACACGTTGGGGCTCGGAAGGGAAGTAGTGACGTTTTGGATTGCAGACTTTGATGGAATGGTCTGGGGGCGTCATGTCGAATTTGGAGAACCCCTGATGCGCCTAAACAGTGGAAATCCCCAACAAGTGACCCCATTTTGGAAAATAGACCCCACAAGGAACTTATCTAGATGTGTGGTGAGCGCTATGAAGCCCCAAGTGCTTCACAGAAGTTTATAATGTACAGCCGTAAAAACAAAAAAATAATTTTTTTTGTACAAAAATGATATTTTCGCCCCCAGTTTTTTATTTTCCCAAGGGTAGCAGAAGAAATAGGACAAATTGCACAATAACTCTTGGGGTCCAGAGTACGCTGATACCCCATATGTGGGGATAAACTACTGTTTGGACGCATGGCAGAGCTGAGAAGTGAAGGAGCACCGTTTGACTTTTTCAACGCAGAATTGGCTGGAATTGAGATCAGACGCCATGTCACATTTGGAGAGCCCCTGATGTGCCTAAACAGCGGAAACCCCCCAATTCTAACTCCAACCCTAACCCCAACACACCCCTAACCCTAGTCCCAACCCTAACCACAAACCTAACCCTAACACACCCCTAATCCCAACCCTAACCCTAATCCTAACTTTAGCGCCAACCCTAACCCTAACTTTAGCCGCAACCCTAACCCTAACCCTAATGGGAAAATGGAAATAAATACTTTTTTTAATTTTATTATTTTTCCCTTACTAAGGGGGTGATAAAGGGGGGTTTGATTTACTATTTATAGCGGGTTTTTATGATTGGCAGCTGTCACGCTAAAAGACGCATTTTATTGCAAAAATAGTTTTTGCATCATCACATTTTGAGAGCTATAATTTTTGCATATTTTGGCCCACAGAGTCATGTGAGGTCTTATTTTTTGCGGGACGAGTTGACGTTTTTATTGGTACCATTTTTGAGCACGTGACATTTTTTGATCGCTTTTTATTTCAATTTTTGGGAGGTTAGAATGAACAAAAATCAGCAATTCATGAATTTCTTTTGGGGGAGGCGTTTATACCGTTCCGCGTGTGGTAAAATTGATAAAGCAGTTTTATTCTTCGGGTCAGTACGATTATGGCGATACCTCATTTATATCATTTTTTCATGTTTTGGCGCTTTTATAGAATAAAAACAATTTTATATAAAAAATAATTATTTTTGCATCGCTTTATTCTGCGAGCTATAACTTTTTTATTTTTTCGCTGATGATGCTGTATGATGGCTCGTTTTTTGCGGGACAAGATGACGTTTTCAGCAGTACCATGTTTTTTTATATCGGTCTTTTTGATCGCGTGTTATTCCACTTTTTGTTTGGCGGTATGATGATAAAGCATTGATTTTTTGCTTCGTTTTTTTTTTTTTTTTTTAAGGGGTTCACTAAAGGGGTTAACTAGTGGGACAATTTTATAGGGGGGGTCGTTACGGACGCGGCGATACCAAATATGTGTAGTTTTATTGCTTTGTTTTTTTTATTTACAGGAAGAAGTGAATTTATTGGGGAATATATATATTTTTTTTTTATTTATTTTGGATTTTTTTTTAAAACATGTTTATTTTTATTTTTTTAACTTTTTTACTTTGTCCCAGGGTGGGACATCACAGTATTTTATCAGATCGCTGGTGTGACAGTGTGCACAGCACTCTGTCACACCAGCGATCGCTCAGGCAGTGAAGCAGGCTTCTCAGTGCCTGCTCTCGGCAGGCACTGAGGTAGCCGCCTCCCTCCAGGACCCCGGCGCCATCTTGGATCCGGGTCCTGGGAGGGAGGAAGCCCTCAGAACAGCGCGATCACATCGCGCTGCTCTGAGGGTCTCAGGGGGGCGCGCAGGGAGCCCCCACCCTGCGCGATCCTCCCCTGTGCCCCCAGTACACCGCGATCATGTTTGATCGCAGTGTGCAAGGGGTTAATGTGCCGGGAGCGGTCCGTGACCGCTCCTGACACACAGTCATGGGTGTCAGCTGTGATAATCATCTGACACCCGGGCGCGATCGGCTGCACTCCCTCCGATCGCACGAGACGTACTATCCCGTCCATGGTCATACGGGCCCAGGTACCATGGACGGGATAGTACGTCCGATGGCAGTAAGGGGTTAAGCGTGTTTATAGGTTGTTCTGCATTATTACACTGTGAGCACCATCCACTTGGTAAATACCATAAAATTTAGCACCAAATAAAAAGGCCCAAATCTCAGAAATCGTATGGCAGATTTAACAAAGGGAAAAAAAGTGAAACTCAGGAGCAGCGTAAATAAAATAGGAGCAAAAATTGGCCAGTTTTCACCTGGTGACTCAATCTCTTAGTTTGCTTACTTTTTAGGTTGTATGAGCAGATGTCTTTTTACTGTCTTTTTCGGCTAAATATACTGGGAATCTTTGCACTCTTCAACAGTAACTGAAGAGATTATCTGTTGTCGGCTTTAGTTGGCAATACCTCGCTAAATGTAACAATATGTACTCCTCTGTTTATCTGCTTTGTAATTAATGTTCATAAATAGGGATGACTGAACGTGCTCGGTGATGCTCGGATATGCTCGGCACTCGATGAGCATTGACTGGTGCTGGATTTGAAGCTCAAATCCCCACCCGCATGCTTGGTGCCTGTTACACAGTCAATCAGCATGCAAGGATTGCCTGTCAGTCACTGTAATGCCATAGCCATCTGATTGAGGAGAGAGCAGTTATCCAGGCCTGTGTGTGCACCGTTCAACTAATCAGAGACCTCTGGTGTTGATACTGGTGGTGATGTTGAACCATCATACTAACAGACCTTCTAAGCAAGGGCTAATTCTGCATTTAGCCTAGGAACAGTTGCAGGAGCAAGGAGAGTGGCAGAATACAGCCTATAGGCAGGGTTTAGGGCTTTGCAGTCCATTGCTAAATATATAGCTGCTGCACGTGACCACACTCTTTTTTTGGGGTGAGGTGAAAAAATTGACTATATTGTCATCCATACAGTTTAAAGTGCTTAATGTTACATTTTGGTGGTATATAAAACTCCAAAAAAAGTTCAAAAATTGGTTGTGAATTCAATTAGTCTTCTATAGACTTTAGCGTACTGCTTAGTGTTACATCATGGTAGTATATAAACCTACAAGAAAAGGTTACAAAATTTTGGAAGGATTGAATTAGTCACCCATAGAGTTTAACCTGGTTAGCGTTACATTACGGTGGTATATAAAACTCAAAAAAAGGTTCAAAATATTTTTAGGATTCAATTAGCCATCCATATACCTTAACACACTGCTAGTGTTATACAACAGTGGTATATAAAACTAAAACAAAAAAGTTCAACATTTTTTCCTAGATTTAATTAGTCATATATACAGTTTAGTGTGGTTGGTGTTACATTACAGTGGTATATAAAACTAACAAAAAAATTCCACATTTTTGATTAGTGTTACATTATGGTAGTATATAAACTCAAATTATCAAAATGATTTTCTGGAATCAATTAGTCATCCATAGAGTTTAGCGTGATTAGTGTTACACTGTGGTGATATATAACTGTAAAAAAAAAATTCTTGTGGATTCAATTAGTCATCAATAGACTTTAACGCACTGCTTAGTGTTATATTATGGTGGTATATAAAACTCCAAAAGAACTATTTTTTCTGGATTCAATTAGTCATCCAAACAGTTTAATGTGCTCTGTGTAAAATTATGGTGGTTTAAAATTTTTAAAAAAAGCTTGGCCTGATACAGTTGACCACATTTTTTGGTTCATTAAAATAATTTAGTTTCAATTAATAAAGGAAACTTGGTTTCCAGAGACCTAGCAATTAGAAAATGCGTAAGGTGTGTGGTAAGGAACAGGAAAGAGAAAGTGCTGATGATGGTGCACGCAGACGCTAAGGATGTAGGGCAGATGCAGCTCCGCCTGTTGCTGGAGCACAAGGAACAAGCCCATCCATGAGGCTTAGCTTCCAGTCCCACTTTGCAGGGAGGCACGCGGCATTAATTCTCAAGCCACACCAGTGTGAACAGGTGGCTAGTTGGATAGCAGATAATGCTTTCACCATGTTTGCCAGCACCACCCAGTCTTCATATAGTCCAGTCTCACCAGCCAACAGTCTGGATCACTTAATCCTCACCCTGATCCTCCTTTCTCCCATCATGTTGAGCCCAGGAGACAGGTGATTCCACTCTAGGACACTTCAAGGAGTTCTTTACAAACATCATTTCTTGATTGTGGCCCCTCACCCTGCATGTTCCAAGAAGGACAGGAGGGGATCCTGTGATGTACAAACTTAGAGCAGCCACAGTCACAAGACAATGACGGTGGGAAGTGGCAAATTTTGTGTAAGGAGGTAGACGATGATGAGACACAGTTTCCGATAAGTCAGGTTGTTGTTAAGTCACCAAGTCAGGATGAGGTGGTGGATGACGAAGTCACCGATCCAACCTGGGAAGCTGGCATGCAGCACTGAGGGGGAGGGATCGGCAGCACCAAAACAGGCAGGAAGTGGCAATGGGGTGACCAGAGGGAGAAAGCGGGCAACTGTTCCAGTTAAAATGCTGCTATGCCAGAAGGCATTTGTGGAAAAAATGTTGAAAAAAATCCCACCAGGGGCAAGCTTCCTTGCAGAACCAAGGATGAGAGGTGAGGGAGACACACACCATGTCCAGCAAAGACAGAGGTACACTGTCAAAGGCCTGTGCCAATTTTATGACACTGACCGGTTCACTTTGATAAAAATGAACAAAGCTAGGATTAGCCCCGACTTTTCCACACCACCAGATGACAGAAGCACATAAAGTGTTTTTAATCTTCAATATTTTAATGAGGATGGCCAGTTTTTGCCTCCAAGGGTCTAAAGATGACCCTCCTTATAATTTTTACTAGCTCTGCACTTTGTGCAAAGCCTTTGTGTGTGTAGGAGTACATTAACTACACTTTCAAAATATTTGATTGAGGCCCGCCAGCCAATTGTTGCCTTCAAGGGTCTATGGATGACTGTATTATGCTCCTTATAATTTTTTCCTGGCTTTGCACTTTGTGCAAAAACCTTCATGAGTGTGGGGGTAAAACAACTACACTTTCAAAATATTTAATAAGGCCCATCAGTTGTTGCCTTTAAGGGTCTATGGATGACTGTATTACCCTCCTTATCATTTTTTCCTGGGTTTGCACTTTCTGCAAAGCCTTTATGAGTGTAGGAGTACATCAATTACACTTTCAAAATATTTGAATGAGGCCCACCAGTTGTTGCCTTCAAGGGTTAATGGATGACTGGATAACCCTCATTATTTTTTTTCCTGGCTTTGCACTATGTAAAAAGCCTTTATGAGTGTAGAAGTTCCACAACTACACTTTCATAATTTTTAGGAGGCACTACATTTGGTGCCTTCAAACATGTATGGATTACTCTGCTTGTAATTTTTGGCAGATTTTGCACTTTGTGCAAAGCCTTTATGATTTTGGGAGTACCACATCATGACAATTTGAACCAAATATATGTGATGCCCTCCTTATGTCTGTGTATCTGAGTATCTGTGTATCTTTTATCAAATTTTTGTCAGTTCTTGCCTCCTTCATAAATTACACTTAAATTTTCATTTTTTAATAATGATTTCAATTTTGGTTTACTTAAATTATTTTTTTTTTAAAATTCTTTTAAAATGTAGCCTTATATACAAGTCATTACACTGGAAAGAATGTTTCTTAACATTTTTTCCTGTAAAATACAATTCAGGGCTCATTCCCACTTGTGATGAAATCGGACGAATACAATCCGATAAAAAATCGGATTGAATTTGGACCAATATTATTTTATGATTGTGTCTTCACCTGCGTTTTTTTCTCCAGGTCGAATCGGATCACGATCGGACTGGAAAAAAATCGCAGCATGTAATTGGTGTTCGGATCGCATTCCGAAATAGAAGTCAATGGGTGCGATAAAAAAAATCGCACAGCACTGCGAGTGCTGTCCGATTTTTAAGCACCGGTGTCCTTGAAAAGGTGGTAATTCATGTGCGGTGTACAGTAAAAACACACTGACAGGTTAAAAAAGAATAGATATATACACATAGAATGCATACACACGTGGTCAAAATTGTTGGAACCCCTCGTTTAATGACAGAAAAACCCACAATGGTGACAGAAATAACTTGAATCTGACAAAAGTAATAACAATTCAAAAATCTATGAAAATGAACAAATGAAAGTCAGACATTGCTTTTCAACCATGCTTCCACAGAATTTGTTAAAAAATAAAACTCATGAATAGGCCTGGACATAAAAGATGGTATTCTTAACTTAATATTTTGTTGCACAACCTTTTGAGGCAATCACTGCAATCAAACGATTCCTGTAACTGTCAATGAGACTTCTGCACCTCTCGAGAAGTATTTTGGCCCACTCCTCATGAGCAAACTGCAGTTATCTCCTGTTTGAAGATTGACTTTTTCAGCTCTTTCCAAAGATGCTCAACAGGATTTAGTTCAGTGCTCATAGAAGGCCACTTCAGAATAGTCCAATGTTTTCCTCTTAGCCATTCTTGGGTGTTTTTAGCTGCATGTTATTCTAGACACCCTGTGCCAGATGCATCAAAGTAGCCACAAAACATAACAGAGCCTCCTCCATGTTTCACCGTAGGGACAGTGTTCTTTTCTTGATATGCTTCATTTTTCCGTCTGTGAACATAGAGCTGATGTGCCATAATAATAATAATAATAATCTTTATTTATATAGCGCCATCATATTCCACAGCGCTTTACAGTTTAAAAGTTTCAAAACACAAGTCATAAGTAACAACATTAACAATACAATAATTAAAGCAAAATAAGACGACCCTGCTCGTGAGAGCTTACAATCTACAGTGAGGTGGGGGAGATACAAAGTACAGGTGTGTATATACAATGGTGCATTTACAATGATGGTCCAGCCATCTTGAGGGAGTGAGGGATGGATGGAGATAGTGAATGGGCTACACACACACACTTACACAGAGAATGACTTTGATTAGTGAATGTGATAGGCCGCTCTGAACAGATGTGTTTTGAGGGAGCGCCTGAAACCATGCAAATTGTGGATAGTCCTAATTTCTTGGGGTAGAGCATTCCAGAGGATTGGCGCAGCGCGGGAGAAGTCTTGGAGTCGGGAGTGGGAGGTACGGATTAGTGCAGAGGTTAGTCGAAAGTCGTTTGCAGAGCGCAGCAGTCGGTTAGGCCGATAGATAGAAATGAGGGAGGAGATGTAGGGGAGTGCTGCACTGTGGAGAGCTTTGTGGGTGAGAACCAGTACTTTGAATTTGATCCTATAATGAATGGGCAGCCAGTGTAAGGACTGGCGAAGAGCGGACGCATCCGAGTACCGATTAGCCAGATGGATGACCCTGGCTGCTGCATCAAGGATGGACTGGAGAGGGGATAGTCGAGCAATGGGGAGGCCAAGTAATAGAGCGTTGCCGTAACAAAAAGTTCAACTTTTGTCTCATCTGTCCATAGGACATTCTCCCAGAAGCTTTGTGGCTTGTCAACATGTAGTTTGGCAAATTCCAGTCTGGCTTTTTTATGATCTTTTCCCAACAATGTTGTCCTCCTTGGTCGTCTCCCATGAAGTCCACTCTGGCTCATACAACAACGGATGGTGCCACATGACTCTGATGTTCCTTGAGCTTGAAGTTCACTTATAATCTGTTTAGAAGTTTTTCTGGGCTCTTTTGTTATCTGTTATGTTTCGGTAGCTGAGGAGAAATAGCAAAGTAGCAATACACCAGAGAGGCTTGAACCTATTGGATTGCAGGACCCTAAACTAACCACAACACTAGAAGTAGCCGTGGAGCGTACCTACGGTGATCCTAGACGCCTCGTCACAGCCGGAGAGATAGCTACACCTAAAGGCAGAAAGATTAAAGCTATCTGCCCCGTAGCAGAGCCCCCAAAGAAATAGGAAGCCCCCAAACATGTAATGGTGGTTAGACAAGAAGAAAATACGGACACAGACAGAAAATAGAATGAGCAAATGCTGGGGCCCAATCTGTCTAGATAGAAAAGGAAAGAATTCTGACTGCAACCCAAAAAAACCCTGACAAAAATACCAACACTTCTGATTAACAAAAAACCTGAGATCACACGATCTCAACCACCTAAATCAGATCTCTGGTGTAAAACACAGCTACTCAGCAAATAAAAAGTGACAAAGGAACAGAGCAAAAGTGCAAACACAAAATGAGCACAATTGCAGCGTCAGACCCCAAAAGGGGACCAGGCTGAAGTCCACTGCAAGCAGCAACTAGCAAGGAAAATCAAACCAGAGGGAAAAAAAAAACAGCAAATCACTTATCTGAATGAGAGCAGAAATGCAAGCTGTGCTCCAAGCAAGACCAGGAAGAACAATTGATTACCGGCAAGGCTGATGGGAACTCAGGTCACTTATATCAGACCATTCAGAGGCAGCTGAAGGCCATTCAGCAATTAGTTCATTACCCTCAGCAACCACCGGTGGGAGCCCCAGCTCAGAAGTCGCCTCCAGAGTATTCACAACAGTTATCATTCGTATTATCCGTATCTTTGATTTGTCATCAATTTTCCTAATGCAGCCATGTCCAGGGAGGTTGGATACAGTCCCATAGAGCTTAAATTTCTGAATAATATGTGCAACTGTAGTCACAGGAACATCAAGCTGCTTGGAGATGTTTTTATAACTTTTACCTTTAACATGTTTGTCTATAATTTTCTTTCTAATCTCCTGAGACAACTCTTTCCTTTGCTTCCTCTGGTCCATGTTGAGTGTGATACAAATCATGTCACCAAACAGGACAGTATCTGTAGCCCTCTATACAGGGCCACTCACTGACTCCAAGATTGTAGACACCTGTGATAATAATTAGTGGACACAACTTGATTTAGCATGTCCCTTTTGTCACATTATTTTCAGGGGTACCATCATTTCTGTCCAGGCCTATTTCATGAGTTTTATTTTTAAAAAATTCTGTGGAAGCATGGTTGAAAAGCAATGTCTGACTTTCATTTGTTCATTTTCATAGATTTTTTATTTATTATTACTTTTGGCAGATTCAAGTTTTTTCTGTGACCATTGTGGGGTTTTCTGTCATTAAACGAGGGGTAACAACAATTTTGATCATGTGTGTACATATATATATATATATATATATATATATATATATATATATATATATATATCTGCCAAAAATTAAGAGACCAATTTCAAATGTTCAGTTTGTCTGATTTTTCTGTTTCAAAAATTTAAGCAGTTCTTCTTTGATGGCTTGTGACTATCCATTATCCTCTTGATCACATTCCAGAAGTTTTCAATAGGGTTCAGTTCTAGAGAATGGGCTGCCCGTGACAGGGTTTTATTGTAGTGGTCTCTTAAATTTTGCCAGAGCTGTATATATATATATATTATATATATATATATATATATATATATATACACATACAGTACAGACCAAAAGTTTGGACACACCTTCTCATTCAAAGATTTTTCTGTATTTTCATGACTATGAAAATTGTAGACTCACACTAAAGGCATCAAAACTATGAATTAACACATGTGGAATTATACATTACACTTTACAAAAAAGTGTGAAACAGCTGAAAATATGTCTTATATTCTAGGTTCTTCAAAGTAGCCACCTTTTTCTTTGACTACTGCTTTGCACACAGAAAAGGTGAACGGATGGACTCTACATGCTGCTGCACGTTGCTGTGGTAGCCATGCTGGTTCAGTATGCCTTCAATTTTGAATAAATCCCAAGTGTCACCAGCAAAGCACCCCCACACTATCACACCTCCTCCTCCATGCTTCACGGTGGGAACCAGGCATGTAGAATCCATCCGTTCACCTTTTCTGCATGCAAAGCAGTAATCAAAGCAAAAGGTGGCGACTTTGAAGAACCTAGAATATAAGACATATTTTCAGTTGTTTCACACTTTTTTGTAAAGTGTAATGTATAATTCCACATGTGTTAATTCATAGTTTTGATGCCTTCAGTGTGATTCTACAATTTTCATAGTCATGAAAATACAGAAAAATCGTTGAATGAGAAGGTGTGTCCAAACTTTTGGTCTGTACTGTATGTGTGTATATATATATATATATATATACACACATACAGTACAGACCAAAAGTTTGGTTTGGACACACCTTCTCATTTATTTTTTAAGCAAGTGACAGGTCCTCTAAAAGTTATCACTCCTAATAACAGTTCTAAGTCTGGCTGGATATGATCTAGACTATTTATATTAGATTCTTTTATTTTGTTTTCTCTTGCTCTCTCTTTTTGTCTGCTGGTTAGTGTGTGGAATGTATTCTCTTTCCTCAAAATATTATTTTTACTTTTATTGCACACTTTTCTGTAATTTGTACTTCTTTGGAACATTAAATAAAAAGTTACATCATACACTTGCCTCTGGTGAAGAAACGCCTAGCTACAGCTCTGTTGAAATGTTTTTTTCATGGGTTGGATTGCTACCAGGATTCAGCCACCATGTAGTTCACATGGCCTCCCTGTGTTTGTGTAGGTTACCTTCTACAATCCCAAATTATGTTGTTAGTTTAATTGGCTTCTCATAAAGTCATGTTCCTGGAGTGAGTACATTTTTGCGGATAGGACTTTAGACTGCAAACTCAACTCAGTCATCGTAATGCAAAACTGTAGATTGCCAAGCGGTCTCTCCACCACCCAGCTTCCGCTATCATTTTTGAGACTCATATACACTATGTGTAGGAACACTGCAGTAAATAGATACAAATATATCAATATCCCCATACACGTAAAAATGTAGGGTACTTAATTCACATCTTTTTTAAATAAAAAATTATGTAAATACTTTTATGCCCAAAAATGACAAAAGTATTCTCGGACTGATAGTTTTTATTGGCTAACCAGAAAAACTATATATTTGCAGCTTTCAGAGCACAGAGGTTCCTTCTTCAGGCGGGTTTACATTTATTTTTTTTAAACTATCCTGAAGAAGAAGCCCTGGGCTCTGAAAGCTGCAAATATATATTTTTTCTGGTTAGCCAATAAAAGGTATCAGTCCGAGAATAGTTTTGTCATTTTTGGGCAGAAAAAGTATTTATATAGATTTTTCTGGTTAACACAGTACCACAATATAAATTTTTTATTGTACAGCATCAATAAAAAAGCATAAAAGACATTCGAATCAGGATGATCCCTAACTCTAATGACCTAGCTCTCTATGTACCCACCAAAGCCCCAATGGATTTGGGTAGAAACAGGATCCATGTTTGACTGTGATTAAAACAGTTTGGGGGAAGCTAACTACAGTACAGACCAAAAGTTTGGACACACCTTCTCATTCAAAGATTTTTCTGTATTTTCATGACTATGAAAATTGTACATCCGCACTGAAGGCATCAAAACTATGAATTAACACATGTGGAATTATATACTTAACAAAAAAGAGTGTAACAACTGAAATTATGTCTGATATTCTAGGTTCTTCAAAGTAGCCACCTTTTGCTTTGATGACTGCTTTGCACACTCTTAGCATTCTCTTGATGAGCTTCAAGAGGTAGCCACTGGAAGTGGTCTTCCAACAATCTTGAAGGAGTTCCCAGAGATGTTTAGCACTTGTAGGCCCTTTTGCCTTCACTCTGCGGTCCAGCTCACCCCAAACCATCTCGATTGGGTTCAGGTCTGGTGACTGTGGAGTCCAGGTCATCTGGCGTAGCACCCCATCACTCTCCTTCTTGGTCAAATAGCCCTTACACAGCTTGGAGGTGTGTTTGGGGCCATTGTCCTGTTGAAAAATAAATGATGGTCCAACTAAACCCAAACCGGATGGAATAGCATGCCGCTGCAAGATGCTGTGGTAGCCATGCTGGTTCAGTATGCCTTCAATTTTGAATAAATCCCCAACAGTGTCACCAGCAAAGCACCCCCACACATCACACCTCCTCCTCCATGCTTCACGGTGGGAACCAGGCATGTAGAGTCCATCCGTTCACTTTTTCTGCGTCGCACAAAGACACGGTGGTTGGAACCAAAGATCTCAAATTTGGACTCATCAGACCAAAGCACAGATTTCCACTGGTCTAATATCCATTCCTTGTGTTCTTTAGCCCAAACCAGTCTCTTCTGCTTGTTGCCTGACCTTGGCAGTGGTTTCCTAGCAGCTATTTTACCATCAAGGCCTGCTGCACAAAGTCTCCTCTTAACAGTTGTTGCAGAGATGTGTCTGCTGCTAGAACTCTGTGTGGCATTGACCTGGTCTCTAATCTGAGCTGCTGTAAACATGCGATTTCTGAGGCTGGTGACTCGGATAAACTTGTCCTCAGAAGCAAAGGTGACTCTTGGTCTTCCTTACCTGGGGCGGTCCTCATGTGAGCCAGTTTCTTTGTAGCGCTTGATGGTTTTTGAAACTGCCCTTTGGGACACTTTCAAAGTTTTCCCAATTTTTCAGACTGACTGACCTTCATTTCTTAAAGTAATGATGGCCACTCATTTTTCTTTACTTAGCTGCTTTTTTCTTGCCATAATACAAATTCTAACAGTCTATTCAGTGGGACTATCAGCTATGTATCCACCAGACTTCTGCACAACACAACTGATGGTCCCAGCTCCATTTATAAGGCCAGAAATCCCACTTATTAAACCTGACAGGGCACACCTGTGAAGCGAAAACCATTTCCGGTGACTACCTCTTGAAGCTCATCAAGAGAATGCCAAGAGTGTGCAAAGCAGTCATCAAAGCAAAAGGTGGCTACTTTGAAGAACCTAGAATATAAGAAATAATTTCAGTTGCTTCACACTTTTTTGTTAAGTATATAATTCCACATGTGTTAATTCATAGTTTTGATGCCTTCAGTGTGAATGTACAATTTTCATAGTCATGAAAATACAGAAAAATCTTTAAATGAGAAGGTGTGTCCAAACTTTTGGTCTGTACTATATATATATATATATATATATATATATATATATATATATGTTAGGTCCACCATAAATATTTGGACAGAGACAACATTTATCTAATTTTGGTTCTAGACATTACCACAATGAATTTGAAACAAAACAAATCAGATGCAGTTGAAGTTCAGACTTTCAGCTTTCATTTGAGGGTATCCACATTAAAATTGGATGAAGGGTTTAGGAGTTTCAGCTCCTTAACATGTGCCACCCTGTTTTTAAAGGGACCAAAAGTAATTGGACAAATGACTCCAAGGCTATTTCATGGACAGGTGTGGGTAATCCCTTTGTTATGTCATCCTCAATTAAGCAGATGAAAGGGCCGGAGTTGATTTGAGGTGTGGTGTTTGCATTTGGAAGGTTTTGCTGTGAAGGAAACATGTGGTCACAGGAGCTCTCCATGCAGGTGAAACAAGTCATCCTTAAGCTGCAAGAACAGAAAAAAACCCATCCAAGAATTTGCTACAACATTAGAAGTGGCAAAATCTACAATTTGGTACATCCTGAGAAAGAAAGAAAGCACTGGTGAACTCATCAATCCAAAAAGACCTGGGAGCCCACGGAAGACAACAGTGGTGGATGATCGCCGCATACTTTCTTTGGTGAAGAAGAACCCGTTCACAACATCAACTGAAGTCCAGAACACTCTCAGTGAAGTAGGTGTATCTGTCTCTAAGTCAACAGTAAAGAGAAGACTCCATGAAAGTAAATGCAAAGGGTTCACATCTAGATGCAAACCATTCATCAATTCCAAAAATAGACAGGCCAGAGTTAAATTTGCTGAAAAACACCTCCAGAAGCCAGCTCAGTTCTGGAAAAGTATTCTATGGACAGATGAGACAAAGATCAACCTGTACCAGAATGATGGGAAGCCAAAAGTTTGGAGAAGAAAGGGAACGGCACATGATCCAAGGCACACCACATCCTCTGTAAAACATGGTGGAGGCAACGTGATGGCATGGCCATGCATGGCTTTCAATGGCACTGGGTCACTTGTGTTTATTGATGACATAACAGCAGACAAGAGTAGCCGGATGAATTCTGAAGTGTACCGGGATATACTTTCAGCCCAGATTCAGCCAAATGCTGCAAACTTGATTGGACGGCGCTTCATAGTACAGATGGATAATGACCCCAAGCATACAGCCAAAGCTACACAGGAGTTCATGAGTGCAAAAAAGTGGAACATTCTTCAATGGCCAAGTCAATCACCAGATCTTAACCCAATTGAGCATGCATTTCACTTGCTCAAATCCAGACTTAAGAGGGAAAGACCCACAAACAAGCAAGACCTGAAGGATGCGGCTGTAAAGGCCTGGCAAAGCATTAAGAAGGAGGAAACCCAGCGTTTGGTGATGTCCATGGGTTCCAGACTTAAGGCAGTGATTGCCTCCAAAGGATTCGCCACAAAATTTTGAAAATAAAAATATTTTGTTTGGGTTATGTTTATTTGTCCAATTACTTTTGACCTCCTAAAATGTGGAGTGTTTGTAAAGAAATGTGTACAATTCCTACATTTTCTAACACATATTTTTGTTCAACCCTTCAAATTAAACGTTACAATCTGCACTTGAATTCTGTTGTAGAGGTTTCATTTCAAATCCAATGTGGTGGCATGCAGAGCCCAACTCGTGAAAATTGTGTCACTGTCCAAATATTTCTGGCCCTGACTGTATATATATATATATATATATATATATATATATATATATATACAGTATAGACCAAAAGTTTGGACATACCTTCTCATTCAAAGATTTTTCTGTATTTTCATGGCTATGAAAATTGTAGAATCACACTGAAGGCAACAAAACTATGAATTAACACATGTGGAATTATACATTAAACTTTACAAAAAAGTGTGAAACAACTGAAAATATGTCTTATATTCTAGGTTCTTCAAAGTAGCCACCTTTTGCTTTGATTACTGCTTTGCACGCAGAAAAGGTGAACGGATGGACTCTACATGCCTGGTTCCCACCGTGAAGCATGGAGGAGGAGGTGTGATGGTGTGGGGGTGCTTTGCTGGTGACACTGTTGGGAATTTATTCAAAATTGAAGGCATACTGAACCAGCATGGCTACCACAGCATCTTGCAGCAGCATGCTATTCCATCCGGTTTGTTTTTAGTTGGATCATCATTTATTTTTCAACAGGACAATGACCCCAAACACACCTCCAGGCTGTGTAAGGGCTATTTGACCATGAAGGAGAGTGCTGGGGTGCTACGCCAGATGACCTGGCCTCCACAGTCACCAGACCTGAATCCTATCGAGATGGTTTGGGGTGAGCTGGACCGCTCACCACTTCAATTTTGAATAAATCCCCAACAGTGTCACCAGCAAAGCACCCCCACACCATCACACCTCCTCCTCCATGCTTCACAGTGGGAACTAGGCATGTAGAGTCCATCCGTTCACCTTTTCTGCTTGCAAAGCAATAATCAAAGCAAAAGGTGGCTACTTTGAAGAACCTAGAATATAAGACATATTTTCAGTTGTTTCACACTTTTTTGTAAAGTGTAATGTATAATTCCACATGTGTTAATTCGTAGTTTTGATGCCTTTAGTGTGATTCTACAATTTTCATAGTCATGAAAATACAGAAAAATCTTTGAATGAGAAGGTGTGTCCAAACTTTTGGTCTGTACTGTATATATATATATATATATATATATATATATATATATACTTATACATATATGCATATGTATATATACAGTGCGTACAAGTAGTATTCAACCCCCTGCAGATTTAGCTGGTTTGATAAGATGCAAATAAGTTAGAGCCTTCAAACTGCAAACGAGAGTAGGATTTATTAACAGAAGCATAAATCTTACAAACCAAAAAGTTATGTTGCTCAGTTGAATTTTAATAAATTTTAAACATAAAAGTGTGGGTCAATTATTATACAACCCCTATGTTTAATATTTCGTGGAATAACCCTTGTTTGCAATTACAGCTAATAATCGTCTTTTATAAGACCTGATCAGGCCGGCACAGGTCTGTGGAGTTATCTTGGCCCACTCCTCCATGCAGATCTTCTCCAAGTTATCTAGGTTCTTTGGGTGTCTCATGTGGACTTTAATCTTGAGCTCCTTCCACAAGTTTTCAATTGGGTTAAGGTCAGGAGACTGACTAGGCCACTCCAACACCTTGACTTTTTCCCTCTTGAACCAGGCCTTGGTTTTCTTGGCTGTGTGCTTTGGGTCGTTGTCTTGTTGGAAGATGAAATTACGACCCATCTTAAGATCCTTGATGGAGGAGCGTAGGTTCTTGGCCAAAATCTCCAGGTAGGCCGTGCTATCCATCCTCCCATGGATGCGGACCAGATGGCCAGGCCCCTTGGCTGAGAAACAGCCCCACAGCATGATGCTGCCACCACCATGCTTGACTGTAGGGATGGTATTCTTGGGGTCGTATGCAGTGCCATCCAGTCTCCAAACGTCACGTGTGTGGTTGGCACCAAAGATCTCGATCTTGGTCTCATCAGACCATAGAACCTTGAACCAGTCTGTCTCAGAGTCCTCCAAGTGATCATGAGCAAACTGTAGACGAGCCTTGACATGACGCTTTGAAAGTAAAGGTACCTTACGGGCTCGTCTGGAACGGAGACCATTGCGGTGGAGTACGTTACTTATGGTATTGACTGAAACCAATGTCCCCACTGCCATGAGATCTTTCCGGAGCTCCTTCCTTGTTGTCCTTGGGTTAGCCTTGACTCTTCGGACAAGTCTGGCCTCGGCACGGGAGGAAACCTTCAAAGGCTGTCCAGGCTGTGGAAGGCTAACAGTAGTTCCATAAGCCTTCCACTTACAGATGATGCTCCCAACAGTGGAGACAGGTAGGCCCAACTCCTTGAAAGGGTTTTGTACCCCTTGCCAGCCTTGTGACCCTCCACGATCTTGTCTCTGATGGCCTTGGAATGCTCCTTTGTCTTTCCCATGTTGACCATGTATGAGTGCTGTTCACAAGTTTGGGGAGGGTCTTAAATAGTCAGAAAAGGCTGGCAAAAGAGATCATTAATCCACACATGTGAAGCTCATTATTCTTGGTGCCTGAACTACTTCTTAAAACTTTAGGGGGACCAAACAGAAGTCTTGTGGTTTGAGGGGTTGAATAATAAATGACACTTTGAATTTACTTTTAACGTTTTTTTTTTTTTTTTTTTAAAAATGTAAAAAATTTTTTTGCTGCAGTGCATTTCCCACTTCCAGGCTGATCTACAGTACAAATGTCACAATGCCAAGTTAATTCCGCATGTGTCAACCAGCTAAATCTGCAGACGGTTGAATACTACTTGTAGGCACTGTATATATATATATATATATATATATATATATATATATATACACATACATATGTGTATATATACATGTATATATGTAAATGCATGACACTTGCATTGCACTTGTCCGACTCTCCTGCATCAAAATCGCTAGTGTGTTTCCAGCCTTATTGTCAATTTTGAATGTTTTATGGTTAGTCCTTAAAGTGGAGTAAAAGTGTGACACCATTGTTCTCAGCAGCAATCTGGGAGACAGAGATGCTTCCAAGGGTTTTCCAAATGCTGTTGTCCTTCCATTCAACACTTTTTCCATCCATTTCAACAGTTTCACTGCCCCCCAGACCTCTTTGCAGGGTCTGCCGGAAAAATGCTCAGAATTCCCATTGACTTCCATCATACTCGTTACTCGAAACAAGCATCTGGGCATTAGGAATTGCTCAGTTCGAGTAATGAGCATCTGAGCATTTTAGTGCTCGCTCATCTCTATTTACAACCGAAGCAAAAGCATAGTTTCAGATCTGTTGAATGACAGAAACCACCAGTGCCCGGCGAGCCCCACTTATTTCCATCAATGTCATTAAAGCCCATAGATGGAGCACCTACAGTGGTTAACATCCTCATTATGGACAGTCAGCTTATTCTTATCTGCAAGATGCGATATAGCAGAATGCAATACAGAAAAATGGCAGACAGAACAATATCATACAGTATATCCAAAAGGCATAAAAAATTCAGCTGGAACTACGGCTTGTGCCATTTTTCCCAGTGCAACTGTCTATGGGGCTCTTCACATGTCTGTGTACTATTGCAGTTGGATTGTTCTGCTCAAAATGAAGGAGACGTCCTATTTTGTTTGAGTCCCAGAAAAAAACTTGTCAATGCAAGTCTATGGGATCATGAAAAAAAATGGATAGCACTCAGATGCCATCCGTGTGCAGTCTGTTTTTCACCCACTGTCTGATAGGAGAAGCTTGAGAAACTTCCATCAGTTAATTTTTTTTCTTCCAAGAAAAAATGATGAAACTCAAGACTTTTTTTTGCGTCCGAGAAAAAAAATCACTGATGTCTGAACGAGTCTTAAAAGAGATATTCAGTCATATCTTTCTTTTACAAAAAGTATGGAAGTCACCAGGTTGCATATTATACAATGAGAACTAATAGAAACTTGGACTAACCTGTAGTTCGTTGATAGAGAAGATCTCTTGCCAAGTGAGATCCATGTCTCCTTGTGCACACGGTTCTCCCATTTACGAAAGGAGTGATCCTAATCTAGGCTGTAGATTGAGGAAACCAAGCATTAGTCTGCAGGACGGGCTCATCTTAGTTTTCTGTAATGCTGAAAAATAATCAATGAACAAATATGTTTTGAGCTTTTTCCAAGTTTATTATATTATGTAATGAAGCCTGAGAAAAGAAACACATTAGCAACACATTCATTATATATAATGGTTTATGGCACAGTGCTGTGACACTGCAAGACCTGTATATTTGTGGAAATTTTAGACAGAACAAATAGGATCACAGACTGATAACGTTGCTTGTAGGACACTTTTTTATGGAATGATTCTGCATACATGTCCGTCATGTATGGACATATCCACTGGATGTTCACTGCATGGTGTCTTGGCTGTTTAGTATCTGCCAAAGACTATAATGGAGAGCATCTCTATCACCATTCTCTGCTTGGAACAGTGACGGCAGGTGCAGACGACTGTTTTCTTCACATCCGAAAAAATAGGTCCGCTTATGCTAATTACACTCTGATCATAGTGTGATCCGACTTTCTCGGATGTGGAGATTTAAAAAAAAAAAAGTTTCTCAATTTAGCCTGTCTGACAAAGCCGGACCGCATCTGGCATTAAGATGTCATCCGACTGCAGTCCAAAGTTATCCACAGACCCTTAGACATGACTGGGCAAGTGCCATCCAATTACTCGAAGGCAAATCTTGCATGCTGCAATATTTTTTTCAAACTGATTCGTGACAGATCAAACTTATTGAGAATTTCACAAGAAAACAATGGTGTGCTTGGTTTTAATGTAACTTTATTCTTTCATGAGTTATTTACAAGTTTATGACCACTTATAAAATGTGTTCAAAGTGCTGCCCATTGTGTTGGATTGTCAATGCAACCCTCTTCTCCCACTCTTGACACACTGATAGCAACACCGCAGAAGAAATGCTAGCACAGGCTTCCAGTATCCTTTGTGTCAGATGCTGCACATCTCGTATCTTCACAGCATAGACAATTGCCTTCAGATACGAGATGTGCAGCATCTGAAAACATGGATTCTGGAAGCCTGTGCTAGCATTTCTTCTGTGGTGTTGCTATCAGTGTGTCAAGAGTGGGAGAAGAGGGTTGCATTGACAATCCAACACAATGGGCAGCACTTTCAACACATTTTATAAGTGGTCATAAACTTGTAAATAACTCATGAAAGAATACATTTACGTTAAAACCAAGCACACCATTGTTTTTCTTGTGAAATTCTCAATAAATTTGATGTGTCACATGACCCTCTTCCCATTGAAAAAAATAAAGTTGGATCCAAAATGGCCGACTTCCAAATGGCCGCCATGGTCGCCACCCATCTTGAAAAGTTTTTCCCCTCCCATATACTAATGTGCCACAAACAGGAAGTTGATATCACCAACCTTTCACATTTTATTTAGTTATATCCATATAAATGGCCCACCTTGTACTTCCCCTGCCCCGTTTCATACTCACCTGCCTCCGCCTTCATCGTTTTCAAGCATCACTCCCATCCGTTGCAGTCAAAAACTGATCTGTAGGCAACTCCAGTATTTCATGGAGTGGTGCGGAGGTCACTTTTCAATACAAGTCTATAAGAACATCGTTCTGGCCTTGTTCTGGCTCTTATAGACTTGCATTGAGAGCTTATTACATAACTTCTGACTTCCGGCCAGTCAAAATCTGTGCACACAAGTTGGCATCACAGGCCCGGAGCAGCACCGAAAAATGGTGAAGACGCCGAAGGGTGAGTATAAGACAAGGGTCAGGGGGCTTACATTAAAGTGCCACTCCAGTGCTGAAAAAAAAAGCCTGCTGGAGTGGTGCTTTAAATGAGATAAGAAAAATCCACAGCTGAAAACGCACATGTGCTTTGATTGCTTTTCTACTTCAGAAGCTCATTAAAAACATGACAGCAAAAGGAGACAAAATAACAGCTGAAGAAAATGAAACGCAATGGACAATACACCTAATTTACATAATTGGTGCAGAAATGCTTCAGGATATTTGCAAAGTCAAATACTCTTGATGGGAACTTAGTTTATTCACGTATATAGCGCCATTAATTCCACCGCACTTTACTAATATTGTCCTCACTGTCTCCATTGTGGTTCACAATCTAAGTTCAATATGTCTTTGGAGTGTGGAAGGAAACCCACTCAAACATGAGCAGAACATACAAACTCCTTGCAGATGTTGCTCTCAGTGGGATTAAAACCCAAGACCCCAGTGATACAAAGCAACAGTGCTAACCGCAGAGCCATCGTGCTGCCCATAAAAAAGTCCAGCAGTTATTATGACCCTTCGGATGTGACTTTTTTTGAGGCTGGAGGTCAGTCATCACAAGCCTCCTGGATGGGGTATATTTAGTAAAATTACATGTAATATTTGCATCCTAAAATGTGCACTTTTCCATTTGAAGCAGCGAATTATGGTAATTACTTTCCCCTGCAAGGCCCTTTTCCTTCCCTGTCTTCCTCCACATGTACTGCACAGAGTAGATAAAGCTTATCAGGAGACATGCAGTTTCCAAAATGTTGGAAATAGAACCGCGCGTACTATATGTGATGTGTAATAGCTAAAACACAAATAAAATATTCTGCTCAGCTCAGGTGTGCTGTACATACAGGCTCAGCATACCAGTCAAGCACTACAGGAGATCTATGAGATCAATGAAACAACTTATCATTAATCGTCATCAATTACTATTATTATTTTCTGGCTGAAGGAGTAAAATATCTTAAAACCTAAAAATTGAACTTATTTATATACTTTATTGATCAAATCTGCTCGAATTGCACCATTCCAGTTACCTCTCCTTGCTTTTACAGATTTAATGAATGAAATATAAATTAGTAGGGTTAATTTTGTTATGATTTATAAACAGAAACACCTATAATTTCATCCTATAAATAAGGCGATAAAGTGAAAATCATATAGAACCACCAAAACAAAAGAACACTTTATAAATGGACGAGGTATGATAGAAAAATAAAATTTTTATTAGAAAATGTAGAAAATTAAAGGGAACCTGTCACCAGGTTTGGCCGATATAAGATACGGCCACTGCCTTTCAGGGCTTATCTACAGCATTGTATAATGCTGTAGATAAATCCCCAATCTGACCTGCAAGAGAAGAAAAATACATTTATTATACTCACTCGGGGGCTGTCGGGTCCGATGGGTGTCTCAGGTCCTGGTCCGGAGCCTCCCATCTTCTTGCGATGCCGCCCTCCTGCTTGCTTCATCGGTCCCCAGCATTGTGCTCCTGTGCAGGCATACTTATCTGCCATGTTGCGGGCAGAGCAAAGTACTGCAGTGCACAGGCACTGGTTCTCTCTGACCTTTCCTGGTGCCTGCGCACTGCAGTACTTTCCTCTGCCCTCAACAGGGTAGATAAGTACACCTGCGCAGGAGCGTGATGCTGGGGAGCCATGAAGCAAGCAGGAGGGCAGCAACGCAAGAAGATGGGAGGCGCTGAACCAGGACCTGCGACACCCATCGGACCCGACGGCCCCCCGGGTGAGTATAATACTCTGTAATGACTCTTTATAATATATGAATTTCACTTTTTGTATTGAAGAACTGAAATAAATGATCATTTTGATGATATTCTAATTTTGTGAGAAGCACCTGTATATACCACGATATGGCCACTGCCAACTCCACAATAAGAAAAAAGAACTACTTACTGCCACCACCAATCGTTTATACAGGTCGATTGAACACCCGTTACAGGTATTGCATGGCTTGAGGGGTGCGGTTTACAGAGCAAGAGGAATAGAGCGATTACATTTTATATTATGAATCCGGAAAGGTGGTCAGTGTTTATAAAAAATATCCAAAGATGGTACAAAATGGGAACAAAACAATACGCTACATACAATCACATAGCGTAAAAAGAATAACAAAATAAAGTACTAAACCTGTGTAATAGGTGGCTGAAATGGCTCAGAGCTTAGCAGAGGGAGGTACTCCTTTTTAAAAAATGGACATAATTACAGAATGCTGTACCTTCCAGGACTGACAAATTACAGAACCTCAAACTCTGATTTTCATTAGATCAAGGTTATGCCCACATACCTCCCCTTGGTGAAATCATATGCTAGCTATCTATAGTATAGAGATGAAACATGGCATAGATAGCATCATCCATCTGTCTGATATTAAGTTGGATGTGTTCGGCCAGTCTCTAACATTCTATGATTCTATAAACATTTAGGGTAAAAAAGATACATTGCGGAATGGGCGGAAGCTGTTTTAATTGGGTGATATTAAGTTGGATGTGTTTGACCGGCCTTATGGTGATGTGTGTGAATGCGTTATGTTCATACCTTCACTAAGACACCAAAAATATATCTCCCATAAATATCGGATCAATGACTGAGATAATTCCTTTGACCAGAGGAAGCTGATTCCTTTGAACAGAGGATGCCCCTGTACTTTTCAGCATCTGAGTATAAGAATCCTAGACTTGTTGACTGGTTCTCAGAGATCCCTTGTTTGTAATTACCCGTTTACAACAGGAGGTCCTACTTAAATGGACGTTGAAGAGTCAGCTCTTTCTCAGTTCCCTAGTTATAATTAATCCCATATGTTCAATGTGAGGGTGATATGTCCCCTCTCCTTAGATGTCTTCATGGATTTCACAATTTTTCTCTACCAAAAAAGATTCCAATTTCACCTTCAAATTATCTGTGACTCAGGAACATGTCAAATTCGAACATTTTCCTTAATAAAAAAAATGGCAAATTTTGATTTATTTGTTTTATTTGGTTCTCTTTATCTACTTTTAGGACTATATGTCAAATTTATACACAAATATGCTGTACAATACAAAGTATCACTCCCTGAATACTTTTCTCATTTTTTTGGGACATAAGTATTTACACAAATATGCAAAATTCAGAAGAATTCACAAACTTTTAAGTACCACTATACATAGCTAGTATTAGTACATCCTTTTTCTGATTGCACAGACATTTGACCTCTGCAGTCAAACTCTGCCTCAAGGGATAACACACTGCTGCAACCTTTGAATGGTCACATGCCTACCTCACCAGAAAAAATGACCGGTAAAGGGACTCAGACAACCCTACAAGTAGCTGTGGGGAATTGGTAGGTGAGAATATGTTAATTTTCTGACCATCAGATTCTATATAAAAATAATTGAATAAAAGGGTTGACAACCCCACGAATGCTACTGTACATCTATAGCCAAAGCTTTATACAGTTATGCCTAAAAGTTTACATACCCCAGCAGAATTTTTGCTTTCTTGGCCTTTTTGTCTTGATCCAGACCGGGTTTTGAGTCCTGTTTTCCCGGTCTGGTCATGTCAGGGGTTAACCTTTCTCAGCCTTTTTCTGGGTTCAGGTTGGCTATTTATCGCCGCAGCTTATTGCAGGCAATGTCAGTTATAGTTTTGCCTAGGGCTGCTGTAGCTGACTCTGCTCTGCTTGGTCCTGATACGTTTGCTATCTGATCCCGTGTCTCTGTTTTAACCTATTCCTGTCCTGACTCAGTGTTTCCCTTTAGTGTGTTGACTCCCTGGTTTTGACTTGGCTTGTATCCTGACCTGCTTCTGTCTTGTGTCTTTTGTTTAATCTACTTCCGACTGATGCTGTTTCCCTGGTTTGTCTTTGTCTTTGACCGTGAGTTTGCTTATTCCTTTGGTACTGCGCTACAGTCTAGGATTTGACCTGGCTTGTTTGACTATTATGCTGCCACCTGTGGTAGCTTTACTGCTGCACTGCAGGCCAGCTCTGTTTAGGTGCAGTCCTGATTCCACTCTACTACCATCTTGTGGAGCCTGCACCTACCTGCATTGCAGCAGCATGATACTTTTTTCAGAGAATATGAATGATAACACCAAACCTTTATCTCCACTCATGGTTAGTTTTTGGGTGAAGCCATTTATTGTCAAACTACTGTGTTTTCTCTTTTTAAATCATAATGACAACCCAAATCATCCAAATGACCCTGATCAAAACTTCACATATCACATTACTTAATACCGTGTATTGCCCCTCTAACATCAATGACAGCTTGAAGTCTTTTGTGATAGTTGTGAATGAGGTTCTTTATGTTCTCAGATGGTAAAGCTGCCCACTCTTCTTGGCAAAAAGCCTCCAGTTCCTGTAAATTCCTGGGCTGTCGAGCATGAACTGCGCGCTTAAGATCTCCCCAGAGTGGCTCAATGATATTGAGGTCAGGAGACTGAGATGGCCACTCCAGAACCTTCATTTTGTTCTGCTGTAGCCAATGACAGGTCGACTTGGCCTTGTGTCTGGTGACTTGGCCCTTTGGATCGTTGTCATGTTGGAACGTACAAGTATGTCCCATGTGCAGCTTCCGGGCTGATGATTGCAAATTTGCCTCCAGCATTTGCTGATAATGTGATGCATTCATCTTTCCTTCAACTTTGACCAAGTTTCCTGTGCCTTTGTACCTCACACATCTTCAAAATATCAGTGATCCACCTCCGTGCTTTAGAGTAGGAATGGTGTTCCTTTCATCATAGGTCTTGTTGACCTCTCTCCAAATGTAACGTTTATGGTTGTGGCCAAAAAGTTACATTTTTGTTTCATCACTCCAAATTACCTTGTTCCAGAAGTTTTAAGGCTGGTCTCTGTGCTCTTTTGCATACTGTATGCGAGATACTTTGTGGCATTAGAGCAATAATGGCTTTCTTCTGGTGACTCGACCATGCAGCTCATTTTTCTTGAAGTGCCTCCTTATTGTGCATCTTGAAATACCGCTAGTTTTCAGAGAATCCAGTATTTCAGCTGATGTTATTTGTGGGTTTTTCTTTGCATCCCGAACAATTTTCCTGGCAGTTGTAGATGAAATTTTTGTTGGTCTACCTGACCGTCGTTTTGTTTTTACAGAGCCCCTGATTTTCCATTTGTTAATCACAGTTTGAACGCTGCTGACTGGCATTATCAATTCCTTGGATATCTTTTTGTATCCCTTTCCTGTTTTATACAGTTCAACTACCTTTTCCGGTAGATCCGTTGACAATTCTTTTGCTTTCCCCACGACTCAAAATCCAGAAACGTCAGTGGCTGGATGAAAGATGCAAGAATCTGTCTGGATCCCAGAAACTCACTCAGCTTTTATGCACACACACTGATTACAAGCAAATAGGTCAAAGGTGAGGATGTTACCTTTAGTAGCCATTCAAATCCATTTGTGTCAACTTCTGTGCATGTTATCAGGCCAAAATCACCAGGGTATGTGAACTTTTGATCCGGGTCATTTGGATGTTTTGGGTTGTCATTATAATTTAAAAAGAGAAAACACAGTAGTTTGACAATAAATGGCTTCACCCAACCAACTAACCGTAAGTGGAGAAAAAGTTTTGGTGTTATCATTCATATTCTCTGAAAAAAGGCCAAGAAAGCAAAAGATCTGCCGTGGTATGTAAACTGTTGAGCGCAACTGTATGCTACACGGTCCATAAGCTTAGGTGCGAGAACTGTTTTGCTTGGGAGAAGCACCCACAACCACATAGCCATGGAATTAAAGTACCATATACAGAAAAATAGACTGTATGCAGAATTATTAGGCAATTTGTATTTTTGATGATTAATTTTATTATTGAACAACTGTCGATCAAAAGAGCTTAGTAAACCAGAAACCGGAATATTTAAGAAAGTAAAAGTGATGTTTTGTCTTTCTTAGGAGAATACCTATGTGTTCAGAATTATTTGGCAACTAAAAGAAAAACATAAATGTTCTCCTCTCAATTGTTTGTTTTCATCTTTTAAAGTGAGAATACTAACCAAACAAGTCTACATGTACAAAATACATTTCTGACATTTAAAAAAATATATATCACTGACCAATATAGCTGTCCTTCTCTTCAATAACAATCATAAGCTCCATCCATGGAGTATGTCAGTTTCTTTGTGTTTGCGAACAATTATTGAGCAATGCCAACCACAGCCTCCCCAGACACTGTTCAGGGCGGTGAATGTTTTCCTTCTCTGTAAATTTCTCTTTTAAGAAGGGCCCACAAGTTCTCAATAGGGTTTAGGTCAGGTGAGAAAGGGCCGTGTCATTATTCTTTCATCTGTAAGGCCTTTATTGGCAGCCAAGCAGTGGAGACGTTGATGCATGAAATGGAGAATTGTCCTGCATAAAAATCATGATTTTCTTGAAGGATGCAGACTTTTTCCTGTACCACTGCTTGAAGAAAGTGTCTTCTAAAAACTGTCAGTAGATTTAGGAGTTGATTTGATTCCATCTTCAAACCAAAAAAGTCTCCAACTAGCTCATCTTTAATAATACCAGCCCATAGCAGTGCCCACCTCCATCTTGCTGGTGCAAAGTGCAGGTCTGTGCCCATTACTAATCCAGCTATGGGCCCATCTGGTCTTTCTAGAGTCAATCTCATTTCATCTGTAAGTAAAACTTTTGAAAAATCTGTTTTCAGAAAGTTCTTGCCCCAGTGTTGACATTTCCACTTCTGCGTCTTGGTCAGGGATGGTCGGGTTTCAGCCTTCCTTACTTTGACCACGTCTTTGAGCACTGAGCACCTTGTACTTCTGGGCCCCCAGAGAGGTTGCAGTTCTGGAATATGACAGCACTGGAGGATAATGGCTTTTTGGTCGCTTCACGTTTGATTCTTCTCAAACCTTTGGCAGTTAATGTGTGTCCTTTTTGCTCAAAATGTTTTTTGCTGCCCTGTTTATTATTTGCAGCAAATCTTTTGATGGTTCTGTGAGCATGCCCCAATATCTTTCAAGAGCGCTGCATCTGTCTGTAACAATTTTTTATATTTCAAATTTGGTTAAATCTATTTTTTGGCCCATTTTGCCTGAGGGAAACAAGCTGCCTAATAATTCTCCACACCTTGATACTGGGTGTTATATCCTTAGGCCTCATCCCCCTTATTGTACAAATACACATTACTTAATCTGCTTCTTCCAATAAGTGTTCACGTTTATACAGTTTGAAGCTGGAAAATCTGCATAATATGATGATATTGTCAAATTACTTTCCTAATAATTCTGCACACAGTGTAATTATGTGTCCACTATACTTTCATTAGTGATTATACTCTCAATAGCAGCACAGATTGATAATAATATTATACAACACTATAGACAACTAATATAAATGAAGAAAAAATAAAAACAAGTAGCACTGTGGTAAGTGTGGATTCAGGCCTCTGAGTCCCGACTCAAAGTCCTCCAATAATATAAAAGAGGCAGCACTCCTCAGTATCAGAGGTCCTTTACCCATATCTGAGAGTCCTGTTGTAGTTAACCCCTTAACAACATATGTTTTTTTTATATGTGCTGTCTCCCTGCTTTTGATGCAGGCTCGCAAGCTGAGCCCACACCTTTGCTGGCAAATGATGGCTGTAGATGGCTCTGATAATAGGATTGCTTTAGCTAATTCAAGAAATTGCACAGTTTGTATTTGTAGTTGGCCAAGAACATGCCGAAGTTTCTCCATTTAAAATACCGCATAAGTAGATAACACCAGAATATTAGACTAAAGTAGGTTGGAAGACCTGCAAAACCCTCGCATATTCAGGATACGTCTACAAGCCAATACTGCACTTGTATCACAAAGGTGACCCAATGGCTTCTATATCATGTGGATGATGTTCAGTTACTGATTGTTCTACTGCCTTCACTGCTTCTATATGTGGTTTGTTGGATAAGACACAATGTACAGTCATGGCCAAAAGTTTTGAGAATGACACAAATATTAATTTTTACAAAGTCTACTGCTTCACTTTTTCTAATGGCAATTTGCATATACTCCAGAATGTTATAAAGAGTGATCAGCTTAACAGCAATTACTTGCAAAGTCAATATTTGGCTAGAAAATGAACTTTATCCCCCAAAACACATTTCAACATCATTGCAGCCCTGCCTTAAAAGGACCAGCTAACCTCTTTTCAGTGATTGCTCCATTAACACAGGTGTGGGTGTTGATGAGGACATGGCTGGAGATCAATCTGTCATGATTAAGTAAGAATGACACCACTGGACACTTTAAAAGGAGGCTGGTGCTTGGCATCATTGTTTCTCTTCTGTTAACCATGGTTATCTCTAAAGAAACACGTGCAGTCATCATTGCAATGCACAAAAATGGCCTAACAGGGAAGAGTATCGCAGCTAGAAAGATTGCACCTCAGTCAACAATCTATCGCATCATCAAGAACTTCAAGAAGAGAGCTTCCATTGTTGCCAAAAAGGCTCCAGGGCGCCCAAGAAATACCAGCAAGCGCCAGGACCGCCTCTTAAAAGTGTTTCAGCTGCGGGATCGGGCTACCAGCAGTGCAGAGCTTGCTCAGGAATGGCAGCAGGCAGGTGTGAGTGCATCTTCACGCACTGTGAGGCGGAGACTCTTGGAGCAAGGCCTGGTCTCAAGGAGGGCAGCAAAGAAGCCACTTCTCTCCAGAAAAAACATCATGGACAGACTGATATTCTGCAAAAGGTACAGGCAGTGGACTGCTGAGGACTGGGGTAAAGTTATTTTCTCTGATGAATCCCCTTTTCGATTGTTTGGGACATCAGGAAAACGCCTCATTCGGAGAAGACAAGGTGAGCGCTACCACCAGTCTTGTCTCATGCCAACTGTTAAGCATCCTGAAACCATTCATGTGTGGGGTTGCTTCTCAGCCAAGGGAATCGGCTCTCTCACAGTCTTGCCTAAAAACACAGCCATGAATAAAGAATGGTACCAGAATGTCCTCCAAGAGCAACTTCTCCCAACCCTCCGAGAGCAGTTTGGCGATCAACAATGCCTTTTCCAGCATGATGGAGCACCTTGCCATAAAGCAAAGGTGATAACTAAATGGCTCAGGGAACAAAACATAGAGATTTTGGGTCCATGGCCTGGAAACTCCCCAGATCTTAATCCCATTGAGAACTTGTGGTCAATCATCAAGAGACGGGTGGACAAACAAAAACCTAAAAATTCTGACAAAATGAAAGCATTGATTGTGCAAGAATGGACTGCTATCAGTCAGGATTTGGTCCAGAAGTTGATTGAGAGCATGCCAGGGAGAATTGCAGAGGTCCTGAAGAAGAAGGGTCAACACCGCAAATATTGACTTGCTGCATTAACTCATTCTAACTGTCAATATAAGCTTTTCTTACTCATATGTTTACAATTATTATATTTCTGTCTGTGATAAAAACATCTGTCAAACACACATAAAAACCAGAGGGCAGCAGATCATGTGAAAATATAATATTTGTGTCATTCTCAAAACTTTTGGCCATGACTGTAGTTTATATTGTAGTGCTGTCTGTACACAAGTGTTTCAGTTATTACATAACTTTCTATCAAAATTGTGACACTGTGAAGACTTGGCTAAGGAGGATGCAAGTGTGCTTGTGATAGGGACAATGTATGGCACAGAGAAATACAGTAGTTACAGAAAAAGGCAATCACAGAGTTTCAAGTTATCTTGAATCCACAGAATAGTGGATAAATTACTGATCACTGTGGATCTGACATACAGTGGATACGGAAAGTATTCAGACCCCTTTAAATTTTTCACTCTTTGTTTCATTGCAGCCTTTTGGAAAATTCAAAAAAGTTCATTTTTTTCTCATTAATGTACACTCTGCACCCCATCTTGACTGAAAAAAACATAAATGTAGACATTTTTGCAAATTTATTAAAAAAGAGAAACTGAAATATCACATGGACATAAGTATTCAGACCCTTTGCTCAGACACTCATATTGAAGTCACATGCTGTCCATTTCCTTGTGATCCTCCTTGAGATGGTTCTACTCCTTCATTGGAGTAAAACATCACCAAGAACCAAAACACAGTCAAAAGGTCATAATAAAATATAACATTTATTAAAAAATATTAAAACATGGAATAAGGCATCGTGGGGAATGTAAACTCACAGTACACATAATGCTTCATCTGCATGTCATTCGGCAATTGATTACCCTGTTGAATGTATATTTCTTGAATTGTCGCTGTTTACATAGTCCTATTATTCTGTATAGTACCAAGTGTATTGGTAGCAATACGCCATTTTTATGGGGTGTTGTTGCATGTATACTGTACTTTTCATAGTTTGTGTATGGGGTTTACATTATCTGACTGTCCTTATCAATGCAGCACTTATGTATTACTATGTTTATGCATAGGAAAGATGTGTATCTTCGTACCGTGTTAGCCAGTAGATAGAAAAATATTTAGACTTGAGAGTCCTCAGTGGTTGATACCTTTTAATGGCTAACTGAAAAGATGGTAACAAATTGCAAGCTTTCGAGACTACGCAGGTCTCTTCATCAGGCTGAACTAATACAAAATCTGAAGAATCACATATTTATACACAAGAGGACACAGGAATAATGCAATAGGTAAGACATGTGACGTGAAGCAGAACTGTCATTATGGCCGAGGGATGAACATAAATATGACTAGTTCATAGATAAGGAGTGAAAGTTTTATTACCCTCTGATTGGGGTCTGGTATTGTGTTGTGATGACCCTAAAAGGTCAGGGAAGCAGATTCCTTAATTGTTGTAGAAAGTCATAAAACTCTGGGATATATTCATCCCAGCACTAAGAGTGTCAAAGGTCATCATAAGTTTATATTCCCAGACTTTTCTATCCTTCTCAGATTTGAAGTTAGATTTTAATACCAGTAATTCCATATCCGTCATGCTATGACCGGGCATACAAAAGTGTTTTGCCACAGGTAAATCCATTCTCCTTTCTCTTATTGTGTGGTGATGAGAATTCATCCTTGTTCTCAGTTTTTGCCCGGTCTCCCCACATACAGACCCCCAGTTGGACATTTAGTACATATAATTAGGTACATCACATTAGATGTGATGCAGCTGAAAGTACCTGGTATCTTGTAGTCCTGATGGGAGTTGGGGATCTTTATCCTGTCCGTGGTCATTATAGATGTACAGGTTTTGCATTTCTTTTGTCTGCAAGGAAAGGTTCCTGCAGCTGTTGGGGAGGACATGGAGCTTCTGACAATGATGCTTCTTAGATTTGGGGGCTGCCTAAAGCATAGTAGTGGGGGGTCTGGAAATATGGATTGTAATCGGGCATCTTTTTGTAGTAAAGGTTGTAGTTTCCGTGCAGCTCCCCTTAGCATCTCCAGACTTGGATTGTAGGTGACCACTAGAGGCACCCGGTTATTTTCTTCTTTATCTTTGTAATGTAGCAGGTGATTCCTTGATATTCTGGTGGCTCTTGTAATTTGGTTTTCAATTGTTCTTGGATGGTAGCCCTGGTTCAAAAAAGTCTTTCTGAGGCGACCAAGGTGTTCATCTCTATCCATGGGGTTGGAACATATACGGTTGTATCTGATGGCTTGGCTGTAGACAATAGAGTTTTTTATGTGTTTTGGATGGAAACTGTCCCATTTAAGGTATGTTGGACGGTCGATTGGCTTCTGATACAGGGATGTCTCTATTTCATTGTTCTTTAGCTTAATGGTGGTGTCTAAAAAGTTAATTTCAGTGCTGGAGTAGTTAAGTGTTAAGTTGATGGTGGGATGAAATTGATTGAACTGTTCATGGAACGTCTCTAGCTGTTGTTCAGACTCCGTCCAGATGATTAAAATGTCATCAATGTAGCGGTAGTAGGCCCGAGGCTTGATGGGGCATGAGGACAAAAATTCGCTTTCAAGCTTGGCCATGAAAAGATTTGCATACTGTGGAGCCATTTTACTTCCCATAGCTGTGCCAGTCTCCTGAAGATAGATCTTGTTGTCAAATTCGAAGTAATTGTGGGTGAGGATGAATTTTGTGAGTTTCACCACAGAATCAGCATCATTCCCGGTGTTTCCCATGAAGACTTTGCAGGCATTTAATCCATCCTGGTGTGGGATATTAGAGTACAAAGATTCCACATCCATGGTGGCCAGGATGGTTCCTTCTGGTAGAGGACCTATTGCTGCTAGTTTATTCAGTAGGTCAGTTGTGTCCTGAATGTAGCTGGGTGTATCCTTTACCAGGGGTTTAAGAACACCCTCTACCCATCCAGATATTTGCTCAGTAAGGGTGTCCACACATGAAATAATCGGCCTCCCTGGATTTCCGGCTTTGTGGATTTTGGGAAGCATGTAGAATGTCCCTGTTCTTGGACTTTCTGGTATCAGGTCATCAGCTCTTATGGATTTGTCAGACAGACAAGATACCAACTTGTTTAGTTCCTTGTAATAGTCCTGTGTAGGGTCCGACTCCAGTTTTCTGTAGTAGCGTGTGTCCGTAAGTTGTCTGTTTGCTTCCTTCATATAGTCTGATGTGTTCATCATGACTATTGCACCTCCCTTGTCAGCAGGTTTAATGATGATTTCTTTGTTGGTTTTCAGAGACTGTATGGCCTTTCTCTCCTGGGCACTGATGTTGGAGGCTTGTCTCTTGTTGGTAGCTATGATGGTGGATTTTATCAAATGTCTGAATGAGTCTATATATTTATCCAAATGAGGGTTACGTCCAGGTGGAGGTGTCCAGTCTGACCTCTTCTTGGTTATTAGGATCCCTCTTCCTTCAGTCCGAGTGTTTTCTGAATCTTCTGTATCATTGAAGTATTCCCTCAGGCGCAGTCTCCTGAAAAAATGTTCCATATCACTGCAGAGTTCGGTTTTATCCAGGGCCTTAGTAGGACAAAATGAGAGTCCTCTAGAAAGCACGGCAAGCTCCACTTTGTTGGGTTTGTAATCTGAGAGATTGATGACACAGTTAGATGCTTTTGTGTCTGGAATGGAGTGGTTGTCAGAGTTGTCAGGTTTTGTTTTGTATCTGTTTGTATAGAGTCCGGAATGGAGGCGCAATCTGTAAAACTTTCACTCCTTATCTATGAACTAGTCATATTTATGTTCATCCCTCGGCCATAATGACAGTTCTGCTTCACGTCACATGTCTTACCTATTGCATTATTCCTGTGTCCTCTTGTGTATAAATATGTGATTCTTCAGATTTTGTATTAGTTCAGCCTGATGAAGAGACCTGCGTAGTCTCGAAAGCTTGCAATTTGTTACCATCTTTTCAGTTAGCCATTAAAAGGTATCAACCACTGAGGACTCTCAAGTCTAAATATTTTTCTATCTACTGGCTAACACGGTACGAAGATACACATCTTTCCTATATCAAAATGGAGGATACCAGAATGTACCGCATCTTTATGGAACTGAAACCACTTCTGAAGAAACGTGCACAAATGGACAGCGACATTTTTTTCTTATCTAAATGCAAAAAGGAGAATCTAATTCCCAAAGGACTCTGGATTACAAACCCAATTCTTCACACCTACAATACCCATTATGCACAAAACCTTTGTCACAGGACTTCTGAAAGACTTAAGGTACTGCCACACTTAGTGATCTCGTTAGCGATCTCAATAACGACGCAAGCTAATGAGATCGTTTTTGTGATCGTTTTAATGTCTCTAGTAGCTGCCACACTTAGTGATCTCGTTAACGACTCAAAAGCGGTTAGCGATCTCATTAACGACTTTAACGGTCATTGCGATGTAAAAAACAGCGCACATTGCTCACAAAAGGTGCCAGACACAGCGATATAGGCTCACCAGCGGACACCAACGATCTAAATACGGTCCAGAACTCTAGTGAACGATCAGCGAGATCACAGCAGGGGCCACGTCGTTGCTACATGCCACACACGTTAGCGTCACGAACGAGATCGCTAAATAGTGACGTATTTTAGCGATCTCGTTAGCGACGCTGTTTAGTGTGGCATACCCTTAAGGAACCATCTTTTGCATGTCTGCTACAGCATAAGGAGTAAAGTCCAAGGACAATTTGAAACTCTGAGGAAAACACTTACAGAAAGCACAGAGCAAAAATTACAACAATACTATAACAAACTACGGACCTTTCTGATTCATAACAAGGAAAAGAAACTACACAGATTGCGCCTCCATTCCGGACTCTATACAAACAGATACAAAACAAAACCTGACAACTCTGACAACCACTCCATTCCAGACACAAAAGCATCTAACTGTGTCATCAATCTCTCAGATTACAAACCCAACAAAGTGGAGCTTGCCGTGCTTTCTAGAGGACTCTCATTTTGTCCTACTAAGGCCCTGGATAAAACCGAACTCTGCAGTGATATGGAACATTTTTTCAGGAGACTGCGCCTGAGGGAATACTTCAATGATACAGAAGATTCAGAAAACACTCGGACTGAAGGAAGAGGGATCCTAATAACCAAGAAGAGGTCAGACTGGACACCTCCACCTGGACGTAACCCTCATTTGGATAAATATATAGACTCATTCAGACATTTGATAAAATCCACCATCATAGCCACCAACAAGAGACAAGCCTCCAACATCAGTGCCCAGGAGAGAAAGGCCATACAGTCTCTGAAAACCAACAAAGAAATCATCATTAAACCTGCTGACAAGGGAGGTGCAATAGTCATGATGAACACATCAGACTATATGAAGGAAGCAAACAGACAACTTACGGACACACGCTACTACAGAAAACTGGAGTCGGACCCTACACAGGACTATTACAAGGAACTAAACAAGTTGGTATCTTGTCTGTCTGACAAATCCATAAGAGCTGATGACCTGATACCAGAAAGTCCAAGAACAGGGACATTCTACATGCTTCCCAAAATCCACAAAGCCGGAAATCCAGGGAGGCCGATTATTTCATGTGTGGACACCCTTACTGAGCAAATATCTGGATGGGTAGAGGGTGTTCTTAAACCCCTGGTAAAGGATACACCCAGCTACATTCAGGACACAACTGACCTACTGAATAAACTAGCAGCAATAGGTCCTCTACCAGAAGGAACCATCCTGGCCACCATGGATGTGGAATCTTTGTACTCTAATATCCCACACCAGGATGGATTAAATGCCTGCAAAGTCTTCATGGGAAACACCGGGAATGATGCTGATTCTGTGGTGAAACTCACAAAATTCATCCTCACCCACAATTACTTCGAATTTGACAACAAGATCTATCTTCAGGAGACTGGCACAGCTATGGGAAGTAAAATGGCTCCACAGTATGCAAATCTTTTCATGGCCAAGCTTGAAAGCGAATTTTTGTCCTCATGCCCCATCAAGCCTCGGGCCTACTACCGCTACATTGATGACATTTTAATCATCTGGACGGAGTCTGAACAACAGCTAGAGACGTTCCATGAACAGTTCAATCAATTTCATCCCACCATCAACTTAACACTTAACTACTCCAGCACTGAAATTAACTTTTTAGACACCACCATTAAGCTAAAGAACAATGAAATAGAGACATCCCTGTATCAGAAGCCAATCGACCGTCCAACATACCTTAAATGGGACAGTTTCCATCCAAAACACATAAAAAACTCTATTGTCTACAGCCAAGCCATCAGATACAACCGTATATGTTCCAACCCCATGGATAGAGATGAACACCTTGGTCGCCTCAGAAAGACTTTTTTGAACCAGGGCTACCATCCAAGAACAATTGAAAACCAAATTACAAGAGCCACCAGAATATCAAGGAATCACCTGCTACATTACAAAGATAAAGAAGAAAATAACCGGGTGCCTCTAGTGGTCACCTACAATCCAAGTCTGGAGATGCTAAGGGGAGCTGCACGGAAACTACAACCTTTACTACAAAAAGATGCCCGATTACAATCCATATTTCCAGACCCCCCACTACTATGCTTTAGGCAGCCCCCAAATCTAAGAAGCATCATTGTCAGAAGCTCCCTGTCCTCCCCAACAGCTGCAGGTACCTTTCCTTGCAGACAAAAGAAATGCAAAACCTGTACATCTATAATGACCACGGACAGGATAAAGATCCCCAACTCCCATCAGGACTACAAGATACCAGGTACTTTCAGCTGCATCACATCTAATGTGGTGTACCTAATTATATGTACTAAATGTCCAACTGGGGGTCTGTATGTGGGGAGACCGGGCAAAAACTGAGAACAAGGATGAATTCTCATCGCCACACAATAAGAGAAAGGAGAATGGATTTACCTGTGGCAAAACACTTTTGTATGCCCGGTCATAGCATGACGGATATGGAATTACTGGTATTAAAATCTAACTTCAAATCTGAGAAGGATAGAAAAGTCTGGGAATATAAACTTATGATGACCTTTGAAACTCTTAGTGCTGGGATGAATATATCCCAGAGTTTTATGACTTTCTACAACAATTAAGGAATCTGCTTCCCTGACCTTTTAGGGTCATCACAACACAATACCAGACCCCAATCAGAGGGTAATAAAACTTTCACTCCTTATCTATGAACTAGTCATATTTATGTTCATCCCTCGGCCATAATGACAGTTCTGCTTCACGTCACATGTCTTACCTATTGCATTATTCCTGTGTCCTCTTGTGTATAAATATGTGATTCTTCAGATTTTGTATTAGTTCAGCCTGATGAAGAGACCTGCGTAGTCTCGAAAGCTTGCAATTTGTTACCATCTTTTCAGTTAGCCATTAAAAGGTATCAACCACTGAGGACTCTCAAGTCTAAATATTTTTCTATGTTTATGCATGCACTAGTATATAGTGTATTATGTGTATACACTGCAATTTTGTAATTTGATTGTTTGTAAAACTTTTGTGTTATGTGTGCCATTATGCATGAATTTTATGCTCATATTGATATGGGGCTGTGGTTTTTCTATGTGATCATAATGTGGCAGCGATATGTGATATATTTCTTCTCAGAGACTTATCTGTGTTACTGATATTCTATTAGTATTATGACATGCAGCGCTTGATTGATCGATTTATTTTCATTATGAGTACTTCATATTTGTTCTTCTTTACATGTTTTCTTATTTTTGATCTCATTTTTACACACTGTTAATTATTATGTCATTTCCTATGGAGCCCTTCACATACTCCATTTTTATCTCTGGCATTCAGGTCTGGGCGGGTGTGCGCATGCGCCATTTGTGTTTCTCACCGCCCGTGTCACTTCCTGTGTCGTCAGACGCTGAACCACGTGGGGCCCGACGTGCTTCCAGCTCTGGCGTTCTGGGATGGACATCGGGGGTGATGGTATTGCGGTGGCGCGCGCGCACTTCCGCCTTTAGGGTATGGATAAATAGAGCCCCCATAATGTCTCTGTTATGCGCCCCCTGAGGAAGGAGTGTTTTCACTCCGAAACGCGCGTCGGGGCGGGCTGTGTATTCACTTATTGGCGTTCCATTGAGTAATTATGCTTATGTTTGCATTCTTTGCCACCGTTTATCTGTAGCTGTATATGGGCAATTTTAGCGGTACTTAACTATTTGCACAGGCATTTTGCCTCATATGCATTGCTCTTAGTTTGCAATCTTTGCATTTGTTGCACTAGGTGGCCATTCTCTTACCTAAATTACATACTATATCATATTTATACCTATGATATGCTAGTAATGTGATCTACATAGCCTGTTTTCATTATGTGTACTGTGAGTTTACATTCCCCACGATGCCTTATTCCATGTTTTAATATTTTTTAATAAATGTTATATTTTATTATGACCTTTTGGCTGTGTTTTTGTTCTTGGTGATGTTTTGCTAATCGTAGCAGTTGGTCATTTGTTATCCATAGGCAACCTTGAGTATGATATCTTGTTTGTTTAGTTACGGTACATATCATCTTTATATATCCGCTACTCATGTATTTTGCTAGCTCTACCTTTTTTTGTTCCTTCATTGGAGTCCAGCTGTTTTTAATTAAACTGATAGGACTTGATTTGCAAAGGCACACACCTGTCTATATAAGACCTCACAGCTCACAGTGCATGTCAGACCAAATAAGAATCATGAGGTCAAAGGAAATGGCCAAGGAGCTCAGAAACAGAATTGTGGAAAGGCACAGATCTGGCCAAGGTTACAAAAGAATTTCTGCAGTACTCAAGGTTCATAAGAGCACAGTGGCCATCATAATCCTTAAATGGAAGAAGTTTGGGACCAACAGAAGTCTTCTTAGTACCTGGCCGTCCAGCCAAACTGAGCAATCGTGGAAGAAGAATCTTGGTGAGAGAGGTAAAGAAAAACCCCAAGATCACTGTGACTGAGCTCCACAGATGCAGTAGGGAGATGGGAGAAAATTCCACAAAAGTAAACTATCACTGCAGCCCTCCACAAGTCAGGTCTTTATGGCAGAGTGGCCCGACGGAAGCCTCTCCTCAGTGCAGAAAAAAAGGCTGCACTCAAGCATACTAAAGCATGACAATATGGAATACATGAAATTTAGAATAGCAATATGGCTTTGGAATATAAGGAAAAATTTGAGACGCTTAGTATAAACATTTGGCCAAACATTTTACCCATAAATGCAGGCATTGCTGACAGAGGTGCATATTCACCCAGAAATTCAGATATCAGCCTAATAGAGGTATGTTCACATTAGGTCAGGGACTCACCAGTATTGAGACCACCTTGACGATGGTTGGTGGGCTTTAAAATGTTTGGCCAAATGTTTATACTAAGCGTCTCAAATTTTTCCTTATATTCCAAAGCCATATTGCTATTCTAAATTTCATGTATTCCATATTGTCATGCTTTAGTATGCTTGAGTGCAGCCTTTTTTTGTATGTTTTACATGGGGGTAGCTTCCCTTGGTTTGCACCTAGTTCACATTAGTCTGGATGTGCCAGTCAGGTTTTTTTGTCTATTGAATGTTAGCTTGCTGACCGAGCACTCCGCCCCCACCAGGTGGTGATTTTAATTACACCAGGTCCCTACTTTACCCATAAATGCAGGCATTGCTGACAGAGGTGCATATTCACCCAGAAATTCAGATATCAGCCTAATAGAGGTATGTTCACATTAGGTCAGGGACTCACCAGTATTGAGACCACCTTGACGATGGTTGGTGGGCTTTAAAATGTTTGGCCAAATGTTTATACTAAGCGTCTCAAATTTTTCCTTATATTCCAAAGCCATATTGCTATTCTAAATTTCATGTATTCCATATTGTCATGCTTTAGTATGCTTGAGTGCAGCCTTTTTTTGTATGTTTTACATGGGGATAGCTTCCCTTGGTTTGCACCTAGTTCACATTAGTCTGGATGTGCCAGTCAGGTTTTTTTGTCTCCTCAGTGCAGGACACATGAAAGCCTGCATAGAGTTTGCTAAAAAACATGAAGGACTCCTAGACTATGAGAAATAAAATTCTCTGGTCTGATGAGACGAAGATAGAACTTTTTGGTGATAATTCTAAGCGGTATGTGTGGTGAAAACCAGGCACTGCTCATCACCAGCCCAATACAATCCCAACAGTGAAAAATGGTGGTGGCCGCATCATGATATGGGGGTGTTTTTCCACTGTAGGGACAGGATGACTGGTTGCAATTGAAGGAAACATGAATGCGGCCAAGTACAGAGATATCCTGGATGAAAACCTCTTCCAGAGTGCTTTGGACCTCAGACTTGGTCAAAGGTTCACCTTCCAACAAAACAATGACCCTAAGCACACAGCTAAAATAATAAAGGAGTGGCTTCAGAACAACTCTGTGACCATTCTTGACTGGCCCAGCCAGAGCCTTGACCTAAACGCAACTGAGCATCTCTGGAGAGACCTGAAAATGGCTGTCCACCAACGTTCACCATCCAACCTGACGGAACTGGAGAGGATCTGAAGGAAGAATAGCAGAGGATCCCCAAATCTAGGTGTGAAAAACTTGTTGCATCATTCCCAAGAAGACTCATGGCTGTACTAGCTCAAAAGGGTGATTCTACTCAATACTGAGCAAAGGGTCTGAATACTTATGACCATGTGATATTTCAGTTTTTCTTTATTAATAATTTTGCAAAAATTTCTACATTTCTGTTTTTTTCAGGCAAGATGGGGTGCAGAGTGTACATTAATGAGAAAAAAATGAACTTTTTTGAATTTACCAAATGGCTGCAATGAAACAAAGAGTGAAAAATTTAAAGGGTCTGAATACTTTCCGTAGCCACTGTATAGGTCCTCTAGCAATCACAAGAAAGGGCTCTGTCATTTATTGTGTATGGGACTATAGGAATAAGCAAAATGCTGTACTCAGCTATTTGCGACAAGTCCATAGACAACATATGAATAGATTATTTCAAATGCTGGGAACAACCCTTTCAGTAATTGTAATTTTTATTCTGTCAAGATTCAGCACAAACCAGCAGCACATTTTGCTCTCAACTCTGTATGCCGTGTATAAAATCACCCATACACTTGTTGCCGTTCCAGCAGGTTAGATCCAGGTAAAAGCAACAAAAAAAATAAGTCAATTCAATATATCTTGACGGTGCTGGAAATTGAACATTTACTCAAACATAAACTGTGCAGATGGGGATAAGGCATTTTTTTTCAATTTTTTTTATTACGTTGTATTTTTTATTTTATTGCTTTGTTTAACTTAAACCTATTTTTAGATATAGACATTATAAGGCTATCTTTATATCAGCATTATTAGGTTATGCTCACATCTGCGTTATAAGGCTACTAGCTTAAGAGCCCAGCGTTGCCAGGGCATAGTAACTATGTTTAGTTATAACAAATTATAATGATTATCCTCCATCCCATAGTCCAGCGCCCATATACCCATCATACATATCCTCCATCCCATAGTCCAGTGCCCATGTACCCATCATACATATCCTCCTTCCCATAGTCCCATGCCCATATACCCATCACACATTCTCCATCCCATAGTCCCGTGCCCATATACCCATCACACATCCTCCATCCCATAGTACAGTGCCCATATACCCATCATACATATCCTCCATCCCATAGTCCCGTGCCAATATACCCATCACACATCCTCCATCCTATAGTCCCATGCCCATATACCCATCATACATATCCTCCATCCCATAGTTCCGTGTCCAAATATTCATCACTCATCCTCCATCCCATAGTCCAGTGCCCATATACCCATCACACATCCTCCATGCCATAGTCCAGTGCCCATATACCCATCATACATATCCTCCATCCCATAGTCCCATGCCCATATACCCATCACACATCCTCCATCCCATAGTCTAGTGCTCATATACCCATCATACATATCCTCCATCCCATAGTCCTGTGCTCATATACCCATCATATATATCCTCCATCCCATAGTCCCATGCCCATATACCCATCATACATATCCTCCATCCCATAGTCCCATGCCCATATACCCATCATACATATCCTCCATCCCATAGTCCAGTGCCCATATACCTATCATACATATCCTCCATCCCATAGTCCTGTGCCCATATACCCATCATACATATCCTCCATCCCATAGTCCAATGCCCAGGTACCCATCACACATCCTCCATCCCACAGCCAGTGCCCATATACCCATCATACATATCCTCCATCCCATAGTCCCGTGCCCATATACCCATCACACATCCTCCATCCCATAGTCCCATGCCCATATAGCCATCATTCATATCCTCCATCCCATAGTCCCATGCCCATATACCATCACACATATCCTCCATCGTATAGTCCCATGCCCATTTACCCATCACACATCCTCCATCCCATAGTCCCGTGCCCATGTACCCATTACACATCCTCCATCCCATAGTCCTGTGGCCACATACCCATCAAACATTCTCCATCCCATAGTCCCGTGCCCATAAATCCATCACACATCCTCCATCCCATAGTCCTGAGCTGGGTGGCGCTGAGCAGGGAGTTACTGGAGTTTTACTGTTATGTAACCTGGCGGTGCGGCTCTGTGTGCGGCCGCTAATGATGCGATTTTCTACGCCGGTAACAATAGAGCCCGGCAGTAATAGAGGAGGGGGTGATTCATTTCTGTCATGTGCTCTCTGCTCCTTTCTGGGGGCAGGCAATGGCTGGGAGCTTATGTTCCCGGGGATGCTAGATTTCTCCCACCCGGTCAGTGTCTGCTGAGGTGTTGTGAAGTGGGAAAGCTGTTGCTCATAGCAACCAATCACAGCTATGCTTTTGTGGAGCCCAGCTGTGACTGGATCCATATCTTCCAGAAGGATGTACTAAAGGAAGATCCCACTAGAGGTCACTATACACACACACATCTCAGCTTACCTAAGAGACCAGTAGAGGGAGCTGTGTGTTAGGCACATAAAAAAACCAGTTAGTTCCAGTTTTACCTCAGACAGATCAGAACAGCAGTTACCTCAGACAAGCTGTGAGGGACAGATGAGTTCTCCTCAGGACACGAGAGTGAGAGGATTCCTGTCAGAGCTCAGTCAGAGCTAAAAAACAGACGGAGATTGATTGATCCTAGTCAGAGCTGAAGTTGAAGTGTAGCTCAGGAGGAAGCGTGCCGATGCTTAAGAGAGCGGCGAAGAGGCAGCACATTAACTGCCAGCGTGTGTGATCTTTATAGGACCCAGGTAGGCCGAAAGCAAGTGGAATTGGAGGGGCCAGTAAGCATTAATAGCTTTCCCCCCAGCAACGAATACCGGACGCCGGGTCCCGAGCCTATAAGGATCTCTACGACCTTTTAGGAGAACACCGGAGTTCCTGGAGGACTACAAGTCCCAGGAGTACCACAGAGTTGACACGTACAGGATCAGGGAACAGAGTCTGCCTGATCAGCGATAAAAAGACCCTGTTCTGCCATAGAGAAGGTCCCCCACCAAGTCAGCCAGGTACAGAACAGAGACTGAGTTAGACCTAGCTACAAGCAGGTCAGGACTTCATTAAATAACGACAGAGAACAGGAGGCCATACACCTACCAGTGGAGGAATCCGGACGAACATCCTTCGCCATGCCGTGTTCCGGGGAGTACCTGCCATTCCTGCAGTAAAGGTACCAAACTGACTTTTGTGTGTGACTCACTTATTGTCTCTGACGGCGGGATCCCCATCTGTCCTGCATCCTCATATTTCTATCCACCCTGGAAGGACACCGTCTTACTTGTAGAAGACCTACCATCTAGCTGCCCAACATCATCCCTTCCAGAGTATGTGCACAGCAGCGCTGGTCCCTCTGACCAGATACTACAAGTGGCGTCACGACAACTTACACGAACATTTCCATCATCCCCTGTAAATATCCCACATTACGGTGAGCGCCCAGGGCACGGACCGAGCTGGCTACCCGTGACATCCCCCATAGACTTCCATGGGCTCGGTGCCGAGTACCCCAAAGCCCTGGTACGTGCGCATCATCTTTAATTTGGCGTCACGAACAGGATTCTGAAGCTCGTGAAACGCGAGTCCTGTGTGCCTAATTTGAACTGTTTTTGTGCTTGAGAACTGCCAAAAATCATCAGAGACTGTATTGCCATTTTTGTAAAACAACAACCGCCATTTTATTGCCATATTCGCGCCCTGAGTCGCTGGTGAAGAAGGTGGGCATGCACTCACCTAGTGGCGCGAAAATTAGTGAGCGTACCTGAAAAAGGCGCTGAGTCCTGATCACGCCCCCAGCGCTGACGCGGCGGCAGGTCCTGTGGAGAGCTTCAGTGAACGCCCTGATGTCAGAGCGCCAGCGACACAGGTCTTCTCTCCACCGCTGTGCCGGCAGAGCTGCAGCCTTCAGAGAAGGTAGGCTACAATTAACTAAGGGGGCGCAAATATGTCACAGCAGCAAGCCGACAGCGCGGCCCAGGCCGACGACCCCAATGACTTACCACTTGGCGCTGCAGCGCAGGACGGAAATGTGGGCCCCTCACCTGGTCCTGTGGTCCCAATAGTACCGCTAGCGCTGCCATACATGCCTGGAGCAAAGTGGCTCCCTCAGTACAGCGGCAAGCCAGACACCCTGTCAGGGTTCAAGCGAAAAATATGCAGCATAATGGACATGTATCCTATGACAGAAAAGCAAAGAGCTGCAGTAGTAGTGGGACAATTAACTGGTGCTGCTGAGAGAGAGGTAGAGACTTGGACGGCTGCAGACCAGGAGTCAGTGTTTGCAATTTTCTTAAAGCTACAGACTATCTTTCAGGACCGCACTGAAACAGATCTCCAGATGATGTTTTACCAATGCTCCCAGAAATCAGATGACAGCATTAGGGACTATGCCTGCCGACTACAAGGGGCCCTGTGAGCTCTTAAACAAACAAGTAAACCCTATAAGTGTCACCGACGAAAATAAAATGTTAAAGGAACAATTTGTACGGGGATTGAGGTCCCAAGCGGAAGGCAGGACTGTGCACTGGTGGTCCTTGGATCATCCGGATGCTACCTTTGATGCCCTTAAGGATATGGCTATAAAAGGACTGCGACCTCTGGAAACACCCGAGATGGCAGCCCAGTGTCACCCGAGTGAAACCACCCTAAAGCCAGCAGCATACACCTTTTCCCCGCTGGTTGCAGAAGCCAAAATGCAGGAGGCGCCCCCTACTGAGCTGGACTGTCTGCGCTCAGAAGTGCGCCAGCTGACCAAAAACCTGGCCACTGTAATGAGTGCCCTGCAATTGCCGACGAAAGAAGAAGGAAAGATCTTGCTGGCTGACTGCCCGGAGGATGTCCCTTGGATGCGCCGGAGGAGAGGGAGGACGTCGCCCCGCCGGAGGAGGACAACGCCACCCCCAGGAAGGACCCGCGACCAGCATCATCCTCGCCGAGAGATCATCTGCTACCGCTGCCACAAGGAAGGTCACCCAGCACGTCTGTGTCCTTTAAACGAGCAAATCCTGGGTCCGAGGGCCAACACCCAGGAATAGACTCCTCAGGCCCCTCAGACTGGAACCGCAGGTTTGTGGGAGGAAGACCATACCTGTCCATCATACTGGACGGGATCGCAATCCCTGCCCTGCTGGACACTGGATCCCAGGTAACCATTATACCCGATGTTCTCTACAACAAGTACTGGTCCAGTGACAGTCTCCAACCCCCAAACCCTGACTTTGCCGTATACGCCTCTAATAGTCTCCCTCTTGAATTACGGGGGGCTAAAGATGTAGACGTGAAAGTGGGGAGAGTGGAGCTGAAGAATCAGGGACTTCTTGTAGTAAAGACTGTTAATGAAGAAAATGGGTTGAATGTGGTCTTAGGCACTAACATTATTAGTAACTGTTTGGAGGAGGTTGTGTTTTTACTCCAACAGCTTGCTGAAATCGCCAGACCAAAGCAAAAGGGAGAGATCCGGAAGGAGATCCGAACCTGATGTGCCAGCAGCAAGTGAAACTGACCGGTGGTGAGATTGGTAATGTACGGGCAACAGACCCGAACCCCATTGTGATACCCCCTATGAGTGAAATGCTTATTTGGTGTAGAGCAGCAATAGGTCTGAGAGGACAGAACTACCAAGCAGTAGTAGAGCCCCATTGTTCAGAGCACAGACCTACACTCTTGACTGCCAGAGGGGTAGTGGATGTACATAATGGGAGGGTGCCAGTGCGTCTTCTCAACTGGGGAGAAGATTAAGTCAAACTACCGCGTTATGCCACTGTTGCTAAGTTACATGCTGTGGATAATAACTCCATTCACCCGGCGGAGCCCTTAACCTCCCCACAACCAGTGGAGGATAATGGTCCGACCACCCAGGTGGAGGATTGGTGTCAGCAGCTCCATGTTGGGACAGACACCACTCCAGCCCACCAGAAACAAGGAGTATACAGAGTAGTTCAGGAGTATGCTCAGGTATTCAGCAAACACCCACTCGACTTTGGGACAATTAAAGGGGTTCAACATCACATCCCCACAGGCAATCACCCTCCCATCAAAGAACGGTACAGGCCTATACCACCAGCACATTAGCCAAGGAAATTGTAGCGCAGGCGTCTCTGCCTGCTGTCAGGCAGGGACGCTGTTCCACTCACCCTGGCTGCGCGCGCTCCTCTGCGTCGGGGTCGGCGTCCTCGTCCCGCTCTCCTGGCTGCGCGCGCTCCTCTGCCTCGGGGCCGGCGTCCTCGTTCCGCTCTCCTGGCTGCTTGCGTCCCTCTGTCTCGGGTCCGGCATCCTCCTCCCGCCCTGCTGGCAGCGCGCGCTCCTTTCCGGCCACTGTGTTTAGGTCGCGCACGCGGGCACTCCCCCTCTCTTAAAGGGGCCGCGCGCGCCATCCTAAAGAGTCCCCGGCCAATGGCCGGAGGACTTTACCCTGTATAAGGCACTTCCTCTAGAAGGAGGGTGCCCGAGCAATGTTGTTGCACTGTTCACTACTCTGCTTCAGCCCTCAGGTTCTGTTGCCAGTTACCTGCCAGGTTCCTGCCTGATATTCCGCGTACCTGCTTGCTGGTTTGCCGTCCGACAGCCTGCCCGACGTCACCTGCCAGTCTGTCTAAGACCAGTCTGCCCGCTCACCTGGGAGCGTTCACCTGTTACCTGTCTGCTAGCCTACTTGGAGGCTCTGCCGTCCGACATCGTCACCTGCCAGTGTATGGACCAGCCTGCCCGCTTACCTGGGAGCGCTCACCTGTTACCTGTCTGCTAGCCTACCTGGAGGCTCTGCCGTCCGACAGTCTGCTCATTGTCACCTGCCAGTTTGTCTATGGACCAGCCCGCCCGCTCACCTGGGAGCGCTCATCTGCTACCGCCTGCTAGCCTACCGGGAGGCTCAGCCATCTCAGGTCGTATTACCTTTACCCAGAGACTGTCCCGGTCACTTGCCGTGACCTCCTGCCTGGTTACCCAGAGACTGCCCCGGTCACTTACCGTGACCTCCTGCCCGGTTGCCCAGAGACTGCCCCGGTCACTTGCCGTGACCTCCTACCCGGTTACCCAGAGACTGCCTCAGTCACTTGCCGTGACTTCCTGCCCGGTTACCCAGAGACTGCCCCACTCTCTTGCCGTGACCCACTGCCCGTTTACCCAGAGACTGCCCCGGTTACCTGTTGTGACTGCCTGCCCGTCTACCCTGGTCGCCACCCGCTCTCTTACAAAGATCACCTCCTTGTGTAAGTAAGCTCAGAGGTTCCGCCTCCCAGACCCGTTACAGAAATGTTGCGTGATATGAAAGAAGCAGGGGTGATAAGGGATAGTTGCAGTCCCTGGGCAGCACCTCTAGTCTTAGTTAGGAAAAAGGATGGAAGCATGTGAATGTGTGTAGATTACAGACAAGTAAATCGTATTACACATAAAGATGCATACCCTTTACCACGCATTGAGGAATCTTTAGCTGCACTAAAAACTGCTAACTACTTCTCCACCCTTGACCTCACTAGTGGGTACTGGCAAGTAGCTGTGGCTGAGGAGGATCGGGAGAGAGACGGCTTTCACCACCCCGATGGGGCTCTGTGAGTTTGACAGAATGCCGTTTGGACTCAGCAGTGCCCCTGGCACGTTCCAGAGAGTAATGGAGAGCTGCCTGGGACATCTCAACTTCGAAACTGTGTTGCTGTACCTGGACGACGTCATTGTGTACTCCAAAACGTATGAAGACCATTTGAAGCACCTGGCGGAGGTATTTGAGTCACTGTCCAAGTATGGGATGAAACTGAAGCCTTTTAAGTGCCATCTGCTCAAACAAAAAGTACAGTATCTGGGACATATCGTCAGCTCTGAAGGAGTAGCGCCAGATCCTGAGAAGGTCACCGCTATCCAGAAATGGCCGGAGCCGAAAAATCTCAAGGAGGTGCGACAGTTCCTAGGACTGACAGGATACTAACGGAGGTTTGTAAAAGATTACACTAAGAAAGCAGCTCCTCTGCAAGACCTCCTGGTGGGACAGTCCCTCAAAGGCAGAAATTCTCAATTCCATTGGGGTAAAGAACAGGCAGAAGCATTCAAGGAAATGAAGGAGATCCTGACAGGTGATGAGATCCTAGCTTACCCTGACTACAGCCAGCCATTCCTGTTGTATACAGATGCCAGCAACGAAGGATTGGGAGCAGTCCTCAGTCAGAAGCAAAATGGCCTGGAGAAAGTCATCGCCTATGCTAGCAGGAAGCTCCGCCCGACCGAAAGGAACCCAGAGAACTATAGCAGCTTCAAGTTGGAGTTCCTGGCACTGGTCTGGGCCATCACGGAGAGGTTTAAACACTACTTGGCCTCCAACAAGTTCACTGCCTACACTGACAACAACCCCTTGACGCATCTTGAAACAGCCAAGCTGGGAGCCATGGAACACGATGGGTGGCTCGACTGTCAAATTATCAATTCACAATTAAGTACCGGGCGGGCCGCAAGAATGCCAATGCTGATGCCCTGTCCAGGATGCCTCATGAATCAGACACTGAAGAGGAAGTGGATGATCTGGAAGAGATTGAACTACCTGCCTTTCACCGGAATGGGGTGATCTACGAGCAACAAGCCAGCAGGAGATCGTGTAGTAAGACGTTGAATCCTTTACCTCACCACAGCTGGAAAGAGACTCAGGACAGCGATCCAGTGGTCAGCCGTATCAAGGAGCTGATAACCCAGGAAGGTTCCTCCTTGGAGAAAGACGCACCTCTACCAGCAAGGCAGCTGTGGAATGAAAGAAGCCGGTTGTTCATCTACCGTGAGAAGTTGTGCAGGAGATACGTCAACCCGAGGACCCATGAAAAGGTTTGGCAGGTTTTGACATCCAGATGGTGTTAGAAGCCTACCACGATCAAGCGGGACACTTTGGCTGGAAAAAGCTGGAGACCCTGTTGAAGTGTCGGTTCTACTGGGTAGGGATGCGCAGCTCCATCGAGAAGTGGTGCCGGAACTGTGGACCCTGTGGCCTCAGACGAAAAGACTACAGCAGTCAGAAGGCATCCCTGCAGCCCATCCAGACGACTCGCCCTTTGGAAATCGTGGCCCTGGACCATGTGAAGTTGTCACCCAGCCGGTCAGGATATTCCTATGCCCTGACTATGGTGGATCATTACTCCAAATTCCTGGTGGTCGCCCCTGTTAAAGATTTGACAGCAGAGACAGCAGCAAAGACCTTCCAAGCAAGTTTCTGCAGACCACACGGTTATCCTGAGCAGGTGCTAACTGATCAAGGCCCAGCTTTTGAGGCCGAACTATTCAAAGAGTTCTGTCACCTGTACGGGTGTAAAAAGATAAGAACTACACCGTACCACCCCCAAACCAATGGACTTTGTGAAAAGATGAATCACATCGTTATTGACTTACTGAAAACTGTACCACTGGAAGAAAGAAATCGGTGGCCAGACTTGTTACCTGACCTGGTAGACATGTACAACCATATACCGGTGAGTTCCACCAATTGCACCCCAGCCTATCTCATGCGGGCAAGACCAGGAAAGCTGCCAATGGATCTAGAGCTTGGAGTTGTGGAACCGGAAGCGGATGTAACTACTGGAGACTGGAACACAAACAGACAGGAACAGTACAGAAAAGTACAGGCCTGTGTTGAGGAAAGTCTCAATTGAGGAAGGGATAAACAAGCAGATCGCTACAATAAAAGTGCGCCGGCTGAACCTTTCGCACCTGGTGAAATCGTACTGAAAAGAAAAAGGAGGCTACACAAACTCGACGATCAGTGGGAAAGAGAGCCCTACATCATACAAAGTTCAAGGTTTGATAACAAGAAAACGTGCATAATAAGCAAGGATGGAGGAAAAACAACTGCAACTGTGTTTAGAGACCATCTAAAGTTGTGTCCGGACCCATTAAAGCTCCGTGAGGAAGAACCTGTTGTCAATCAGGAAAAGAGTGATGAAGCAGTTATACATACAGACTTGGGAGATTTCCCCGCAGATTGGCCCAGAATTGGAGAAGCTGTAATCATTCCCGTGCTTCAATTTTATCAACCGCAAGAAGAATCTCTAAATCCAATTGCACCAATTGTGCCAGTAGAGTCAGTTCCAGAAGGACCTGTTCCGGAAGAACCTCAACCAGTGGAACCACAAGAAGCAGAATCCCAAGAAACTGAGCCTCAGGAAGAAGGATCCCCTGCAGAAGTTGCACCGGTTCACTCAGTTTACAGTGTGCTTGCCAGCCCAGTAGGGAGGTTGAGACAATTCTATAATTCACTCTCACATAGCACAAACAGGGAAACTGCTACCCCACAGGTCATTGCACCACGCAGATCCGAACGTAGCACAAAAGGACACATCCCTGCTAGGTTCAGAGATTAGTTTAACCTCTGGCAAATGTAAATAATTGTTTAAAGTCATTATATATATGTACATATGTTTGCTTATAATGTATATATCAGTATTTATTGACCTGTTTTCCCTTATCATCTTGGAACAAGAGGAATGGACATTATTTTCTACTTGTTTTCTCACCCCTATTTGAGCATCCTTTCCAAAAGAGACTGGGACTTTTATGGTTGCTCAAAGTTCCTCAATCCCTCATTGTACATAATTGATCAGTTTTGTTTATGCAATGGTTCAAGAGTGCCTTACCTCCGTAAAGGAAGAATTGTTTTTATATGTTATTGTTCTGTTACCTGTTTTTGTATTTCAGCCCCAGAGTGCTGAATTCTACTAAGGGGGAATGTGGAGCTGTAACGGGTCTGGTGGGTGGAACTACTGACGAGACAGGTCAGGTTGGTGGAACCACAAAGCTTTATTATACAAGCGAGTTTACTTGTAAGATAGCGGGTGGCACCCGGGAGAAGGGCAGGGAATCACGGCAGGGGATATAGGTAGTTCTTGGACAGGCAGGTTTGTCACAGCAAGTGACCAAGGAAGTCTCTGGGCAGGCAGGTTGTAACGGTAAGTAACCGAGGCAGTCTCTGGACAGGCAGGCTGTCACGGCAAGTGACCAAGGCAGTCTCTGGGACAGGCAGGTTGTCACGGCAAGTGACCAAGGCAGTCTCTGGGACAGGCAGGTTGTCACGGCAAGTGACCAAGGCAGTCTCTGGGACAGGCAGGTTGTCACGGCAAGTGACCAGGCAGTCTCTGGGACAGGCAGGTTGTCACAGCAAGTGACCAGGCAGTCTCTGGACAGGCAGGTTGTCACGGCAAGTGACCAGGCAGTCTCTAGACAGGCAGGTATATACGACCTGATATGGTGGAGCCTCCAGGTAGGCTGCAGTCGGATGGCAGATGATCGCTCCCAGGTGAGCAGGCAAGAGCCGTGGATCTCTGCAGATGATGTCCGAACTTCCGGATGGAGCTGCAGTCGGATGGCAGATGATCGCTCCCAGGTGAGCAGGCAAGAGCCGGGGATCTCCGCAGATGATGTCCGAACTTCCGGATGGAGCTGCAGTCGGATGACAGATGATCGCTCCTAGGTGAGCAGGCAAGAGCCGGGGATCTCTGCAGATGACGTCCGAACCTCTGGATGGAACTGCAGACGGATGGCAGACAGGCAAGCCGACGGGTAACAGGCAGGTAACTGGAATCAGGAGCTGATGGCTGAAACAGAGTTAGACTGCACAGGAACAACATTGCTCGGGCACCTACATTAAGGAGGAAGCCCTTAATATAGGGTGGAGTCCTCCAGCATTGGCTGGAGACTGATTTGGAAAATGCGTGCGGCTCCTTTAAGAGCGGGGGAGGGTGCGGGCGCGCGCCCTAAGGCCAGTAGCAGGGAAGGAGCGCGCGGGACCAGCAGGGCAGAAGGAGGGCGCCGAGGATGCCAGAGGCGCAGAGGAGGCTGGGAGCACTGAGGACGCTGAGCGCAGGTGAGGAGAGCGACGTCCCTGTCTGGCAGCAGGCAGGGACGCGGGCGCTACAGTACCCCCCCTCTAGGCCCCCCCTTCTTTAGGCCAGAAAGAAATTTAGCTAGGATAAGAGGGGCATGGATGTTCTCCCGAGGCTCCCAGGTTCTCTCCTCAGGACCAAACCCCTTCCAATCCACCAAAAAATAAGTCTTTCTTCCTACCCTTTTTGTGGCCAGAATGTTCTCTACCTCAAATTCATCATCAGCAGACACTGGAGCAGGAGGTGTACCTGTAGACTTAAAAAAAGAGTTAAGAACCACAGGTTTGAGGAGAGATACATGAAAAGAATTAGGAATTCTCAAATTGGCCGGGAGTTTCAATTTATAGGACACCGGATTGATCTGACTGATGATCTCAAAAGGACCGATGAACCGAGGACCTAACTTGTAGGACGGAATTTTGAGTCGAACATATTTGGACGAAAGCCAGACTTTGTCCCCAGGACGGAATTGAGGAGGATCCAGACGTTTTTTGTCAGCATGTCTTTTCATGCGCTCGGGATCAGTAATGAAGTCCATGGCTATATGCTGCCAGGGGGCAGCGGGTACAGGAAGCGGAAGAAGACGGCCGGTAGGCAGGTGTCTCGGAACTTTGTTGCGGGCACAGGAAACACAGGCAGAAACAAAGTCTATTACGTCCTTGTGCAGGGTAGGCCACCAATAATGCCGGGTAATGAGTTGGAGGGTCTTTTTTTGACCAGCGTGGCCAGCAAGTTTAGACGAGTGACCCCAATGTAGGATTCTCTTCCGATCGGTTTCTGATACGAACGTCTTACCAGGAGGGAGACGATTTAGACTCACGGGAGCCACCTGCATCACTCTAGCGGGATCGATGATATGTTTAGGCTCATCTTCGAGATCCGACACCAGGAAAGACCGAGACAAGGCATCCGCCTTGACGTTTTTGTCAGCAGGGCGAAAATGCAAAAGAAAATCGAAGCGGGCAAAAAACAAGGACCACCGGGCTTGGCGAGGATTAAGTCTCTGTGCCTGCTGGAGGTATGCTAGATTTTTGTGGTCCGTGTAGATGATTACCGGATGAAGAGCCCCTTCGAGTAGGTAACGCCACTCCTCCAATGCCAACTTAATGGCCAATAACTCTCGATCTCCTATGGAGTAGTTGCGCTCAGAGGAGGAAAAGAGTTTGGAGAAGAAACCGCAGGATACCATCCTCCCGGATGGCGATTTTTGGGTAAGAACCGCTCCGGCTCCAGCAGAGGAAGCGTCCACCTCCAGGAAGAACTGCTTGTTGCCATCCGGGCGATGCAGCACTGGAGCGGAAGAGAAAGCCTGTTTCAGAGAAAGGAAGGCCTCCTCTGCTTCGGTCGTCCACTGTTTGGGGTTAGCATCCTTGCGAGTGAGCGCTGAGATTGGAGCAGTCCTGGAAGAGAAGTGCGGTATGAAGAGACGGTAATAGTTGGCAAATCCCAGGAACCGCTGAATAGCCTTCAACCTCTCCGGTCGGGGCCACTTCTCGATGGCAGACAATTTCTCCGGATCCATTCGTAGGCCTGTCTGAGAAATGATGTAGCCCAGAAACGGAAGCGATGTCTGCTCAAAGAGGCACTTCTCATATTTGGCGAAGAGGTGATTCTGCCTGAGCCTGAGCAGAACCTGACGAACATCCCTCCGGTGAGACTGAAGATCCGGAGAGAAGACCAAGATGTCGTCAAGGTACACCACAACGCAGGAGTAGAGGAGATCCCGGAAGATGTCATTGACCAACTCCTGAAAGACTGCTGGAGCATTACAGAGACCAAAGGGCATCACCAAGTACTCGTAGTGGCCGTCCCGGGTGTTGAATGCCGTCTTCCATTCATCTCCTCGACGGATACGAACCAGGTTGTATGCTCCACGAAGATCTAGTTTGGTGAAGACTCTAGCCCCTCTAAGACGATCAAACAGTTCTGGAATGAGCGGAAGAGGGTACTTATTCTTCACCGTGATCGAATTTAGGCCTCTGTAGTCAATACAGGGACGGAGAGATCCATCTTTCTTTTTAACGAAGAAGAAACCTGCTCCCGCTGGGGAGGTAGATTTCCGGATGAATCCCTTTGCTAAGTTCTCCTCGATATATTCGGACATCGACCTGGTCTCAGCAGCAGACAACGGGTAAATACGCCCACGGGGAGGCGTAGTACCGGGCAACAGGTCAATCGGGCAATCATATGGTCTATGCGGGGGTAATGTCTCTGCTTCCTTTTTATTGAAGACATCAGCAAATGACCAATATGGAATCGGGAGTCCAGGTAGATTAGCAGGTGTAGGAGAAGAATAGACAGGATGAACAGGCACCAGACACGTTTTATGACAGTCCTGTCCCCAGCGAAGAACCTCTCCATTCTGCCAGTCGAGCACAGGTGCATGTTTTTGGAGCCAAGGCAGACCTAGTAAGAAAGCATGAGAGAGTCCGGGTAAAACATGAAACGAGATGCTCTCAGAATGCAACATTCCCACCTGCAGGGTTATGACTTCGGTGATAAGTCGGATGGGACGAGGTAGGAGGCCCCCATCCACAGCAGCAACAGATACAGGTTCAACAAGAGGTTTGGTGGGAATGTGATACTTCTCTACTAGAGCCTGTGACACGAGATTCCCAGCTGCTCCAGAATCAAGTTGGGCCATTTCGAAGTGGCGGTTCTTACCGATCAGAATTGAAACCGACAGCAGCAGGGATGAAGAGGATTTATTTTTGTCTAGATTGACCTCTCCGAGCGAACCTAGACACAGGCGTTTCCCGACTTCTCCGGACAGGTTTGGATCCAGTGCTCCTTACTGCCGCAGTAGAAGCAACTTCTCTCGGCACGGCGTGAGTCCTGACGGGCTTTGACCATCTTGGTCTGGTCGACCTGCATAGGCTCAGCAGTGTGCACCTGAGGAGAAACGGAAGAGATTATAGATCTCCGACACGAGGGTGCAAGATGGGAAAATTCTTTTTTACGGGTGATCTCTTTGGCTCGTTCCTGGAACCGTAGATCAATTTGATTGGCAAGATTTATTAAATCATCTAGAGAGGTTGGAATGTCCTGACCGGCAAGTTTGTCTTTAATACGGCCGGACAGACCCTCCCAGAAGACCGAAATTAGAGGTTCATTGTCCCAAGCTAGCTCTGAGGCTAAAGTCCGGAACCGTATGGCATATTGACCAACGGTGAGACTCTCCTGACGGAGACGCAGCAGAGATGATGCAGAGGAAGTCTTCCGTCCAGGTTCGTCGAATACCTTCCGGAAGGCCGAGAGAAAAGCAGGCAGGTCAGACACCAGAGGATCCTCTCTCTCCCAGAGAGGATTAAGCCAGGCCAGGGCCTCTCCGGTGAGATGGGACATGATGAAGGCAACTTTGGCCCGGTCAGAGTTAAACTGGTGTGCCAGGAGTTCAAAATGCAGGGTGCACAGATTAATGAAACCCCGAGCCAGAGCAGAATCGCCTCCAAACCTAGGAGGAGCTGACAGTCGGGGTCCGGGAATGGAAACCACGGAATTGGGAATCAGCGGGACTGACGGATTATGAGTCATGGCTCCAGCGATGGTTGCTGGTGATGAATTCAGAGTGTCCAGACGGGAATTGACGTTCCGCAGGTGACCCAGGATGGCCTCTTGTTGAGACCTCAGGCGAGACAGCTCATGACACAGTTCCGGGAGTGAAGGGGTTTGGGTGCCACCGGGTTCCATGGCCCGAGCAAACTGTAACGGGTCTGGTGGGTGGAACTACTGACGAGACAGGTCAGGTTGGTGGAACCACAAAGCTTTATTATACAAGCGAGTTTACTTGTAAGATAGCGGGTGGCACCCGGGAGAAGGGCAGGGAATCACGGCAGGGGATATAGGTAGTTCTTGGACAGGCAGGTTTGTCACAGCAAGTGACCAAGGAAGTCTCTGGGCAGGCAGGTTGTAACGGTAAGTAACCGAGGCAGTCTCTGGACAGGCAGGCTGTCACGGCAAGTGACCAAGGCAGTCTCTGGGACAGGCAGGTTGTCACGGCAAGTGACCAAGGCAGTCTCTGGGACAGGCAGGTTGTCACGGCAAGTGACCAGGCAGTCTCTGGGACAGGCAGGTTGTCACGGCAAGTGACCAAGGCAGTCTCTGGGACAGGCAGGTTGTCACGGCAAGTGACCAGGCAGTCTCTGGGACAGGCAGGTTGTCACAGCAAGTGACCAGGCAGTCTCTGGACAGGCAGGTTGTCACGGCAAGTGACCAGGCAGTCTCTAGACAGGCAGGTATATACGACCTGATATGGTGGAGCCTCCAGGTAGGCTGCAGTCGGATGGCAGATGATCGCTCCCAGGTGAGCAGGCAAGAGCCGTGGATCTCTGCAGATGATGTCCGAACTTCCGGATGGAGCTGCAGTCGGATGGCAGATGATCGCTCCCAGGTGAGCAGGCAAGAGCCGGGGATCTCCGCAGATGATGTCCGAACTTCCGGATGGAGCTGCAGTCGGATGGCAGATGATCGCTCCTAGGTGAGCAGGCAAGAGCCGGGGATCTCTGCAGATGACGTCCGAACCTCTGGATGGAACTGCAGACGGATGGCAGACAGGCAAGCCGACGGGTAACAGGCAGGTAACTGGAATCAGGAGCTGATGGCTGAAACAGAGTTAGACTGCACAGGAACAACATTGCTCGGGCACCTACATTAAGGAGGAAGCCCTTAATATAGGGTGGAGTCCTCCAGCATTGGCTGGAGACTGATTTGGAAAATGCGCGCGGCTCCTTTAAGAGCGGGGGAGGGTGCGGGCGCGCGCCCTAAGGCCAGTAGCAGGGAAGGAGCGCGTGGGACCAGCAGGGCGGAAGGAGGGCGCCGAGGATGCCAGAGGCGCAGAGGAGGCTGGGAGCACTGAGGACGCTGAGCGCAGGTGAGGAGAGCGACGTCCCTGTCTGGCAGCAGGCAGGGACGCGGGCGCTACAGGAGCCCAGCTGTGACTGGATCCATATCTTCCAGAAGGATGTACTAAAGGAAGATCCCACTAGAGGTCACTATACACACACACATCTCAGCTTACCTAAGAGACCAGTAGAGGGAGCTGTGTGTTAGGCACATAAAAAAACCAGTTAGGTCCAGTTTTACCTCAGACAGATCAGAACAGCAGTTACCTCAGACAAGCTGTGAGGGACAGATGAGTTCTCCTCAGGACACGAGAGTGAGAGGATTCCTGTCAGAGCTCAGTCAGAGCTAAAAAACAGACGGAGATTGATTGATCCTAGTCAGAGCTGAAGTTGAAGTGTAGCTCAGGAGGAAGCGTGCCGATGCTTAAGAGAGCGGCGAAGAGGCAGCACATTAACTGCCAGCGTGTGTGATCTTTATAGGACCCAGGTAGGCCGAAAGCAAGTGGAATTGGAGGGGCCAGTAAGCATTAATAGCTTTCCCCCCAGCAACGAATACCGGACGCCGGGTCCCGAGCCTATAAGGATCTCTACGACCTTTAAGGGCCTGTGCACACATTGCGGATTTGCCTGCGGATTTTTCCGCGCCGAAACCGCACCTCTTGGCAGAAACCGCAGGCGCGGTTTTGACGCGGTTTTGGCGCGGTTTTGATGCGTTTTTTGGTGCGGTTTTGATGCGTTTTTTCTCATGCGGTTTTGTATGCGGTTTTTACAGCTAAATAAAGATATGTTGTTTAACAAAAAAAAAAAAAAGATTTGTGATGTCATTTCTTGCCCAACCTCCTCTTTTACATTTGTCCAACCCACACTCCATTACACACACACAGATAGAGATAGGCCGGCGTCGCACTTGCGAGTGTGATGCGAGTAAGTCGCACGACTTTCTCGCATCAACACCCGGCACGGCTGCCCGCTCTCGGACCCGAGTGTGCGGCTACATGTATTTCTATGCAGCCGCACATTCGGGTCCGAGAGTGGGCGGCCGTGCCGGGTGTTGATGCGAGAAAGTCGTGCGACTTACTCGCATCGCACTCGCAAGTGTGACGCCGGCCATAGATAGATAATAGATACCAGTAGATAGATAGACAGATAGATAGATAAAATGGTACATAAATAGTTAAAGACACACACGCGTATACATACACAAAATAACGCAATAGTTAATAAAAAAAAAAAATATAGGAAAAAAAATGGCGTGGGCTCCCGCGCAATTTTCTGCGCCAGAGGGGGAAAGCAGACAGCCGGGACCAATATTTCTAGCCTGGGAAGGGGTTAATACCCATGGATCTTCCCAGGCTATGAATATCAGCCCGCAGCTAGCCTTCACTGGCTATTAAAATAGGGGGACCCCCCCAAAAAAAATGACGTGGGGTCCCCCTATAATTTATAGCCAGACAGGCTAGGCAGACAGCTGCGGGCTGATATTCATAGCCTAGGAAGGGGCCATGGATATTGGCGCCCCCCCTGGCTAAAAATACCAGCACCCAGCCGCCCCAGAGTTGGCGCATCTGTACGATGCGCCAATTCCGGCACTTAGCCCCTCTCTTCCCACTCCCCTGTAGCGGTGGGATATGGGGTAATAAGGGGTTAATATCACCTTGCTATTGTAAGGTGATATTAAGCCCGGTTAATAATAGAGAGGCGTCAATAAGACGCCTATCCATTATTAATCTTATATTAATAAAGGGTTAAAAAAAACAACACACGCATAAGAATAAATTATTTTAATGAAATAAAACACAACACGGTTTTCATATCTTTATTACACACTCAGATCCAAGCGACGCCCTCGATCTCCTGTAAAAAAAACGTAAAAAAATAAAACAACCGTATACTCCCTGTCCGACGCAGTCCAATTAATAACGAGTGTCCCACGACGGTCTCCCCTATAGAACAGTGACATCAGACACCGTTCTATAGGGCCTCCCAGTGTTGCACTGACAGGAGACAATGGCTCCTGCAGTGCATCACTGAGTCCATTCTCTCACTTTATGGCAATGCTGCGTGGGAATTTTCTCACCCAGCATTGCCGTGAGAGAATGAACTGTAGTGACGTCATTCTCTCCGGCGGCAGAGCGATACACAGATGGATAGCGTCGGGGAAGAGGTGAGTATGTGCTCAATGTTATGTGTTGTATGTTACTGTATGTTATATGTTCTGTATGTCATTATATGTTCTGTATGTCATGTAATTTTTTTTTTTACATTCAGCAGTGCACATTAGCCGGATGATGGGACTACTACTGTCCCATCATTGGCTAATGTGTCAGTCACTGTCACTGTAGCAGGCATAGCCGGATGGGACTTGTAGTCCCATCCGACGATGCCTGCATACACGGAGACACGCACACAGCCCCGCACACCGCCGCACATACACAGCCCCGCACACCGATCGCGCACACCGATCACGCAGACACCGGCACACAATCACCGCCCACACACATAGCGCCGCACACTATACACGCCCACGCACCGCCCACACACATAGCGCCGCACACTATTCACGCCCACGCACCGCCCACACACATAGCGCCGCACACTATACACGCCCACGCACCGCCCACACACTTCCCTCCTCCCGAACTGCAGCGGTTTCAGCCGCAGCAAACCCGCAGATCTTTTTTAGATCTGCGGTTTTGCTGCGGAAGTGCCCGACTCAATGCAAGTCAATGAGCGCCGAACCGCTGCGGTTCCGCACAAAGAATTGACATGCTGCGGAAAATAAAACGCGGCTAAACCGCGCGTTTTTTTCCGCAGCATGTGCACAGCAGACCTGCGGTTCCCATAGGGATTCATTGGCTGTGCATTGTGCTGCGGGTTGGATGCGTTTCCGCTGCGTTCAAAACCGCAGCGGAAACGCATCTAAAACCGCAAAGTGTGAACGGGGCCTTAGGAGAACACTGGAGTTCCTGGAGGACTACAAGTCCCAGGAGTACCACAGAGTTGACACGTACAGGATCAGGGGAACAGAGTCTGCCTGATCAGCGATAAAAAGACCCTGTTCTGCCATAGAGAAGGTCCCCCACCAAGTCAGCCAGGTACAGAACAGAGACTGAGTTAGACCTAGCTACAAGCAGGTCAGGACTTCATTAAATAACGACAGAGAACAGGAGGCCATACACCTACCTGTGGAGGAATCCGGACGTACATCCTTCGCCCTGCCGTGCTCCGGGGAGTACCTGCCATTCCTGCAGTAAAGGTACCAAACTGACTTTTGTGTGTGACTCACTTATTGTCTCTGACGGCGGGATCCCCATCTGTCCTGCATCCTCATATTTCTATCCACCCTGGAAGGACACCGTCTTACTTGTAGAAGACCTACCATCTAGCTGCCCAACATCATCCCTTCCAGAGTATGTGCACAGCAGCGCTGGTCCCTCTGACCAGATACTACAAGTGGCGTCACGACAACTTACACGAACATTTCCATCATCCCCTGTAAATATCCCACATTACGGTGAGCGCCCAGGGCACGGACCGAGCTGGCTACCCATAACATCCCCCATAGACTTCCATGGGCTCGGTGCCGAGTACCCCAAAGCCCTGGTACGTGCGCATCACTTTCATCTTTTAAACAGCTCTGGTGAAATGAAAGATGCTTAGTGATTGGTTGCTATGGGCAACACAGGCAGTGTAACCTGTTGTGGTCAAAAAGATGTGCCTATGAAATATATATTATATATATATATATATATATATATATATATATATATATATATATATACAGTCAGGGCCAGAAATATTTGGACAGTGACACAATTTTCGCGAGTTGGGCTCTGCATGCCACCACATTGGATTTGAAATGAAACCTCTACAACAGAATTCAAGTGCAGATTGTAACGTTTAATTTGAAGGGTTGAACAAAAATATGTGTTAGAAAATGTAGGAATTGTACACATTTCTTTACAAACACTCCACATTTTAGGAGGTCAAAAGTAATTGGACAAATAAACATAACCCAAACAAAATATTTTTATTTTCAATATTTTGTGGCGAATCCTTTGGAGGCAATCACTGCCTTAAGTCTGGAACCCATGGACATCACCAAACGCTGGGTTTCCTCCTTCTTAATGCTTTGCCAGGCCTTTACAGCCGCAGCCTTCAGGTCTTGCTTGTTTGTGGGTCTTTCCCTCTTAAGTCTGGATTTGAGCAAGTGAAATGCATGCTCAATTGGGTTAAGATCTGGTGATTGACTTGACCATTGAAGAATGTTCCACTTTTTTGCACTCATGAACTCCTGTGTAGCTTTGGCTGTATGCTTGGGGTCATTATCCATCTGTACTATGAAGCGCCGTCCAATCAAGTTTGCAGCATTTGGCTGAATCTGGGCTGAAAGTATATCCCGGTACACTTCAGAATTCATCCGGCTACTCTTGTCTGCTGTTATGTCATCAATAAACACAAGTGACTCAGTGCCATTGAAAGCCATGCATGCCCATGCCATCACGTTGCCTCCACCATGTTTTACAGAGGATGTGGTGTGCCTTGGATCATGTGCCGTTCCCTTTCTTCTCCAAACTTTTGGCTTCCCATCATTCTGGTACAGGTTGATCTTTGTCTCATCTGTGCATAGAATACTTTTCCAGAACTGAGCTGGCTTCTGGAGGTGTTTTTCAGCAAATTTAACTCTGGCCTGTCTATTTTTGGAATTGATGAATGGTTTGCATCTAGATGTGAACCATTTGTATTTACTTTCATGGAGTCTTCTCTTTACTGTTGACTTAGAGACAGATACACCTACTTCACTGAGAGTGTTCTGGACTTCAGTTGATGTTGTGAATGGGTTCTTCTTCACCAAAGAAAGTATGCGGCGATCATCCACCACTGTTGTCTTCCGTGGGCTCCCAGGTCTTTTTGGATTGATGAGTTCACCAGTGCTTTCTTTCTTTCTCAGGATGTACCAAATTGTAGATTTTGCCACTTCTAATGTTGTAGCAATTTCTTGGATGGGTTTTTTTCTGTTCTTGCAGCTTAAGGATGGCTTGTTTCACCTGCATGGAGAGCTCCTGTGACCGCATGTTTCCTTCACAGCAAAACCTTCCAAATGCAAACACCACACCTCAAATCAACTCCGGCCCTTTCATCTGCTTAATTGAGAATGACATAACAAAGGGATTGCCCACACCTGTCCATGAAATAGCCTTGGAGTCATTTGTCCAATTACTTTTGGTCCCTTTAAAAACAGGGTGGCACATGTTAAGGAGCTGAAACTCCTAAACCCTTCATCCAATTTTAATGTGGATACCCTCAAATGAAAGCTGAAAGTCTGGACTTCAACTGCATCTGAATTGTTTTGTTTCAAATTCATTGTGGTAATGTCTAGAACCAAAATTAGATAAATGTTGTCTCTGTCCAAATATATATGGACCTAACTGTATATATATATATATATATATATATATATAAATATATATATACATATACATACATCTATACATTAGTTATTTATTATACTGGGCTTTGAGTGTGGAGTGAGTGTGGCTATGTGGAGAGGGCAGGGCTATGTGGATTGGGCGTGGCTTGATACACACACACTTACATACACTCAACTTTATATGTATAGATGCTCACATCTATATTATTTGACTATGCTCACATCTGAATTATAAGGCTATATTCATATCTTCATTATAAGGCTATATTCACATCTGTATTATAAGTCTATGCTCACATCTACATTATAAGGCTATATTCACATCTGTATTAAAAGGCTATATTCACATCTGTATTATAAGGCTATGCTAACATGTGTATTATAAGGCTATGCTAACATCTGTATTATAAGGCTATGCTAACATCTGCATTATAAGGCTATGCTCACATCTGCATTATAAGGCTATGCTCACATCTGCATTATAAGGCTATGCTCACATCTGCATTACAAGGCTATGCTCACATCTGCATTACAATTCTATGCTCACATCTGTATTATAAGTCTATGCTAACATCTGCATTATAAGGCTATGCTCACATCTGTGTTATAAGGCTATGCTCACATCCAGGGTTGTACTGGCCCACAGGGACACCGGTGAAATGTCCGGTGGGCCCCAGAGAGGAGAAAGAAGAAAAAAAAATTAGGAACGCGGTCCCTTTAAAACCGAAGGAGGCCCAGACGCACAGCGCGCGAGTGCACGGGACACGCACAGTCTCAGTGCACCGCCAGGACCAGGGCAGCGGCACCACCACCTGGCGTACCCAGGTAAGCGCTGAGGGCCCTGGGCAAATGGGGGGATGGGGCACAGCATGAGGTCCGTAAGTCAGGGGAGCTTGGTGCTAGCGCTGGCATCGGAGCCCCCCTCTAATACTCACCTCTCCTCGTTCCGGCCTGTGATGTGCTGTATGTTAGAGCAGGGGGGCCCATAATGCTGTATGGAGGAGCAGGGGGCCCCATAATGCTGTATGGAGGAGCAGGGGGCCCCATAATGCTGTGTGGAGGAGCACGGAGACCCAAAATGCTGTATGGAGGAGCAGGGAGCCCCATAATGCTGTATGGAAGAGCAGGGGGACCCATAATGCTGTATGAAGGACCATGGGGCCCCATAATGCTATATGGAAGAACAGGGGGCCCCGTGATGTGCTGTATGGGGGAGCAGAGGGGCCCGTGATGTGCTGTATGGGGGAGCAGGGGGCTCGTGATGTGCTGTATGGAGGAGCAGGAGGGCCCATGATGTGCTGTATGGAGGAGCAGTATATGCGGCCCGTGATGTGCTGTATGGGGGAACAGTATATGGAGCCCGTGATGTGCTGTATGGAGGACCAGTATATGGGGCCCATGATGTGCTGTATGGAGGACCAGTATATAGAATCATAGAATGGTAGAGTTGGAAGGGACCTCCTGGGTCATCTGGTCCAACCCCCTGCTCAAAGCAGGATTCACTAAATCATCCCAGACAGATGTCTGTCCAGCCTCTGTTTGAAGACTTCGATTGAAGGAGAAGTCACCACCTCTCGTGGCAGTCTGTTCCACTCATTGATCACTCTAACTGTCAAAAAGTTTTTTCTAATATCTAATCTGTGTCTCCTCCCATTCAGTTTCATCCCATTGCTTCTAGTCTTTCCTTGTGTAAATGAGAATAAAGATAATCCTTCTAAAATGTGACAGCCCTTGAGATATTTGTAGACAGCTATTAAGTCTCCTCTCAGTCTTCTTTTTAGCAAGCTAAACATTCCCAAATCCTGTAACCGTTCCTCATAGGACATGGTTTGCAGACCGGACACCATTCTGGTGGCTCTTCTCTGAACTTGCTCCAGTTTGTTGATGTCTTTTTTATCCCCTTACTGCCATCGGACGTACTATCCCGTCCATGGTACCTGGGCCCGTATGACCGGGGACGGGATAGTACGTCATAGGCGATCAGCTGCGCTCCTGAGGGGAGCGCAGCTAATCGCCGCCGGGTGTCAGCTGATTATCACAGCTGACACCCGGGACTGTGTGTCAGGAGCGGTCACGGACCGCTCCAGCACATTAACCCCTTGCACACCGCGATCAAACATGATCGCGGTGTACTGGGGGCACAGGGGAGGATCGCGCAGGGTGGGGGCTCCCTGCGCGCCCCCCTGAGACCCTCAGAGCAGCGCGATGTGATCGCGCTGTTCTGAGGGCTTCCTCCCTCCCAGGACCCGGATCCAAGATGGCGCCGGGGTCCTGGAGGGAGGCGGCTACCTCAGTGCCTGCCGAGAGCAGGCACTGAGAAGCCTGCATCTATGCCTGTGCGATCGCTGGTGTGCACACTGTCACACCAGCGATCTGATAAAATACTGTGATGTCCCACCCTGGGACAAAGTAAAAAAGTTAAAAAAATAAAAATAAACGTGTTATAAAAAAAAATCCAAAATAAATAAAAAAAAATATATATATTCCCCAATAAATTCACTTCTTCCTGTAAATAAAAAAACAAAGCAATAAAAGTACACATATTTGGTATCGCCGCGTCCGTAACGACCCCCCTATAAAATTGTCCCACTAGTTAACCCCTTTAGTGAACCCCTTAAAAAAAAAAAAAAAACGAAGCAAAAATCAATGCTTTATCATCATACCGCCGAACAAAAAGTGGAATAACACGCGATCAAAAAGACCGATATAAAAAAACATGGTACTGCTGAAAATGTCATCTTGTCCCGCAAAAAACGAGCTGTCATAAAGCATCATCAGCAAAAAAATAAAAAAGTTATAGCTCGCAGAATAAAGCGATGCAAAAATAATTATTTTTTATATAAAATTGTTTTTATTCTATAAAAGCACCAAAACATGAAAAAATGATATAAATGAGGTATCGCCATAATCGTACTGACCCGAAGAATAAAACTGCTTTATCAATTTTACCACACGCGGAACGGTATAAACGCCTCCCCCAAAAGAAATTCATGAATTGCTGATTTTTGTTCATTCTAACCTCCCAAAAATCGAAATAAAAAGCGATCAAAAAACGTCACGTGCTCAAAAATGGTACCAATAAAAATGTCAACTCGTCCCGCAAAAAATAAGACCTCACATGACTCTGTGGGCCAAAATATGCAAAAATTATAGCTCTCAAAATGTGATGATGCAAAAACTATTTTTGCAATAAAAAGCGTCTTTTAGCGTGACAGCTGCCAATCATAAAAACCCGCTATAAATAGTAAATCAAACCCCCCTTTATCACCCCCTTAGTAAGGGAAAAATAATAAAATTAAAAAAAAGTATTTATTTCCATTTTCCCATTAGGGTTAGGGTTAGGGTTGCGGCTAAAGTTAGGGTTAGGGTTGGCGCTAAAGTTAGGATTAGGGTTAGGGTTGGGATTAGGGGTGTGTTAGGGTTAGGTTTGTGGTTAGGGTTGGGACTAGGGTTAGGGGTGTGTTGGGGTTAGGGTTGGAGTTAGAATTGGGGGGTTTCCGCTGTTTAGGCACATCAGGGGCTCTCCAAATGTGACATGGCGTCTGATCTCAATTCCAGCCAATTCTGCATTGAAAAAGTCAAACGGTGCTCCTTCACTTCTCAGCTCTGCCATGCGTCCAAACAGTAGTTTATCCCCACATATGGGGTATCAGCGTACTCTGGACCCCAAGAGTTATTGTGCAATTTGTCCTATTTCTTCTGCTACCCTTGTAAAAATAAAATATTGGGGCAAAAAAATCATTTTTGCAAAAAAAAAAAAGGATTTTTTTTTTTTTTAACGGCTGTGCGTTATAAACTTCTGTGAAGCACTTCGGGGTTCAAAGTGCTCACCACACATCTAGACAAGTTCCTTGTGGGGTCTATTTTCCAAAATGGGGTCACTTGTGGGGGGTTTCCACTGTATAGGTGCATCAGGGGCTCTCCAAATGTGACATGACGCCCCCAGACCATTCCATCAAAGTCTGCAATCCAAAACGTCACTACTTCCCTTCCGAGCCCTGACGTGCGCCCATACAGTAGTTTTCTCCCACATATTGGGTATCAGCGTACTCAGGACAAATTGGACAACAACTTTTGGGTTCCAATTTCTTCTGTTACCCTTGTGAAAATAAAATATTGGGGACGAAAAAATCATTTTTGTAAAAAAAAAAAAGATTTTTTATTTTACGGCTGTACGTTATAAACTTTAGTGAAACACCTGGGGGTTAAAAGTTCTCACCACACATCTAGATAAGTTCCTTGTGGGGTCTAGTTTCCAAAATGGCGTCATTTATGGGGGTTTCCACTGTTTAGGCAGATCAGGAGCTCTCCAAACACGACATGGCGTCCAGCCAATTCTGCGTTGAAAAAGTCAGACGGCGCTCCTTCCCTTCCAAACTCTGCCATGCACCCAAACAGTGGTTTACCCCCACATATGGGGTATCAGCGCACTCAGGACAAATTGCAAAATAACTTTTGGAGTCTTGTTACCCTTGGAAAAATAAAAATTGGGGTGAAAAGATCATTTTTGTGGAAAAAATATGATTTTTAAATTTTACGGCTCTACGTTATAAACTTGTGTGAAGCACTTGGGGGTTCAAATTGCTCACCAAAGATCTAGAAAAGTTCCTTAGGGGTCTAGTTTCCAAAATGGGGTCATTTGTGGGGGGTTTCCACTGTTTAGGCACATCAGGGCTCTCCAAATGCAACATGGCATCCAATCTCAATTCCAGCCAATTTTGGTTGGAAAAAGTCAAATGGTGCTCCTTCCATTCCGAGCTCTGCCGTGCGCCCAAACAGTGGTTCCCACCCACATATGGGGTATCAGCGTACTCAGGACAAATTGGACAACAACTTATGTGGTCCAATTTCTCCTGTTACCCTTGAGAAAATAAAAAATTAGTGACTAAAAGATCATTTTTGTGGGAAAAAAATAGGATTTTTTATTTTCATGCCCGGGCATTATAAACTTGTGTGAAGCACTTGGGGTTCAAAGTGCTCACCAAAGATCTAGATAAGTTCCTTAGGGGGTATAGTTTTCAAAATGGGGTCACTTGTGGGGGGTTTCCACTGTTTAGGCTCATCTAGGGCACTGCAAACGGAACATGACCCCCATCAACGTCTGCATTCCAAAACGTTACTACTTCCTTTCCAAGCCCTGCCGTGCACCCAAACAGTTCCCCCCCCCCCACATATGGGGTATCAGCGTACTCAGGACAAATTGGACAACAACTTTTGGGGTCCAATTTCCTTGGGAAAATTCAAAAATTTGGGACTAAAAAATCATTTTTGTGGAAAATTGTTTTTTTTTTTTTTTCACACCCAGGCATTATAAGCTTTTGTGAAACACTTGGGGGTTCAAAGTGCTCACAACAGATCTAGATAAGTACCTTAGGGGGTCTAGTTTCCAAAATGGTGTCACTTGTGGGGGTTTCCACTGTTTAGGCGCATCAGGGGCTCTCCAAACACGACATGGCGTCCAATCTCAATTCCAGCCAATTTTAGTTTGAAAAAGTCAAACGGCGCTCCTTCCCTTACGAGCTCTGCCGTGTGCCCAAACAGTGGTTTTCCCCCACATATTGGGTATTGGCGTACTCAGGAGAAATTGCATAACAACCTTATCTGTCCATTTTCTCCTTTTACCCTTGTGAAAATAAAAAAAAAGTTTGTAAAAGATCATTTTTGTGGCTAAAAAGTTAAATATTCATTTTTTCCTTCCACGTTGCTTTAGTTCCTGTGAAGCACCTGAAGGGTTAATAATCTTCTTGAATGTGGTTTTGAGTACCTTGAGGGGTGCAGTTTTTAGAATGGTGTCACTTTTGGGTATTTTCTGCCATATAGACCCCTCAAAGTGACTTCAAATGAGAGGTGGTCCCTAAAAAAAATGGCTTTGTAAATTTTGTTGTAAAAATGAGAAATCGCTGGTCAACTTTTAACCCTTATAACTTCCTAACAAAAAAAAATTTTGGTTCAAAAATTGTGCTGATGTAAAGTAGACATGTGGGAAATGTTATTTCTTAACTATTTTGTGTGATATATTTCTCTGTTTTAAGGGAATAAAAATTCAAAGTTTGAAAATTGCAAAATTTTAAAAATTTTCGCCATATTTGCGTTTTTTTCAAAAATAAACGCAAGTTATATCGAAGAAATTTTACTTCTAACGTGAAGTACAATATGTCACGAGAAAACATTCTCAGAATCGCGAAGATCCGTTGAAGCGTTCCAGAGTTATAACCTCATAAAGAGACAGTGGTCAGAATTGTAAAAATTGGCCCGGTCATTAACGTGCAAACCACCCTTGGGGGTGAAGGGGTTAAAATGTGGTGCCCAAAACTGGACACAGTATTCCAGATGAGGTCTGACCAAAGAGGAGTAGAGGGCAATAATGACTTCCCGTGATCTAGACTGTATGCTTCTGTTAATACATCCCAGAATTGTATTTGCCTTTTTTGCTGCTGCATCACACTGTTGACTCATGTTCAGTTTGTGATCTATTAGTATACCCAAGTCTTTTTCACATGTGCTGTTGCTTAGCCCTATTCCTCCCATTTTATATACGCTTTTTTTCATTTTTATTTCCCAGATGTAGTACTTTGCTTTTTTCCCTGTTAAAAACCATTCTGTTGCTGCCCACTGCTCCAGTTTATTTATATCTTTTTGAATCCTCTTTCTCTCTTCTCTAGTATTAGCTATCCCTCCTAGCTTTGTGTCATCAGCAAATTTAATCAGTTTACCCTCAATTCCTTCATCTAAATCATTAATAAAGATGTTGAACAATACAGGGCCCAAGACAGAGCCCTGTGGTACCCCACTTAATACATTCTTCCAACTGGATGTGCAGCCATTTACTACCACTCTTTGGGTCCTATCACTAAGCCAGTTATGAATCCACCTAACAGTTGCCTTGTCCATTCCATACTTAGTCATTTTTTCAATAAGGATTGTGTGAGATACTTTGTCAAATGCTTTGCTGAAGTCAAGATATAATATATCTACAGCATTTCCCTGATCCACCCAGTCAGTGATTCTGTCATAGAAGGAAATTAAATTAGTCTGAAATGACTTATTAGTTACAAACCCATGCTGACTCTGGTTAAACACTTCATTCTTGTCCAGGTACTTACATACATGTTGTTTAATAATTTGTTCAAAGATCTTTCCTGGTATAGATGTCAGACTTACCGGCCTATAGTTCCCTGGGTCCACCTTCTTCCCCTTTTTGAAGATAGGAGCAACATTTGCTCTTCTCCAGTCTTCTGGGACTTCTCCTGTTCTCCAAGAATTTTCAAAGATAATGGAGAGTGGTTCAAAAATTTCTTCTGCTATCTCCTTCAGTACTCTGGGGTGTAATTCATCTGGACCTGGAGACTTGAATTCATTTATGTTAGCTAAGTGTTTCCTCACTATTTTTCTGTTTATGGGTATCCTGGATTCTTCTATTCCTTAATAGGACATTGAAGATCAGTTGATGTTACATTTCCTTTCTGAGAGAAAACAGATGTAAAATAGGAATTTAAAAGTTCGGCCTTCTCAACATCCTGTCTTACCATTTCATAATTTTCATCCTGTAAAAATCCTATAGCATCTTTGACTTTTCTTTTACTTTTGACATATCCCCAAAATCCTTTTTTATTGCTTTTGACATCTCTTGCAAGCCTTAATTCATTGTCTGCTTTAGCTAATCTGATTATTGCCCTGCAGGTTCTGCAGACATCATTATATTTTCTTTAGATATGCCTCCCTCTTTCCATTTGATAAACATTTCTTTCTTCCTTTTTAGCATGTGTTTAAGTTCTGTGTTCATCCATCCTGGTTTCCTTAAATGCTTCCTATTCTTCCCTCTTTTTGGAATTGTTAATGATTGTGCTTTGAGAATCTCATTTTTCAAGATTTCCCATCCTTCCTGGATATTTTTGTCCTTAAGGATATCCAGCCATTGGATCCCTCCGATTCTCTTTCTGAGTCCCTTAAAATCTGCCTTTCTGAAATCTAACCTTGAAGTCTAAGTCTTCACAGGTCTTCCTCCTCTAGTTATCCAAAATTCTAAAATAGCATGTTCGCTACCTCCTAAGGTCCCAGCCACTCTTACCTCCTCAACCATTTCCTCCCTGTTTATAAGGATTAGATCCAAGGTAGCAGATCCACTTGTTTTCTCCCCTACCTTTTGGAAGATAATGGTGTCAGCAAGAGAGGATAAGAATTTCCTGGACCTGTTAGTTTTGCCTGAGAGAGATTCCCAACAAATGTCTGGATAGTTGAAATCTCCCATGACCACTATGTCATATTTTTTGGAGAACTTGGCCATTTGATGCATAAAGAGTTCATCCATATCTTCAGCTTGCATAGGCGGCCTGTAGTAAATGCCTACAATGGTGTCCTTTCCACTGTTCGCTCCTTGTATTCTTACCCAAACAGTTTCCATAGAACTCACAGTCTCTGAAGCTTCAATCTCGGTGCAGATATATGCTTTTCTAACATACAATGTGACACCTCCTCCTCGTTTATCAAGTCTGTTTCTTGCAAATAAGTTGTATCCTTCTAGCCTTGTATTCCAATCATGTGTATCATCCCACCAAGTTTCAGTGATTCCAATGACATCATATTTATTTTCCTGCGTTAGTAGTTCCAATTCTCCTTGTTTGTTGCCCATGCTTTGTGCGTTTGTATAGAAACATTTTAGTTTGTGATTAGTTTCTCTTCTTTCAATAGCTCTTCTGATGAGTGTAGCAAGGCGACTTCCAAATACATGTTTTCCAGTCTTCGTAAGGTGCACCCCATCTCTAGCAAGTAGTCCATCGTATAGGTAATTCACTCCGTGATCCAGAAATCCAAATCCTTGCTGACGGCACCATCGACGTAGCCAGTTATTCACCTGCAGAATTTTATCCCACCTCTTTGTTCCATGGCCATCCACTGGGAGGATGGATGAGAAGACCACCTGCGCACCCAGTTCTTTCACTTTTTTGCCTAAGTTTTCAAAGTCACTGCAGATGGTTTCCAGGTCACTTCTGGTGGTGTCATTTATCCCCACATGTATTAGCAGGAATGGGTAGTCATCTTTAGGTCTGAAGAGTCTTGATATCCTGTCAGACCCATCTTTAATTTTTGCACCTGGAAGACAGCACATTTCTCTTGAGGTTATATCCGGTCTGCAGATAGCGGCCTCTGTTCCTCTCAATAGGGAATCCCCCATGACCACAACTCTCTTCTTTACAACATTTTTCTTTCTCCATCCAGGAGGACTCTGAGGGCGTACAAGGTTGTTCTTTGTGGGCAAAGTCTTATCCTGATGTATTTCTTCATCGTTCTCCTGCGTTAGAGCCTAGTACTGGTTCCTGAGCAGTATGGGTGCTGACTGCCTCCAGATCCTCCTGCTTCTCTGAGTCACATGCTTCCATTCCTCTGTTTCTTCAGGTCCACTTCGAATTTCTTCTCTTTCTGTACCATGAAGAGATAATTCTTCTCTGTCTAAGAACTCTTCATCTTCCTTAATGATCTTCAATGTAGCTAACCTCTCTTCTAGATTTCGCAACTTTTCCTCCAACATGGACACAAGCTTGCATTTCTGGCATGTGAAATTTGGCTTTTCCACTGGTAAATCTGTGAACATGTAGCAAGAAATGCAGCTCACCACATGGCTCCTGACCTCTTCCATGCTCTTATTGTTAAAGAGATATCAAATTGGTGAAAAACGTACAAAAATTCACGCTCCTCCCTGGTTTACTGATGTCCTCCTTTCAGCTGCAACGGCAAAAGCCCAGTGTTCTTGGAGCTCGCAGAGACTCTTCACTTATCCCAGAATGAACTGGGAATATGTAAATGATCTACTCAGGACTCCTCCCTGGTTGGGGCCCGTGATGTGCTGTATGGAGGAGCAGTATATGGGGACCGTGATGTGCTGTATGGAGGAGCAGTATATGGGGCTCGTGATGTGTTGTATGGAGGAGCAGTATATGCGGCCCGTGATGTGCTCTATGGAGGAGCAGTATATGCGGCCCGTGATGTGCTCTTTGGAGAAGCAGTATATGGGGCCAGTGATGTGCTGTATGGAGGACTAGTACATGGGGCCAGTGATGTGCTGTATGGAGGAGCAGTATATGGGGCCCGTGATGTGCTGTATGGAGGACCAGTATATGGAGCTCGTGATGTGCTGTATGGAGGACCAATATATGGGGCCCGTGATGTGCTGTATGGAGGACCAGTATATGGGGTCCGTGATGTGCTCTATGGAGGAGCAGTATATGGGGCCCGTGATGTGCTGTATGGAGGAGCAGTCTATGCCGCCCGTGATGTGCTGTATGGAGGAGCAGTATATGGGGCCCGTGAAGTGCTGTATGGAGGAGCAGTATAAGGGGCCCGTGATGTGCTGTATGGAGGAGCAGTATATGGGGCCCGTGATGTGCTGTATGGAGGAGCAGTATATGGGGACCATAATACTGTATGGCGGACTATGTGGTTGCCCATAATGCCGTATGACGGACTATGTGGTTGCCCATAATGCTGTATGGCGGACTATGTGGTTGCCCATAATAGTGTATGGCAGACTATGTGGTTGCCCATAATAGTGTATGGCGGACTATGTGGTTGCCCATAATAGGGTATGGCGGACTATGTGGTGCCCATAATACTGTATGGCGGACTATGTGGTTAGCCATAATAGTGTATAGCGGACTATGTGGTTGCCCATAATAGTGTATGGCGGACTATGTGGTGCCCATAATACTGTATGGCGGACTATGTGGTTGCCCATAATGCTGTATGGCGGACTACGTGGTTGCCCATAATGCCGTATGATGGACTACGTGGTTGCCCATAATGCTGTATGGCGAACTATGTGGTTGCCCATAATGCTGTATGGCTGACTATGTGGTTGCCCATAAAGCTGTATGGCGGACTATGTGGTTGCCCATAATAGTGTATGGCGGACTATGTGGTTGCGTGGTTGCCCATAATAGGGTATGGCGGACTATGTGGTGCCCATAATACTGTATGGCGGACTTTGTGGTGCCCATAATAGTATATGGCAGACCATGTGGTTAGTAATAATAGGGTATGGTGGACTATGTGGTTGCCCATAATAGTGCATGGCGGACTATGTGGTGCCCATAATACTGTATGGCGGACTATGTGATGCCCATATATTGTACTATACCTGTATTTTTTTTGTCTGTGCATCAGGAATCATGGCATGTGTGAAAGGGGCCCACTGAAACTCTTTTGCCCGAAGCCCACGAAAACCTGGAGCTGACCCTGGCGACAACGCACATCAAGATGAATGTCGGCTGCAGCTATGACAGGGCACTATGCTCTGTGACAGGCCATGCATCGATGTCACATAGCAGTTATGTTAAATGACTCCTGCAGCCTTTGATAGGCTGGAGTCCTTTCAGTGTTACTGCTATGTGACGTCAGCACTCGGCCTGTCACAGAGCAGAGTGCCCTGTCATAGCTGCAGCCGGGAGCTATTTTAATGACCATGCCGAATATGAAGCCACAAGATGACGCCGGGGAACGCAACAAGGTGAGGGGAATCCCCCCTCTGTGATTGGGCAAGGTAGTGGCCATAGGAGCCCAGGGAAGGTACATTAAATAACGGGGCCCAGGATGGGAACATTATTACTGGAAGGGGCCCAGGATGGGGACCTTATTAAAGTGGACATTGGGGTCCAGGATGGGGACATTAAATAAAGGGGCCCAGGATCTAAATAAAGGGGTGACATAATTACTGTATGGAGGTCAGGATGAGGAACATACATTATTGGTTTATGATGGCAAGTGGAGATATAATTACAGTAATGTAGGGATCAATCAGGGGACTGCTGTAATTTAATTTACTTTTGAGGTTACTGTCTTCCATGGGGGAGAACAAAAGGAGGGGACCTGCTACTGTGCAGGGCGGCACTATGTATTTTTTTTTTTCATCTGACATAGTGTAGTAGTCGGGGAAAATAGCGGGGAATGTGCTCTGAATCAGCTATAAATAACTGTGTTATTTTCTGCAGAGACGAGTCCTTGCTGGAACAAGTGATGACGCCACTTGATGAAAATGAAAGATTTCAACTACAGACATCACCGGTGAGTCAGTGTGTTACTTGTACACTTACACTATATACTGTAAACTATGTACAGAGCTCCTCTGTATAATGTCACTGGTGATCACTGTATTACCTGTACACTGACACTATATACAGAGCTCCTGTGTATAATGTCACTGGTGATAACTGTAATACCTGTACACTATATACAGAGGTCCTGTGTATAATTTCACTGGTGATCACTGTATTACCTCTACACTGACACTATATATACAGCACTCCTGTGTATAATGTCACTGGTAAACACTGCATTACCTGTACACTGACACCATATACAGATCTCCTGTGTATAATGTCACTGGTGGTAATAACAGTGTTAGTATTGTGGTTTGTATTCATGATCAGTATTGTAGTATTCGGTCACTATGTGGTGGTAACTTGTGGTCACAGCGTGGCAGTATTTCTCTGTAGCGTCCGCCCGCTGTTGGTCTGAACTGCAGGTAAGACAGCACCCTGAGAAACCCCGAGACCCTTTATCCCTATACAGGGATCTGGAATTACAGCGAAGCCCAGGGGGTAGCTGGCTATAGGAGCAGTGGACCGGAGCAGGAAGGACGCTAGGAAGGGAATAAAAAGCGAGACCAAATGCGTAGTCAGAAGTCCAAAGGTCAAAATCGGGAGGGCAGCAAAGGTACAAAATCGGCAGGCTAAAGAAGGGTCAAAATCCAGGCAAAAGTCAGAGTCAAAATAGCAATAAACACTAGCACACTGGAGAAACCAAGACTACAGTCATGGCCAAAAGTTTTGAGAATGACACAAATATTAATTTTTACAAAATCTACTGCTTCACTTTTTCTAATGGCAATTTGCATATACTCCAGAATGTTATAAAGAGTGATCAGCTTAACAGCAATTACTTGCAAAGTCAATATTTGGCTAGAAAATGAACTTTATCCCCCAAAACACATTTCAACATCATTGCAGCCCTGCCTTAAAAGGACCAGCTAATCTCTTTTCAGTGATTGCTCCATTAACACAGGTTTGGGTGTTGATGAGGACATGGCTGGAGATCAATCTGTCATGATTAAGTAAGAATGACACCACTGGACACTTTAAAAGGAGGCTGGTGCTTGGCATCATTGTTTCTCTTCTGTTAACCATGGTTATCTCTAAAGAAACACGTGCAGTCATCATTGCAATGCACAAAAATGGCCTAACAGGGAAGAGTATCGCAGCTAGAAGATTGCACCTCAGTCAACAATCTATCGCATCATCAAGAACTTCAAGGAGGAAGGTTCCATTGTTGCCAAAAAGGCTTCAGGGCTCCCAAGAAAGACCAGCAAGCGCCAGGACCGTCTCTTAAAAGTTTTTCAGTTGCGGGATCGGGCTACCAGCAGTGCAGAGCTTGCTCAGGAATGGCAGCAGGCAGGTGTGAGTGCATCTGCACGCACTGTGAGGCGGAGACTCTTGGAGCAAGGCCTGGTCTCAAGGAGGGCAGCAAAGAAGCCACTTTTCTCCAGAAAAAACATCATGGACAGACTGATATTCTGCAAAAGGTACAGGCAGTGGACTGCTGAGGACTGGGGTAAAGTTATTTTCTCTGATGAATCCCCTTTTTGATTGTTTGGGAAATCAGGAAAACGCCTCATTTGGAGAAGACAAGGTGAGCACTACCACCAGTCTTGTCTCATGCCAACTGTTAAGCATCCTGAAACCATTCATTTGTGGGGTTGCTTCTCAGCCAAGGGAATCGGCTCTCTCACAGTCTTGCCTAAAAACACAGCCATGAATAAAGAATGGTACCAGAATGTCCTCCAAGAGCAACTTCTCCCAACCCTCCAAGAGCAGTTTGGTGATCAACAATGCCTTTTCCAGCATGATGGAGCACCTTGCCATAAAGCAAAGGTGATAACTAAATGGCTCAGGGAACAAAACATAGAGATTTTGGGTCCATGGCCTGGAAACTCCCCCGATCTTAATCCCATTGAGAACTTGTGGTCAATCATCAAGAGACGGGTGGACAAACAAAAACCTAAAAATTCTGACAAAATGAAAGCATTGATTGTGCAAGAATGGACTGCTATCAGTCAGGATTTGGTCCAGAAGTTGATTGAGAGCATGCCAGGGAGAATTGCAGAGGTCCTGAAGAAGAAGGGTCAACACTGCAAATATTGACTTGCTGCATTAACTCATTCTAACTGTCAATATAAGCTTTTGTTACTCATATGTTTGCAATTATTATATTTCTGTCTGTGATAAAAACATCTGTCAAACACACATAAAAACCAGAGGGCAGCAGATCATGTGAAAATATAATATTTGTGTCATCTCAAAACTTTTGGCCATGACTGTATATCTGGCAGCCTGCAAGACAGGCTCCAAGGTATTTGAATGGCATGGTTACCTCTCACAGGCTCACAGCCTGATGACCTCATCTGGACTGCCCCCAGAACCAGGCCAGATGGTGATGCATGACTGACACCAACCACTTCACCTTTGACAGAAGAGCGAAGCCTGCACCCACCAGACGCCTTCGCAGGGACCCCTTCTCTGTCACCAACATCACCCACAGGAGAAACATGGCGATGCCCAGCGACAGAGGCCGGCGTCAAAGGAGCGGAACCATATGAGGATACCGATCTCCTATCACCGGCACCACCAGCCAAAGGAGTCCGGCGCCTCCCAGCGGCCGAGGCAGGAACACCAGCCACTGAGTCCAATGGCGACGTGACATTCTCCTTGTATGTGGTATTATTTCATCCCTATATGTTGGTAATATGTCATATTATTCGGTCAATATATGGTCTGATCATGGTGTGGCGTATTTGTCCCTTGTATTTGATATTATGCGGTCACTATGTGGTGCTAATGTTTGATCTAGTCATGGTGTGGCTGTATTTGTCCCTTGTATGTGGTATTATTTGATCACTATGTGGTCTGGTCATGGTGTGGTGGTATTTGTCCCTTGTATGTAGTATTATTTGGTCACTTTGTGTTTTGGTCATAGTGTGGCGGTATTTCTTCTCTGTATGTGGTATTATTCGGTCACTATTTGGTCTGGTCATGGTGTGGTGGTATTTCTTCTCTGTATGTGGTATTATTCAGTCACCATGTGGTGGAATATGTAGTCTAGTTATAGTGTGGTGGTATTTCTCCTTGTATGTGGTATGTTTTGGTTGCTATATTTTGGTAATATGTGGTATTATTCGGTCACTATGTGGTCTGGTCATGGTGTGGTGGAATTTCTTCCCTGTATGTGGTATTATTGGTCTTGGTATAGTGGATTGTGTTGTGTTTGGCGGTCATTTGTTCTCTTTTATATTAATTAGGAGAAGATTCTTTATTTCCTTTAGAGATCTTGGATCTCTACTTGGATCACAGCGGCAGAGATGCACTTACAGGGGTTTTCCTGTGAAAAAAGTAATCATCTCTCCACAAGATAAGTGATAACGTATTGATTGGTGGGTGTCTGACTACTTGCACTCAATCAGCAAAATGTGGAACTTTTTATCCCCATTAGACTGGAGTGGCATGTACAACTCGATCACTGATCCATTCATTCCCTCAGTGTAGCATTTGTTTCTTTGTAGAAGCCACAAAGAGACTGAATGGAGCTGCGGTCAGATATCCCACCTGCCACTCCATTATAAAATGGAGATAAGTTTCCTATCAACGATAAAACTTCCTCATTTTTCCGATCGGTGCCGTTGCTAATGGTCGGACCTAAGTGATCACCTATCCTGTAGAGCTCATGGATCGGTGATAACTTATTTTAACCAAAGAACCCCATTAATGTAAACTACCGTAATTATACATCCCAGTTATGGGGGCACACAGTAGATGTGCAGGAGCTGCCTGTGTTTTACAGTCGATGGTCCGTTATAATCAGGGTAACTCCTGACAGATATTTGCATATAGCTGTAGGGTGGGCCCCTAGAGTCCATTTTCCTGGTGGGCCCCAGACACCCCAGTCCGACCCTGCTCACATCTGCATTATAAGGCTATGCTCACATCTGTATTATTAGGCTATGCTCACATCTGTATTATAAGGCTATGCTCACATCTGCATTATAAGGCTATAGGGTCTATGAGATGCTGTTAAGATCTTAAATATGACAGATGTGGAATACCGCCAAGTCTTCCCATATTGCCCTGTAGCACAGGTGTAAACCAAGAGTAAATCTTTTGGAACAACCAAAACTTGAAGAAAGTCATACAAATGTCATCACATAGCAGCTACTCCTCTTGTTTAAAATTGTCAGGACTATCAGCAAGTAATGGACTATTGTGGAAATGTGGGAGTATGCTGTCCCTCATTGTTTGGCTACATTCACATGATCTATCCGAGTGTTGTCCATAGAAAAAACTGACGATACACAGACAGCACTTGGACCAATGGTATTCATTAGGGACGTTGAATTGAACGTCTTTTGTTTTTTTTTACATGGACCAAAAGTCCATGGGAAAAAATTGCAGCATGCATAAGTTTCTTCTATATTTTGGATGAGACTTGTCCATTCAAGTCTATGAGTGCACAAAAATAATCGAATGCTATAAGGATCAGCCATCCAACATCCGATTTTTATAAGTACTCTTATTAACATAAGAAACTTATTTGGTCTTGTACACTTAAGTCACTGCTGATGTATAAAAACAAGAGCCATATGGGTGACAATACAAATGAAAAAAACTCGTTTATCTCTGGATGAAAGTGACAATGTTTGTATATGCTCGTGTGAACTTAGCCTTTGTAACATTTTAAGTATTAGGCTGTGTGCACACGTTCAGGATTTTTCGCGTTTTTGCCGCGGTTTTCAGCTGCAAAAATGCTTAAAAAATGCATGCATTAAGCATCCTATAATTAGAATGCATCCTGCAATTTTTGTGCACAAGGTGCATTTTTTTCCGTGAAAAAAAACGCATCGCGGTAAAAAACGCAGCATGTTCATTAATTTCGCGGTAAATTTGCGTATTTCCCGCTATATTAATGACCTAGTATGTTCAGGAAAAAATCGCGGTAAAAACACGCAAAAAACGTGGTAAAAACGCATCCGAATTTCCTGGGAAAAAGTCCGTTTTTTCTCAGGAATTTATGCAAACATTCCTGAACGTGTGCACATGGCCTTAGGGTAATTTATGCAATTATGCTAATATCAACAGAAAAGTAATCAGACATCATGGTGACTATGGCTCTTGCGGCTTACTTATACAGGGGGTGCACCAAATCTCTTAAATCACTTGGCCAGAGTCAAGAAAACACAATGCACTAACACCATTGTCTTACCTGAAGTTCTCCTGACTTGACCATTCATAGTGTGACGTGGAAATTGGTGGAGTCCAACCTGTTGGTAGATAATTATGATGTTTCTTGATATGAAGCGGATCACATCAGTCAGCTGTCTACTACTCCTCTGAGCTGTCTAACTACATTTGGCCATTTGAGGTTCTTCTGTCCCATCAGTTCTTCACTCTTTTCTTACTTATTTTAATAACCTAAGTCTAAAAGACCTGTCATCTAACACTAAACCCAATAGTCACAGCCTCACGTCTCAGTCTCTGTCACATGTGCCCCCCTCACACTGCCATACGCTCTTTTCCCTTACCTCCTAGTCCCCATCCTGTCCTATCACTGGAAGTGTCCTCGGCACATAGTGTTACCCTGTTTATCCACACTTGCTACTGCTAAACCACAAACTTGAGACAGTGGCATCCTCTCCCCACCCTCTTTTCCCCACCCTCCTGATCGCAGCTACCTCCTTTGCTGCAACTGAGGGCCATGGGTAAAGATTAGGGACAGTTGTTAAAGTCAGATAAAAAAGAACTTATATGTTAGCTATTCTATGTAGTTCATAGCAACAGCTTCAAATTATTAACTTTATTTAACTGATATTAGGGCATTGTGATGGACAAAAGTTTTATTTCACTGACATTCTACAGCAGTGATCCCAAACCTTCCTGACCTTGAGAGCTACATTGAGCTCTGAGAGAGGGTCATGAACCACATCCAGCTCTGAGAGAGGGTCACAAACCACATCCAGCTCTATGAGAGGGTCACAAACCACATTTAGCTCTGAGAGAGGGTCAAGAACCACATCCAGCTTTGAGAGAGGGTCACAAACCACATCCAGCTCTGAGAGAGGGTCAAGAACCACACCCAGCTCTGAGAGAGGGTCACAAACCACATCCAGCTCTGAGTAAGGGTCACAAACCACATCCAGCTCTAAGAGAGGGTCAAGAATCACATCCAACTATGAGAGAGGGTCACGAACGACATCCAGCTCTGAGAGAGGGTCACAAACCACATCCAGCTCTGAGAGAGGGTCAGGAACCACATCCAGCTCTGAGATAGGGTCAGGAACCACATCCAGCTCTATGAGAGGGTCACAAACCACATCCAGCTCTATGAGAGGGTCACAAACCACATCCAGCTCTATGACAGGGTCACAAACCACATCCAGCTCTGAGTGAGGATCACAAACCACATCCAGCTCTGAGACAGGGTCACAAACCACATCCAGCTCTGAGAGAGGGTCACAAACCACATCCAGCTCTATGAGAGGGTCACAAACCACATCCAGCTCTGTGAGAGGGTCACGAACCACATCCAGCTCTGAGAGAGGGTGACGAACCACATCCAGCTCTGAGAGAGGGTCACGAACCACATCCAGCTCTGAGAGGGGGTCAGGAACCACATCCAGCTCTGAGTGAGGATCACAAACCACATCCAGCTCTTTGAGAGGGTCACAAACCACATCCAGCTCTGAGAGAGGGTCACAAACCACATCCAGCTCTGAGAGAGGGTCACAAACCACATCCAGCTCTGAGTGAGGATCACAAACCACATCCAGCTCTGAGAGGCTCACAAACCACATCCAGCTCTGAGAGAGGGTCACAAACCATATCCAGCTCTATGAGAGGGTCACAAACCACATCCAGCTCTGAGAGAGGGTCAGGAACCACATCCAGCTCTGAGATAGGGTCAGTAACCACATCCAGCTCTGAGAGAGGGTGAAGAGCCACATCCAGCTCTGAGAGAGGGTCACAAACCACATCCAGCTCTGAGTGAGGATCACAAACCACATCCAGCTCTGAGAGGCTCACAAACCACATCCAGCTCAGAGAGAGGGTCACAAACCATATCCAGCTCTATGAGAGGGTCACAAACCACATCCAGCTCTGAGAGAGGGTCAGGAACCACATCCAGCTCTGAGATAGGGTCAGTAACCACATCCAGCTCTGAGAGAGGGTGAAGAGCCACATCCAGCTCTGAGAGAGGGTCACAAACCACATCCAGCTCTGAGAGAGGGTCACAAACCACATCCAGCTCTGAGAGAGGGTCACAAACCACATCCAGCTCTGAGTGAGGATCACAAACCACATCCAGCTCTATGAGAGGGTCACAAACCACATCCAGCTCTGAGAGAGGGTCACAAACCACATCCAGCTCTGAGAGAGGGTCACAAACCACATCTAGCTCTGTGAGAGGGTCACAAACCACATCCAGCTCTGAGTGAGGCTCACAAACCACATCCAGCTCAGTGTGAGGGTCACAAACCACATCCAGCTCTATGAGAGGGTCACAAACCACATTCACCTCTGAGAGAGGGTCAAGAACCACATCCATCTCTGAGAGAGGGTCAAGAATCACATCCAGCTCTGAGTGAGGGTCACAAACCACATTCAGCTCTGAGAGGGGGTCATGAACCACATCCAGCTCTGAGAGAGGGTCAGGAACCACATCCAACTCTGAGAGAGGGTCACGAACCACATCCAGCTCTGAGAGAGGGTCAAGAACCACACCCAGCTCTGAGAGAGGGTCACAAACCACATCCAGCTCTGAGAAAGGGTCACAAACCACATCCAGCTCTATGAGAGAGTCACAAACCACATCCAGCTCTGAGAGAGGGTCACAAACCACATCCAGATCTGAGAGAGGGTCACAAACCACATCCAGCTCTTTGTGAGGCTCACAAACCACATCCAGCTCAATGTGAGGGTCACAAACCACATCCAGCTCTGAGATAGGGTCACAAACCACTTCCAGCTCTGAGTGAGGGTCATAAACCACATCCAGCTCTGTGAGAGGGTCACGAACCACATCCAGCTCTGAGAAGGTCACAAACCACATCCAGCTCTGTGAGAGGGTCACAAACCACATCCAGCTCTGAGTGAGGGTCACAAACCACATCCAGCTCTGAGTGAGGGTCACAAACCACATACAGCTCTATGAGAGGGTCACAAACCACATCCAGCTCAGAGAGAGGGTCACAAACCATATCCAGCTCTATGAGAGGGTCACAAACCACAGCCAGCTCTTAGACAGGGTCACAAACCACATCCAGCTCTGTGAGAGGGTCACGAACCACATTCAGCTCTGAGTGAGGCTCACAAACAACATCCAGCTCTGAGAGAGGGTCACAAACCACATCCAGCTCTATGAGAGGGTCACAAACCACATCCAGCTCTATGAGAGGGTCACAAACCACATCCAGCTCTGAGACAGGGTCACAAACCACATCCAGCTCTGAGAGAAGGTCAAGAACCACATCCAGCCTGAGAGACGGTCACAAACCACATCCAGCTCTGAGAGAGGGTCACAAACCACATCCAGCTCTATGAGAGGGTCACAAACCACATCCAGCTCTGAGACAGGGTCACAAACCACATCTAGCTCTGAGTGAGACTCACAAACCACATCCAGCTCAGTGTGAGGGGCACAAGCCACATCCAGCTCTATGAGAGGGTCACAAACCACATCCAGCTCTGAGAGAGGGTCACAAACCACATCCAGATCTGAGAGAGGGTCACAAACCACATCCAGCTCAATGTGAGGGTCACAAACCACATCCAGCTCTAAGAGAGGGTCACCAACCACATCCAGCTCTGAGATAGGGTCACAAACCACTTCCAGCTCTGAGTGAGGGTCATAAACCACATCCAGCTCTGTGAGAGGGTCACGAACCACATCCAGCTCTGAGAAGGTCACAAACCACATCCAGCTCTGTGAGAGGGTCACAAACCACATCCAGCTCTGAGTGAGGGTCACAAACCACATCCAGCTCTGAGTGAGGGTCACAAACCACATCCAGCTCAGAGAGAGGGTCACAAACCATATCCAGCTCTATGAGAGGGTCACAAACCACAGCCAGCTCTTAGACAGGGTCACAAACCACATCCAGCTCTGTGAGAGGGTCACGAACCACATTCAGCTCTGAGTGAGGCTCACAAACAACATCCAGCTCTGAGAGAGGGTCACAAACCACATCCAGCTCTGAGACAGGGTCACAAACCACATCCAGCTCTGAGTGAGACTCACAAACCACATCCAGCTCAGTGTGAGGGGCACAAGCCACATCCAGCTCTATGAGAGGGTCACAAACCACATCCAGCTCTGAGAGAGGGTCACAAGCCACATCCAGCTCTATGAGAGGGTCACAAACCACATCCAGCTCTGAGAGGGTCACAAACCACATCCAGCTCTATGAGAGGGTCACAAACCACATCCAGCTCTGAGACAGGGTCACAAACCACATCCAGCTCTGAGAGAAGGTCAAGAACCACATCCAGCCTGAGAGACGGTCACAAACCACATCCAGCTCTGAGAGAGGGTCACAAACCACATCCAGCTCTATGAGAGGGTCACAAACCACATCCAGCTCTGAGACAGGGTCACAAACCACATCTAGCTCTGAGTGAGACTCACAAACCACATCCAGCTCAGTGTGAGGGGCACAAGCCACATCCAGCTCTATGAGAGGGTCACAAACCACATCCAGCTCTGAGAGAGGGTCACAAACCACATCCAGCTCTGATAGAGGGTCACAAACCACATCCAGCTCTGATAGAGGGTCACAAACCACATCCAGCTCTGTGAGAGGGTCACGAACCACATCCAGCTCTGAGTGAGGCTCACAAACCACATCCAGCTCAGTGTGAGGGTCCCAACCACATCCAGCTCTAAGTCAGGGTCACAAACCATATCCAGCTCTGAGTGAGGGTCACAAACCACATCTAGCTCAGAGAGAGGGTCACAAACCACATCCAGCTCTATGAGAGGGTCACAACCACATCCAGCTCTGAGACAGGGTCACAAACCACATCCAGCTCTGAGAGAGGGTCAAGAACCACATCCAGCCTGAGAGACGGTCACAAACCACATCCAGCTCTGAGTGAGGGTCACAAACCACATCCAGCTCTGAGTGAGGATCACAAACCACATCCAGCTCTATGAGAGGGTCACAAACCACATCCACGCTCTGAGAGACGGTCACAAACCACATCCAACTCTGAGAGAGGGTCACAAACCACATCCAGCTCTATGAGAGGGTCAAGAACCACATCCAGCTCTGAGTGAGGCTCACAAACCATATCCAGCTCAGTGTGAGGCTCACAAACCACATCCAGCTCTGAGAGAGGGTCACAAACCACATCCAGCTCTGAGTGAGGGTCGCAAACCACATCCAGCTCTGAGAGAGGGTCACAAATCACATCCAGCTCTGAGTGAGGGTCACAAACCACATCCGGCTCTGAGTGAGGATCACAAACCACGTCCAGCTCTGAGAGAGGGTCACAAACCACATCCAGCTATGAGAGAGGGTCACAAACCAAATCCAGCTCTGAGAGAGGGTCACAAACCACATCCAGCTCTATGAGAGGGTCACAAACCACATCCAGCTCTGAGAGAGGGTCACAAATCACATCCAGCTCTGAGAGAGGGTCACAAACCACATCCAGCTCTGAGAGAGGGTCACAAACCACATCCAGCTCTGAGTGAGGCTCACAAACCACATTCAGCTCAGGCTGAGACAGTACACCAAGATCCAGGGGTTCCCACATTACCCCCATTCAGTATTCTCTCATCAAGCACTCTCACCGATACTTAAATTATTTCTAAACCAGCAAGGAGAGTATATGTGCATCCAGATCTGCTCTTGTGTGTGGGGCTTCTCACAAAAGTCACCATTTAGAGACCTGTTTGCTAATGCACCAAGCTGGCAGACAGCCGTGAGCCACAAAACATGGGCCTGAAAGCCACATGCAGAAGTTCTACAGCATGATCAAGAAAACTAGACTCAGTGGCAATTTAATCCAATCCAAATTTATAACATGCTTTTACAGTAAGGTTTCTAATGTTAAAGGGATATTCCAGTAGGTAGAAGTGATCACCAATCCACAGCATAGATGATGTCTTAAAGACCAGCAGGGTACAACCACTGGGGCCTGCACTGATTGATAGAAAGGGGCACTTTTATCCCTGTTAGAGTGGGATGGCAGTCTGCATACTTGACCACCTCTCCATTCCGTTCATGAGGAACTGCCGAAGAAATCCAAGTGCAGCGCTTCAGCGGTCACATAGAGAATGAATGGTGATCGAGCATGCACACTGCCTCGCTGCTGCATTAAGGATAAAACAGCATGTTCAGTGGGGTACCAACAATAAGGCATCCTCTGATCTACAAGTTATCACTTATGCTTTAAAAAGATAATAGCTTCCACCTAACGGAATTCCCCTTTAATGAACACATTTTATACATTTTAAGTGATGAGAGCAGAATCTGGCATTTCTAAATGAAAGATGGCTGAAACCTCCTATTTTGCCAGGACCATCTAATGTGCATGATGGTGCCCAATACTCACTACTGATCCAGTCAGACAAGTGATTATGTGTGACCCATTTTCCATTAACTGTTTCTAGGAGTGTTGGTCGCACATGCTCACTATTACTTCACTCACATGGGAGACTTTATGCCTCCATTTTGAAAATCCCCCTCCACATTGATTATACAGTTTCATGTATTATTTGGATAAATAATAAATGTTGCTTATGGGACAATCCTTTAAGGGTCATAAGATGCCTCCAAAGCTGTCTGACAGTGGTTTTTATCTCTTCACCATACTGAGACCGCATGTATGTTCTGGGAGCCAAATGTACATGTGTATGAGGGACTAGGGTAGACTAGTTCTCTGAAGTGTATGGCCAGGTTAACCATATAACGCCTTTCTGAGCGCCCTCAGTACACTTCACACTGGCCACAGAAAACCAGCAGAAATCTGCATTTAGCTTTAGAGAAGCTAAAGAAGAGAAGCTATAGAGAAGAAAATATCTTGCACCCCTAAGTAGGTGCAAGACATCTTGACCACCATTTATGGGGTATTATTACTGGTCAGTGTATTATTACGGGTTTATTTTACAGATTTTACGTTTTGTTGCTTATAGCCTACTAGATGGTGGCCCAATTCTAACGCATCGGGTATTCTAGAATATGTATGTAGTTTATTTATGAAGATTTAAGAATAATGCAATGAATACACAGGATTTTCCGAGTAAAATATATACATTATCATTAAATGTTATTGCTCATAGAACTTAATACAACTGAAAGAAATTATTAAACAGATCATCAAAATATATAAACTATTACATGAATATCTGTATTTAAATAAATCATCGGATGAAAGAAGTACATCGACACTATAATATATTTGTTAACAATATCAACCCAAAATATTTTTGTACAACACATTTCTTGTGAATACCTTTTGACTATCTATAAGCAACTTTCCTTATAAAGGGGTATCAAAAACTTGCACCTTGACGTTGGATCTCATTTTAACTCTTGAAAATGCAATCTAGAGTTGTCCATGACCAAAAACGGGCTCCGGTAGATATATGCCAACACGCTGTAGAGTTTGACCTTGTGACTTGTTTATTGTCATCGCAAATGCTGGTTTTACTGGAAACTGTCGACGCCGAAGCCTAAATGGAAGACAGAGGCTGCTGGGGTGTATAAAGAGGCTGCTGCTGCTGGGGTGTATGTAGAGGCTTCTGGGGTGTATATAGAGGCTGCTGCTGCTGGGGTGTATATAGAGGCTGCTGCTGGGGTGTATATAGAGGCTTCTGGGGTGTATATAGAGGCTGTTGGGGTGTATATAGAGGCTGCTGGGGTATATATAGAGGCTGCTGAGGTGTATATAGAAGCTGCTGGGGTGTATATAGAGGCTTCTGGGGTGTATATAGAGTCTTCTGGGGTGTATATAGAGGTGTTATGTTACGGTAGCTGAGGAGTGCAGGCAAAAAAGGAAATACACCAGAGCAGTTGGAATCTATGAGATTGCAGTACCCTGACTAAACCACCGCAGCTAGAGGCAGCCGTGGAGCGTTCCTACGTTGGTCCTAGACGCCTCGTCACAGCCTGAGAAACTAACTACACCTAAAGATAGAAATAGGAAAGCTATCTGCCCCGTAGCAGAACCCAAAAGATAATAGAAAGCCCCCAAACATGTAATGGCGGTTAGACAAGAGGAAATACTGACACAGAAAGAAAATAGTATGAGCAAACGCTGGGGCCCAAACTATCTAAATAGAAAAGGACAGGAAGGGTACTTACTGCAATCCCAGAAAACCCTGAAAAACACCAACTCTACTAATTTCAAAATCACCTGAGATCACACGACCTCTACCACCTAAATTAGTTCTCTGGTGTAACAAAAACAGCAGCCACTGAAAAAACTGGAAAAAGCAAAAGTACAAAACACAGTGGCTGAACTAAACTGAGAGGGCAAAAGCCCCCGGAGGGGACCCAGAAGGCCCCCACAGAAGTGCAGGACCAAATGCAAAAATATAGCAAAAACACAAAATAAGAAATTGTCTTATCTGATAGCAGGAGATGCAGACACGACACAGCAGGCTACAAGGAAACTGGAAAGAAGGATTCAGACCAGAACAATTGATCACCGGCAACCCTGATGGGAAAATGATTCCCTTAAATAAGACCAATCAGTAACACCTGATTCCCAGTCCTCACAATCCTCACTAGTACCGCTTGTAACCACCAGAGGGAGCCTCTGCTCAGAACTCATCTCAAACCCATTCACAACAGTACCCCCCCTTGAGGAGGGGTCACCGAACCCTCATTTGAGCAACCAGGTCGGTCAGGATGAGTTCTATGATACGCACGGATAAGTCTCCTAGCATGGATGTCCGAAGCAAACACCCAAGAATTATCTTCCTGACCATAACCTCTCCATTTAACCAAATACTGGAGTCTTCGTCTAGAAAAACGAGAATCCAATATTTTCTCAACCACATACTCCAGATTGCCCTCAACCAAAACAGGGTCAGGAGGCACAGCAGCAGGAACCACTGGCTCAACAAACCTCTTCAACAAGGACTTGTGGAACACGTTATGGATCTTAAATGTCCCTGGAAGAAGCAAACGAAAAGAAACAGGATTAATAATCTCCATGATCTTATAAGGTCCAATGAACCTAGGCTTAAATTTAGGAGATGCTACTCTCATAGGAATATTCTTTGAGGACAACCAGACCAAGTCCCCCACTTTAAACCGAGGACCATCAGTCCTATGCCGGTTAGCAAACCGCTGGGCCTTCTCCTGAGAGAGGGACAACCTCTCCACTACCTGGTCCCAAATCTGCTGCATACGCTCAACAACAGAGTCAACACCTGGACAGACAGAAGCCTCCGTCTGTCCTGAAGAAAATCGAGGGTGAAACCCAGAATTACAGAAAAACGGAGACATCAAAGTGGCAGAGCTAGCCCTATTATTAAGAGCAAACTCAGCCAAAGGCAAAAAAGAGACCCAGTCATCCTGATCAGCAGACACAAAGCATTTTAGATAAGTCTCCAATGTCTGGTTTGTTCTCTCAGTTTGACCATTGGTCTGAGGATGAAATGCCGAGGAAAAAGACAATTGAACACCCAGTTTAGAACAAAAAGTCCTCCAAAATCTGGAAACAAACTGGACTCCTCTGTCAGACACAGTGTTCTCAGGAATGCCGTGTAAACGAACCACGTGCTGAAGGAACAACTGCACCAATTCAGAGGAGGAAGGCAACTTAGGTAATGGCACAAGATGTATCATTTTGGAAAACCTATCACAAATTACCCAGATGGTGGTCATTCTCTGAGAAACAGGAAGATCGGAAATGAAATCCATAGAGATATGGGTCCATGGTCTCTTGGGCACAGGCAATGGCATCAACAAACCACTAGAGCGAGAGCAAGGCTTGGAGCGAGAGCAAGTCCCGCAGGACTGCACAAATTCCCTGACATCGCGAGACAAGGTAGGCCACCAAAAGGACCGACTAACCAAGTCTCTGGTACCAAAAATTCCGGGATGCCCAGCCAATGCGGAACAATGAATCTCAGACATCACACTCTTTTTCCATTGGTCCGGGACAAACAATTTCCAACAGGGCAGCGCTCGGGCCTATCCTCCTGACACCCCTCCAGAGCAAGTCTCAAATTGGGCGAGATGGCGGAAAGAACTACACCCTCCTTCAAAATAACAGAGGGATCAGATAGCTCAGGAGAGTCCGCAAGGAAACTCCTTGAGAGGGCATCCGCCTTAACATTCTTAGTGCCAGGAAGAAAGGAAACCACAAAATTAAAACGTGTGAAAAACAAGGCCCACCTGGCCTGTCTAGGATTGAGTCGCCTGGCAGATTCCAGATAGACCAGATTCTTATGGTCCGTAAGGACCACCACCTGATGTTTGGCTCCCTCCAGCCAATGTCTCCACTCTTCAAAAGCCCACTTCATGGCCAATAACTCCCGATTACCCACGTCATAATTACGTTCAGTAGGAGAAAATTTTCGAGAGAAAAAGGCACAAGGGTTACTTTTAGAGGTCTCTGGATCTTTTTGGGACAAAACGGCACCTGCCCCAATTTCAGAGGCATCAACCTCCACCTGAAATGGCAGAGAAACATCAGGCTGCCGTAGAACAGGAGCAGAAGTGAATCTCTGCTTAAGTTCCTGAAACGCAGAGACTGCCTCAGGAGGCCAATTCACCACATCAGAACCCTTTCTGGTCAAATCAGTTAATGGTTTAACAATAACAGAGAAATTACCAATAAATTTACGATAAAAATTGGCAAAACCCAAAAATCTCTGAAGAGCCTTTAATGAAGTAGGTTGGACCCAATCACAGATGGCCTGAACCTTGACCGGGTCCATTTCAATAACAGATGGGGACAAAATGAATCCCAGAAATGAGATCTTCTGTACGCCAAAAAGACACTTTGATCCCTTCACATACAGAGCATTCTCTCTCAAAATCTGGAATACAGTTCGAACATGTTTCACATGAGAGTCCCAGTCATTAGAAAAAATCAAGATATCATCCAAATAAACAATCAGAAACTTGTCCACAAAATCCCTGAAAATGTCATTCATGAAGGACTGGAAAACGGAAGGAGCATTAGTGAGCCCAAAGGGCATCACAAGGTACTCAAAATGCCCTTCAGGGGTGTTAAATGCCGTCTTCCATTCATCCCCGTGCTTAATGCGAATAAGGTTATACGCCCCCTGAGGTCAAGCTTGGTAAACCAAGTAGCGTTTTTCACCCTGGAAAACAGGTCAGAAATCAAGGGTAACGGGTATTGATATTTCACAGTAATATTGTTCAAGAGACGATAATCAATACACGGCCTTAATGAACCATCTTTTTTGGCCACAAAGAAAAAACCGGCACCTAAGGGTGAAGAGGATGGTCTGATATGACCCTTCTCCAATGATTCCTTGATATAAGACCGCATAGCGTCATGTTCAGGTACAGACAAGTTAAAAAGGCGACCCTTAGGGAATTTACTACCTGGCACTAATTCAATAGCGCAGTCATAGCTCCTATGGGGAGGTAAAGATGCAGATTTACTTTCGCTAAACACATCAGAAAAATCAAACAAAAAGTCAGGAACATCCTCAGCCTGGGGGGAGGCAGAAAAAACAGGAGTGTTGGCACTAACACATTGGCAGCCCCAACTGGTTACAGACACAGATTTCCAATCCAAAACAGGATTATGAGACTGTAACCAAGGGAAACCCAGCACTATAATGTCATGCAGATTATATAGAACCAAAAATTTGCAGCACTCCTGGTGATCAAGTTCAACCCTCATTATCACCTGAGTAGAAAACTGGGGTTTATTCTCAGCCAAAGGGGTAGAATCGATCCCCAGTAAAGGAATAGACTTCTGTAGGGGTATCAAGGGAAACCCACAACGTTTAGCAAAATCATAATCCATCAGGTTAATAGCTGCTCCAGAATCAACGAAAGCCTGAGCAGAAAATGAGGACAGAGAGCATATCAGAGTGACAGTTAATAAAAACTTAGTCTGAACACTACCCAAGACAACTGAGCGTGCAAAATGTCTTCCCTGCTTAGGGCAGACTGAAATAGCATGAGAGGCATCACCACAGTAGAAACATAACCCATTGCGCTTTCAAAACTCATGACGCTGTGCCCTAGACACCACTCCATCACACTGCATGGGCTCAGCAGCTGGCTCACAAGGCAACACCACTCCACGCATACTTCTCCGCTCACGCAAACGTCTGTCAATTTGAATCGCCAATGACATAGAATCATTGAGACCAGAGGGGACAGGGAATCCCACCATAACATCCTTTACATTATCCGACAGACCCTTCCGGAAAAGGGCCGCCAAAGCGTCGTCATTCCATTTGGTCAGGACTGCCCACCTACGGAATCTCTGACAGTATAACTCAGCGTCATCAAGCCCCTGATTTAATGCCAACAAGGCTTTTTCAGCTTGATCAGTGACATTAGGCTCATCGTACAATAACCCCAAAGCCTGAAAAAATGCATCAACATCACTCAAAACAGGATCCCCAGGTATCAGGGAAAAAGCCCAATCCTGAGGATCGCCGCGCAGGAGAGAGATGATAATTTGAACCTGCTGCGCTGCGTTTCCTGAGGACTTAGATTTTAAGGCAAGAAACAATTTACAATTATTTTTGAAATTCTGAAACTTAGCTCGATCCCCTAAAAACAAATCTGGCATGGGGATCCTAGGTTCCACAACAGGCAACCTAGCAAGATATGCAGCAATACTCCGAACCTCAGTGGCAAGCTGATCCACACGGCCAGACAACTGTGCAAACTCCATTGGGAGAAAAGATCCTCCCCAGCACCCAGAGATACAGAGGGAAAAAAAAAAAAAAAATGCAACAAACAGAAAAATATCTCTGACAACTTTTCTTCCTTCAAAATATTTTTTCCCTTCTGTGAGTACCATACAATTTTTATGGCCGGTGATACTGTTATGTTACGGTAGCTGAGGAGTGCAGGCAAAAAAGGAAATACACCAGAGCAGTTGGAATCTATGAGATTGCAGTACCCTGACTAACCACCGCAGCTAGAGGCAGCCGTGGAGCGTTCCTACGTTGGTCCTAGACGCCTCGTCACAGCCTGAGAAACTAACTACACCTAAAGATAGAAATAGGAAAGCTATCTGCCCCGTAGCAGAACCCAAAAGATAATAGAAAGCCCCCAAACATGTAATGGCGGTTAGACAAGAGGAAATACTGACACAGAAAGAAAATAGTATGAGCAAACGCTGGGGCCCAAACTATCTAAATAGAAAAGGACAGGAAGGGTACTTACTGCAATCCCAGAAAACCCTGAAAAACACCAACTCTACTAATTTCAAAATCACCTGAGATCACACGACCTCTACCACCTAAATTAGTTCTCTGGTGTAACAAAAACAGCAGCCACTGAAAAAACTGGAAAAAGCAAAAGTACAAAACACAGTGGCTGAACTAAACTGAGAGGGCAAAAGCCCCCGGAGGGGACCCAGAAGGCCCCCACAGAAGTGCAGGACCAAATGCAAAAATATAGCAAAAACACAAAATAAGAAATTGTCTTATCTGATAGCAGGAGATGCAGACACGACACAGCAGGCTACAAGGAAACTGGAAAGAAGGATTCAGACCAGAACAATTGATCACCGGCAACCCTGATGGGAAAATGATTCCCTTAAATAAGACCAATCAGTAACACCTGATTCCCAGTCCTCACAATCCTCACTAGTACCGCTTGTAACCACCAGAGGGAGCCTCTGCTCAGAACTCATCTCAAACCCATTCACAACATAGAGGCTTCTGGGTGTATATAGAGTTTGCTGCTGCTGGGGTGTATATAGAGGCTTCTGGGGTGTATATAGAGTCTTCTGGGGTGTATATAGAGGCTGCTGGGGTGTATATAGAGGCTGGTGCTGCTGGGGTGTATATAGAGGCTGCTGGGGTGTATATAGAGGCTGCTGCTGGGGTGTACGTGGAGGCTGCTGCTGGGGTATATGTGGAGGCTGCTACTGGAGTATATGTGGAGGCTGCTGCTGCTGGGGTATATGTGGAGGCTGCTGCTGCTGGGGTATATGTGGAGGCTGCTACTGGAGTATATGTGGAGGCTGCTGCTGCTGGGGTATATGTGGAGGCTGCTGCTGCTGGGGTATATGTGGAGGCTGCTGCTGGGGTATATGTGGAGGCTGCTGCTGCTGGGGTATATGTGGCTGCTGCTGGAGTATATATGGAGGCTGCTGCTGGGGTATACAGTCAGGGCCAGAAATATTTGGACAGTGACACAATTTTCACGAGTTGGGCTCTGCATGCCACCACATTGGATTTGAAATGAAACCTCTACAACAGAATTCAAGTGCAGATTGTAACGTTTAATTTGAAGGGTTGAACAAAAATATGTGTTAGAAAATGTAGGAATTGTACACATTTCTTTACAAACACTCCACATTTTAGGAGGTCAAAAGTAATTGGACAAATAAACATAACCCAAACAAAATATTTTATTTTCAAAATTTTGTGGCGAATCCTTTGGAGGCAATCACTGCCTTAAGTCTGGAACCCATGGACATCACCAAACGCTGGGTTTCCTCCTTCTTAATGCTTTGCCAGGCCTTTACAGCCGCAGCCTTCAGGTCTTGCTTGTTTGTGGGTCTTTTTCTCTTAAGTCTGGATTTGAGCAAGTGAAATGCATGCTCAATTGGGTTAGGATCTGGTGATTGACTTGGCCATTGAAGAATGTTCCACTTTTTTGCACTCATAAACTCCTGTGTAGCTTTGGCTGTATGCTTGGGGTCATTATCCATCTGTACTATGAAGCGCCGTCCAATCAAGTTTGCAGCATTTGGCTGAATCTGGGCTGAAAGTATATGCCGGTTGTAAGGAAAAGGTTGTCGCCATTTTGTATAGGGCCTGTACCAGCCTCCATTTTGTCAGTTCACACAGCCACAGACTTTTAGCTACACATTGCCTATTAGCATATCCAGTACGACAGGTTTTGATGTCCACTAGGAATCAATAGGCCTTTACATGCTAATTAGTCTAGGCCAGTGACTGAATGAGATGGTCAGTCGTATGGTAAATAGCCCAAGCTCAGGCATTGTTTCCTGTTCCATATGAATTGCAGGCCAATTAATATGCGTGCTTCAAAGCAATGGGGATGGGCCTAGCAGGTTCAAGTACTAGCCATGACCAGGCTGCTGGGCTCATTCCATTTCACACACAGAAGCCAAGAAGATGGTCTAGGAAAGACCAAGGGACTATTCAGGAACGGAAGACTGTACCTGGGAATGGCAGAGCCAAGGCCTTCCCATGACCATAATACCCGGTAATATTGATCCATAGCTTATACCTTTTAGCCTTGTACATTATTGTTGTATTTTTACTCTGACTGCCATTCCATTGTAATTACGTTGTATAGCTTTACTGTATATTTCTGTAATTATCTAGTGCGCCCTTAAGGCAAATTAAACCATAAAATTAATCTTGGGCTGATGCTTTTACTCTGATCACGAATCTTAGAATACCCAGTGGGTAGCAGGACACCTTCCCCGGCGGTCATTTGCTCTAGGTGCAGTTCTCTTACTGACCTGAGAGACAAAGGGGGGCGCCGGAGAGCTGTACCTGTGGAGTTACGTCCCATTGGTGACGTGGGAGGAAAGGGATCGTCCGTCACATTTGGTAGCGGCGGTGGTATCAGAAGGTGTGATACCCGGGCTACCGTGTGGCGGCCGGCTGAGTTCCTCACACCGGTACACTTCAGAATTCATCCGGCTACTCTTGTCTGCTGTTATGTCATCAATAAACACAAGTGACCCAGTGCCATTGAAAGCACGTTGCCTCCACCATATTTTACAGAGGATGTGGTGTGCCTTGGATCATGTGCCGTTCCCTTTCTTCTCCAAACTTTTGGCTTCCCATCATTCTGGTACAGGTTGATCTTTGTCTCATCTGTCCATAGAATACTTTTCCAGAACTGAGCTGGCTTCTGGAGGTGTTTTTCAGCAAATTTAACTCTGGCCTGTCTATTTTTGGAATTGATGAATGGTTTGCATCTAGATGTGAACCCTTTGTATTTACTTTCATGGAGTCTTCTCTTTACTGTTGACTTAGAAACAGATACACCTACTTCACTGAGAGTGTTCTGGACTTCAGTTGATGTTGTGAACGGGTTCTTCTTCACCAAAGAAAGTATGCGGCGATCATCCACCACTGTTGTCTTCCGTGGGCTCCCAGGTCTTTTTGGATTGATGAGTTCACCAGTGCTTTCTTTCTTTCTCAGGATGTACCAAATTGTAGATTTTGCCACTTCTAATGTTGTAGCAATTTCTTGGATGGGTTTTTTTCTGTTCTTGCAGCTTAAGGATGGCTTGTTTCACCTGCATGGAGAGCTCCTGTGACCACATGTTTCCTTCACAGCAAAACCTTCCAAATGCAAACACCACACCTCAAATCAACTCCGGCCCTTTCATCTGCTTAATTGAGAATGACATAACAAAGGGATTGCCCACACCTGTCCATGAAATAGCCTTGGAGTCATTTGTCCAATTACTTTTGGTCCCTTTAAAAACAGGGTGGCACATGTTAAGGAGCTGAAACTCCTAAACCCTTCATCCAATTTTAATGTGGATACCCTCAAATGAAAGCTGAAAGTCTGAACTTCAACTGCATCTGATTTGTTTTGTTTCAAATTCATTGTGGTAATGTCTAGGACCAAAATTAGATAAATGTTGTCTCTGTCCAAATATTTATGGACCTAACTGTATGTGGAGGCTGCAGCTGCTGGGGTATATGTAGAGGCTGCAGCTGCTGGGGTATATGTGGAGGCTGCTGCTGGAGTATATATGGAGGCTGCTGCTGGGGTATATGTGGAGGCTGCAGCTGCTGGGGTATATGTAGAGGCTGCAGCTGCTGGGGTATATGTGGAGGCTGCTGCTGGGGTATATGTGGAGGCTGCTGCTGGGGTATATGTGGCTGCTGCTGGAGTATATGTGGAGGCTGCTGCTGGGGTATATGTGGAGGCTGCTGCTGGTGGGGTATATGTGGAGGCTGCAGCTGCTGGGGTATATGTGGAGGCTGCTGCTGGGGTATATAGAGGCTGCTGATGGTGGGGTGTAAGTGGAGGCTGCTGCTGGGGTTTACCTGGAGGCCGCCGGTCGGGGTACTTCCGCTGTGAGCACCCGGGAGATGACCCACGGCTACCGTCGAGAGATCAGCGGCTGGCGCCGCTGATCTCCCAACGAAAGCGGTGGCGTGCATGGTTCAAATCCTGCGCCAATTCACAGCCGGACTGCGCATGTCGCTGATTGGTCGCTTCCGGCCGGGCGCTACCAATCAGCGACGCGGGATTTCCATTACAGACAGAATTAGACGATTATATAGTAGATGCTGCTCACTGAGTGCCCAAAAATGGTTTGGAGCTGAAGAGTTCTCTGTACAGTCCTCGATTAATAACTAAAAGGTCTCAGGCACATGTCCATGTGACAAAAATTAGTGATGGGTGAGCGTGCTGGGCATCGCTCGATACTCGATCAAGCATCGGGGTATTTGATCTACTATCGAACAGTGCAGAGTATCGAGTGGTGCTCGAGTGCTCGGGTCCATGTAAGAAGCTCATTTGAATCATCTGAGCCGAAGCGGGGTATTCCTTAGCCAGGAGCTCAGAGACTCGAGAGAGAAACGGAGAGAGATGTTTTCCGTCCTCCGGAAAAATGCTTGAGTTTCCCAATCACTTCCATTATGCTTGTTAATCAAGTCACGTCCAAGCATCCGACATACTCGGTTTGCGTACCAAACACTCAAGCATTTCAGTGCAAGAAAAAAAACAGAGTTCAAGGAGAAAAACAGGTAAAATATCTGGCAACTCCCAGTAGTATGCTGAGAGTTTAAGTAGAGCGTGGTACTACCACATTGAAAATAGCAGGGAGCTGATTACACCTGCTGGGCTGCTGGACAGCACACATACCTATTAGTGGGCAGCACCACAGGTACCAGCTATACTAATCCCTAGCATTGGCCATGATGTCTTCTCCAGCACCACCTGCAGAGTAAATATGGCGGCACCAGGTGACTGATGCAGACTTCCCACAAACAGGTCCAGTTGGAGATGTGACACACAGAAACAATGAAGAAAGGAAAACTTCTAAAAACAAAATGCAAGAACTACTGTCATCTGGTATGAAGGATTCCTACCTAACTACTGGAACATTTCAGTGTGGTGCAGTAACAGGCACACTTGTTTCACCACCTAATATTTGTAATTTCCTAGTGTTACATAAGATCAGTACCTAAAATCTTACTATTCTAGGGGAGCTACTGGTTACATCCTAATTCTTCTTGTAAAAGCAGTTTTCTGTTTTTAAAACTAATACATGCATTGCCCGTTGTTACTATGTGTTCATCCATCAGACCATTTCTTTTCATGTCCCCATGCCTCCTGAATGCATCAAGAATTCTTTTTTTTTATCACAGGAGCACAAAACTGGAATTTAAGCAAACTAAAAAAAAATAATGGACACTGATGTCATTTGATGGTCTAAAGTGACTTATAATGGGTTTGTTGGGTTCCGTCATGCTGTCATTTAAGTGGAAAATCTAACTCAGTTTTCTGTACTATTTTTCTGTCAAATACAACAGAATCGGCAACAGAATCTGCTATGAAGAAAACCAAACAGATACAATATCTGTGGTCTCTATACAATATCTGTGGTCTCTAGAAGGCTCTGTGCACACGTTGCGGATTTTGTTGCGGATCCGCAGCGTTTTTTGGAATTGCACCAAATCCGCAATGTAGTGCCCAGCCAATGCTAATCTATGGGAATTGTTGTGCACATGCTGCAGAAAATTCCGCGCAGATTTTTAGCGTTTTATTTTCCGCAGCATATCAATTCTAGTTGCGGATCTGCAGCATTTCTGCACCCATTGATTTCCATTGAGTCAGTCAAATCCGCAGCAAACCGCAGTTGTAAAAAGATTTGCGGATTTGCTGCGGATGTGCGTGCAAAAAATGCTGCAGAAAGGCAGGAGGAAGAGTGTGTGGGCAGGGACTATGTATGTGGGCGGAGACTATGTGTGAGCGGAGAAGATGTGCGTGTCTGTGGGTGTCTGTGTATCTGTGTGTGTGTCTGCGGGAGTGTGCGCGGCTGTTTGCGGGTCTGTGTATGTGTGCGGGTGTCTGTGTGTAGGCAGGCATCGTCCGATGGGACTACTAGTCCCATCCAGGCTATATCTGCTGTCACATATAACAGTGACAGCATTAGCTGATGATGGGATTGTAGTCCCATCATCCGGCTACTGTGTTCAATAGTAAAAAAAAAAGCATTCATACTCACCAAACAGCTAATCCCCGACGCCCTCGATCTCCTGCAAAAAAATAAAAATAAAATAAACCAACACATATACTCCCTGTTCTGATGTTATCCATTTAATAACGAGTGCCCCACGACGATAGAGCAGTTGTAGGGGGAGCCAGCGCCGTAGTCATGGCTGACAACGGTTGCTCTTTCACGCTCTGGTTTCCCGCCACATAGATACAATGTCCCCTTTGATCTGTACCTTTCTTCCTGCTCTCGGTTTCCTCTGGTTCCTGTCTGAGCTGTTGCGGACAGCCTTCTGGCGGTTTCAAACAAAGAGAGACAGAGTCCAGTTCCAACTTAACAAAAACAAGTTTACTTGGTTCCATTCTCAGTACGTCCAATTCTGTCACAGTTGCATCACAAGGATCATCACAGAGTACATACCTTTCTGGCCCTGTGCTTTCCCTCACTTCTAGAATGTCCCAGGGTCGTACCGGATCATCCGGTACCGCAGTGTTTCTTTTGGCCAGCTTAACTATCTTCAGGAGTTCCCCTGTCCGTTTCACCCCAGACAAAAGGGCATCAGCCCATGACGTTAGCTGCCACATACTGGTGCTGCCCTGCATTCTCACGTTAGGTGACCTTCGGCCCTCCGGCTTTGGACAACTGGGCTCAATCCTTAAACGTTACGTGGCCCACTGTTCTGCCTGGGACCCCCAAGCTCGTCTGACCTGTTTGGGCTCCCTGGCCCTACTGACCAAACATTCAGAAAATCTTACAGCTTACCTACAATTGGCCCCTTCTATACCAACTATTTACTATACTAAGGTGTCATGTGCCCTCATCTAGTGGTCTAAGGTACTACCCTTTACCTACACATCTATTGCCATATAATACAGTCATGGCCAAAAGTTTTGAGAATGACACAAATATTAATTTTTACAAAGTCTACTGCTTCACTTTTTCTAATGGCAATTTGCATATACTCCAGAATGTTATAAAGAGTGATCAGCTTAACAGCAATTACTTGCAAAGTCAATATTTGGCTAGAAAATGAACTTTATCCCCCAAAACACATTTCAACATTATTGCAGCCCTGCCTTAAAAGGACCAGCTAACCTCTTTTCAGTGATTGCTCCATTAACACAGGTGTGGGTGTTGATGAGGACATGGCTGGAGATCAATCTGTCATGATTAAGTAAGAATGACACCACTGGACACTTTAAAAGGAGGCTGGTGCTTGGCATCATTGTTTCTCTTCTGTTAACCATGGTTATCTCTAAAGAAACACGTGCAGTCATCATTGCAATGCACAAAAATGGCCTAACAGGGAAGAGTATCACAGCTAGAAAGATTGCACCTCAGTCAACAATCTATCGCATCATCAAGAACTTCAAGGAGAGAGGTTCCATTGCTGCCAAAAAGGCTCCAGGACGCCCAAGAAAGACCAGCAAGCGCCAGGACCGTCTCTTAAAAGTGTTTCAGCTGCGGGATCGGGCTACCAGCAGTGCAGAGCTTGCTCAGGAATGGCAGCAGGCAGGTGTGAGTGCATCTGCACGCACTGTGAGACGGAGACTCTTGGAGCAAGGCCTGGTCTCAAGGAGGGCAGCAAAGAAGCCACTTCTCTCCAGAAAAAACATCATGGACAGACTGATATTCTGCAAAAGGTACAGGCAGTGGACTGCTGAGGACTGGGGTAAAGTTATTTTCTCTGATGAATCCCCTTTTCGATTGTTTGGGACATCAGGAAAACGCCTCATTCGGAGAAAACAAGGTGAGCGCTACCACCAGTCTTGTCTCATGCCAACTGTTAAGCATCCTGAAACCATTCATGTGTGGGGTTGCTTCTCAGCCAAGGGAATCGGCTCTCTCACAGTCTTGCCTAAAAACACAGCCATAAATAAAGAATGGTACCAGAATGTCCTCCAAGAGCAACTTCTCCCAACCCTCCAAGAGCAGTTTGGCGATCAACAATGCCTTTTCCAGCATGATGGAGCACCTTGCCATAAAGCAAAGGTGATAACTAAATGGCTCAGGGAACAAAACATAGAGATTTTGGGTCCATGGCCTGGAAACTCCCCAGATCTTAATCCCATTGAGAACTTGTGGTCAATCATCAAGAGACGGGTGGACAAACAAAAACCTAAAACTTCTGACAAAATGAAAGCATTGATTGCGCAAGAATGGACTGCTATCAGTCAGGATTTGGTCCAGAAGTTGATTGAGAGCATGCCAGGGAGAATTACAGAGGTCCTGAAGAAGAAGGGTCAACACTGCAAATATTGACTTGCTGCATTAACTCATTCTAACTGTCAATATAAGCTTTTGTTGCTCATATGTTTGCAATTATTATATTTCTGTCTGTGATAAAAACATCTGTCAAACACACATAAAAACCAGAGGGCAGCAGATCATGTGAAAATATAATATTTGTGTCATTCTCAAAACTTTTGGCCATGACTGTACACTATACAGTATTAGAAGATATACATATAGCAGCAATCAAGTGTAAAACATTATATATAACGTTAAACATTAACCATTAGTTTACCGGGATGTGTGGGGGGGTAAACAAGACAGTCTTTGAAACTCCTTACACAGTCATATCGGGAGATGTGACTGGTCTACAGGGCCTCTGGTGATACAGTGACCGGAGTTAATCCTCCGCAATGTATCACTCCACCGCCTAGCGTTCACCGGAGTTCATGCTGTCACTTGCGGTACCGCAGCGTGAGAATATTCTCACGCAGCAGTAGTGCTGTAAAGTGAGAGCATGAACTCCGATGAACTCTGATGCACTGCAGGAGCGATTATCTCCTGTCAGTGTATCGGAGGCCCTGTAGAGCGGTCACATCTCCCGATGTGACTGCTCTACATGGGAGATCGTCGTGGGACACTCATTATTAAATGGATTACATTGAAAGAGTGAGTATTTGTGCTGGTTGATTATTTTATTTTTTTGCAGGAGATTGAGAGCTTTGCATGGATTAGGAGTAATAATAAAAATGGCAAACTGTGTTGTGTTTTATTTCATTAAAATACTTTATTCTAGCTGTGTCTTTATTTAACATGTAACAACTATAGGATTAGTAATGGATAGGTGTCTTATAGACGCTTCTCCATTACTAAGCCGTGGGGTTGATGTCACCAAACAATACAAAGGTGACATCAACCCCCCAACTATTACCCCACTTGCCACTGCTACAGGGCAAATGGGATGAGCAAGGCTAAGTACCGGAATTGGCGCATCTTAGAGCTTTTTCTGGGGTGGCTGAGAGCTGATGTTTTTAGCCGGGGGGGGAAGTATCAATGGCCCCTTCCTAGGCTATTAATATCAGCCCGCAGCTGTCTGCATAGCCTTTGCTGGTTATTAATTATAGGGGGACCCCACATCATGTTTTTGGGGGCTCCCCTATTTTAATAGCCAGCAAAGGCTAAGTATACAGCTGTGAGCTGATATTAATAGCCTGGGAAGATTCATGGGTATTAACCCCTTCCCAGGCTATAAACATCTGCCCCCAGTCACTGGCTTTCCCTTTGCTGGTTAAGAAAATTATGCTGAGCCCACACAATTTTTTTTTCCATTTTTTTTAAATTAAACAGATGTTGTGCTTCACGCAGATTTCGTGTGTGTGTGTTTTATTTAAGGCCAGAGTCACACTAGCGATGAATACGGACGAGTGCTATGCGATAAAACATCGCATAGCACTCGGACCAGTATTAATCTTTGGGGCAGCTCCCATCACCGTTTTTTTTTTCTCGGCCGTATACTACGTGCGAGTGAAATTGCAGCATACTGCTATTGTCACCGACACTCGTCCGAGTCTCGGCGCACTCACACCCATATAAGTCTATGTGTGCGAGTAACACAGCGCACATCACTCGGATATCATCCGAGTGCTGTGAGATATACGCCGACCACGGAAATGGAGGAGATACAGAAATTAGTTTCTCTGCCTCCTCCGCAGCTATGCTCCGATCCGCTCTATGCGATAGGCTCGGAGCACAGTAGCATGACACTCAGCTCCCGCATACAGCAGAGCAGGAGCCGACGGTCATTAGCATATCACATCCGATGCTCTCTCATCGGATGCCATACGCTAGTCTGACCCCGGCCTAACTCTTTATGTACCATTTTATTATGTTCATTACTAAACATTGGGCTTGGTATTATCTATCTATCTATCTATCTATCTATCTCTCTCTATAATATTCACTTATATTTTTTCTGTGTGTGTAAACATTATATTTGAACATGGTATGTAATGATATTATGGTCTTCAATGGAGTATGTAAAAGAAGAGATTGGACAAGGAAACGACATTACAATTTATTTTTTTTGTTAAATAATATATATTTAGCTTACAAAAATACATACAAATCCGCATGAAAAACCGCATCGAATCTGCATCAAAAACGCATCAAATCTGCGTGGATTTTCAACTGCGTTTTCTGCCAAGAGAGGAAGAATGTGTGCAGAAATTTCCACAGACAAATCTGCAACGTGTGCTCATACCCTTAGGTATTCTGTGCTGCTCAGTAGACACTCATTATACAAACAGGAAGCAGTATGATGAGGTCTGCGGCATTTTGAGAACAGCATACATTGAAAATCCGTCCAGGGACCATTCCACTTTGTGACAAGTCCGAGAAACCGGTGCCAGGAGACTTCTCTCACTTGAATGACAGGTCTCTCTCTAAGTGTGTGTGTGGCGCCCCTGAGGGTTCAGTCGCCACAGAGGTGTTGCACCTCCTCCAGAGGTGTGACACCCCACTCCCAGGTAAGGAGGGAGCACCCCTAGGACTCCAACACCTGTATCCAACACACACCATATCAGCTGGGCATATGGACGTACCCTACGGGAGGATGGTCTCATCCCAGGCTGGTTAGCAAGGGGTGTATGGATGGGTGGAGTTAGCAGTAGGAGAGGAGGAGATTGGATTGGAAGACTGTGTGGTGAGGTGCTAGGAAGAGAGGAGTGGAACAGCACAGAGAGAGAAGGCCAGGAAAGGAACACACAGAACGGGAGTCCTGGGCAAGCGCGACCGAGTTACCTGGGGGTTGCTGGATCACTCGCCCGGAGGACACAGTACCAGGCGGGCAAGTCTCTTGCTGGTGTGTAGCCCTGGTGTGAAGGCACACGCAGTACCCTGGAGAGTGTGTGGAGAGATAGCAGTTCAATGCTCTATACCCATTCACTCAATATACACTAGACACACCCTTAGGGTAGTGTAGTGACTCGTAGGGAGTGGTCAGTGTAGATTCGTTGAGTGATTTTAGAGTCAGTTTCCTGTCTTCGGACAGAGCAGACGTGTGGAGTCTAGCTGGGACTTGGAGGGAGGAAGCAGTCCAGCTTGGTTCTATCAGCAGTTCAGCAAGTGGAGGCCAGTAAGGGCGAGATATAGATCACCTCAGCCTGGTCAGAGCTGTACCTCACTGAAGACATTGATAAAGAAGGAAGAGCTTAGTACAGAAATACTTCAGTCTCCTGTCTCAAGGACAGTGAAGGTTCAGAAACGTGCTCCTGCCTAGAAGATTACTGAGAGTCTGGCAACTAACTCTGAAGGAAGAAAAGAAGGGAGTGATTATATGACTTTTTGCAAGTGTGAGTGTTTATGCTACAAGCGCGGACAAGGCGAAAGGCACAGTGGAAGGAATATTTAAAAGTGCTTTTGGATTGGAGAAGTCCTGCACATTGTTACCGGTCACTGGGGACCGAAGGATCACTATAGTTTCAAGCTTAGTGGTAAGAAAACCAGAGGCTTATCGGACCTTAGATCGCGGCAAGCAGCCCCTAAATAGTCGGTACGTAACTGGGGTCAGGGGGAGTGAGGACCTTGAGTCTCTGCAGGACAAGATAGGAATTCAGCTCTCTCACAGGAAGGCTCCGACCACAAAACTGACTGGGCAGTACAGCTTTGGAATAGCTGGAGTTATAGAGGGAACCACGCTTCATGCTGGTTGTACTCATCATCATTTGAAAGTAAAGGAGGCCCCTAACTTGTCCAGCTGCTATCTCGAAATACATTCTCCTTGGATCAGCCTCCCTGGGACCTGCCTGAACAACTTGAAGTAAAGGTATGGAAAGACGCTGATGTGTGAGACTGTGTTATTTGATTGCATTCCTGCACTACCCTATCATTACTATCGACCTGAGGGAAGAGTCCCACCTGTAGGGGACCTGACATCTAGCTGCCTCACCATCCCCTCAGAGATCTACAGCAGCGCTGGTACAAATTACCAGAGACTACAGGTGGCGTCACGAACTGTATATATATATCCCCTGTAAATATACCCCCCAACATACGCCTGACCGCCAGGGCCACAGACCGAGCCACCGCTACCTGTGACAATCCCATAGACTTCTACGGGCTCGGCTCTGAGTACCCCATTGCCCTGGAAACCCACAATTGTGGTGCGTGGTCGAGACACTGGCAACAGACTGTGAGTAAAATCTTGAAACTGCACTTGGACTGTTTCCCGGAGTTATTTCAGCGACGCACATCTCTGTCTTCTGCATTCATCAGCACCATTCCAAAATATAACATCTACCTGCCCTGGAAGAATATAACCTCACCTGTGGGAGGTTTACCAACTAGCTGCATAATACCATCTCTTCCAGAGGACCTGCGCCGCAGCGCTGGTCACACTGACCAGGTACCACAGGTGGCGTCACGAACCACTTCATAAACTTAATCCCCTGTAAATATATTCCACTTTTTGGTGAGTGCCCAGGGCGACGGACCGGGTCGTCGCCGCTGTGACATCCCTCATAGAAGTCAACAGGCTTGGTACCGAGTACCCCACGGCCCTGGTGGGCGACTCATGTGTATAGGAAGAGACCTCTCAAGGGGACCAGAGAGGGTAGAAGCCGGCAAGGACTTTCTTTTTGGACCAGTCACTTGAGCAGCATGGTCCCCACCTGGCTTTTAAATCTATATTTTATCTGGGATGCCGCAGAATTCCAGAATAAAATTTACTTGACTGAAATTGCAAAGTGCTGGTAAAATCAAGCAACTTAGCAATGTACCTCTTATTAAAAGCCTCCATTATCAAAACCAGAGGGATTTTTCATTTTATAGTTTATAGCTTGTTCCTTAGGTTACTGGCCACCATGCAGTCTCACAGTGGCCGGTTACTTAGGCAGGAACTATGCACCGCTTGATGTGTTTATGCTATAGAGCTGTGATCCCCAACCTTTCTTACCCCAGGAGAAACATTCAACTCTGCCTGATAGTCACGAGTCACATCCAGAGATCTCCAGATAGTGACATCTAGTTCCCTCAACCTCCTCCAGTAGCCCTCCATTACTATAGCCCTCCATTACTGGTATAAAGACAGCTAAAGCTTCCCCTCCAAGTATTGTATTGTTTCTCCTGATGGAGAGTGACATATCAAGGATGTTGAGATGAGGAGACTTTTAAGCCATATTTCCCAGAGGAGTATTGCTGCTTAAAAGTCTTCTCATCATGGCATGCTTGACATGTCACTCTCCGCAAAGAGAAATGATACACCTTGGATCCCGGTCAGACGCCTCTCACACAGCCATGTCATGTGACAAGGCTTGTTAAAGGGTCGACATTGACTTCTAGGATTGCTATTTCCTATAGGTGGTACTAGAGTTCTAGTCCTCTTCCTCTCTGAAGAGACAATTTGCAAAGCTTCCTCTCAAAATTCACACTTGTGCCCTTGTGCCCCCTGCCTTATAGGCCGCATACTTACATCCAGGTGTTCCCATCTTACTCCCATTCAGTATTCTCGCTTCATGCATGCCTACAACTCTATGGCATCCAGCTTAAGCTCTTCTCCAACTGATGTTAACATCTTATCTCCAGCTTGCAATATTTATCTCTCCACCTGCATGGCCAGTATATGAGCATTCAGATCTGCTCTTCTGTACAGGGCTACTCAGAAAAGTCTACATCAGACCTGCTCTTTATAGCTGTTTGCTTGACTTCGTGGTAATGCACCAAGCTATCACTCACAAGCCACACACCATAGGCCCATGAGCCACAGGTTGGGGCCCCTGCTTTAGAGTATGTAAGCACTGCTCTGAAGCTAGCCAGGTTACTGGATATGGCCAGCTTCAGACCCCCCCACCCGCGCTTCTTTGATGCTGCAGAGGCAAAGCTACCTCTGCCAGCAGCATTGGTGAGAGCTCAGTTTGGACCAGGAGTGCAGCCATGTTGTTGGTCCAATTTATTGATCTTCAGGAATGCACCGCCCCCAGTAACTAAGAAGCCAGAGGTTGGTGTTAGAATACTCCTTAAGGCTTTGTTCCCACCATGAGCTTTAGGTGAATTTTTGATGCTGCAGATTTACTGCACCATTTCTGCTCCCTATATGGTACCAATGGCATTGGTGCTGGCAAATAAATTTACAAAAAGTAAGAACAACTTTGTCTAATGTTCACTGATATGATGATTATTTATTATAGCTGGTCCATTACTTCATTTTACCACTTCTGTATAATATTATATAGCATCAATAATATACAATCAGTACCTCCAATATGTTCATATTATGTCCACATAACAGTATTAACAAAAAGCCACAATTACGTTTCTTAACCACCACCTCTGACTCAAGAATTTTTTCTAAATACAAATACAATGCTCCCTCAAGTTACAATGTTTGCTACATTCTTTAAAATTTCTGGAGCCATAGTAATTAAAAACTTCCTTCAGCATCCAGTCCTACAGTCCAGCGACTCTGCATGGACATTACACTGGTAAAACACCAGAAATGCACTCACTGTGTGGCTGTCTAGTAGCCTCTCAATGTTATGATAGAGCTCTGGTGCAGTCAGTGTTCCTTACGACTGAGATCCTCTTCATGAATCAGAAGCATCATAGGAGCGGCGTACACCTCTGTGTGCATCTCACCACAAATCCTACTCCAGCCCCATTTTAGGAGAGCTGGGAGAAACTGGAGTGTAGACACCAAACGTTGCAAAATTCAGAAGCAACTCCAAGTAGTGCTTAAAGAGGTTGTCTACTACTTTTACATTGATGCCCTATCAGTAGGATAGGTCATCAATGTTTGATCGTCTAGGGTCCGATACCCGGCCCCCTTGTCGATCAGCTGCTACCAGTGTTGGTGGCCGCCGTCTGGATGTGCTCACTTGCTAAGCTGCTTCTCCGGCTCCGAAACAAATCAATAGGAGGTGGATTTGCAGTACCCAGTAGCATCCACTGCAAGTAAACGATGCAGTTCGTCAAGTGAGTACATCTGGCAGGCAGCTGATTGGCAAGGGGGCCGGGTGTCGGACCCCGGTCAATCAGACATTGATGACCTTTCCTAAGGATTGGCTATCAATGTAAAAGTGGTGGAAACCTCTTTAACTTTTGAGACCTTTCAATGCTTTTATGCCATATTTTTGGAGTGAAAGCTATGATGAATGGAGCCCAATATTTCTACTTGCAATGTTAGTCCTAGAACAAATTAATATTGCCACTTAAGGGACAACTACATTGATCAGCTGATTAACATGGTGATTTGCCTCTTTGGTTTCTATACAAGAAAATATTTTCCTGATATATATGTCTATAGTACAAATAAGGTATTATCAGCCAGATGAAAGTGAAATTGTCTTTTAGGCAAATGTTTATGTGAAGTACTTTGCTGTCTGTTGTTAACAGGGTTGTCAGGCCTCGTTGACTTTCGCATTGGGAAATTAGCAAAACAGATGATGCTGCGTATACACATACGTGCCGGGACACATTGTATGATCGGCAAGCATCGTGGTCCAGTACTACTGCATGATACCTGCCGATTTGCTGAATGTCTTACTCATGGCTACTATGGCACTCACTAGGTATGCTTGTAGTGTTTCAGGTCTGAACCATTATGCTATGGTGTTAATGGACTGTTAGAAACAGTACTCAGGGATTAGCTGCTTCCAATTCAGTATATTAACCTATGGCTTTAGGGCTGTCAGACGAGTGGCGTTTTCACACTGGTAGACATAGATAAAGCTACATTATCAGCACAGTTGAAGCCCATTAGTTTGGAGCATGCTTATCTGAGCCTGACGGGAGTCAAGAATTTTACTGTAGATCTGTGTGTTAACGTGTCAATTTTTGTCACTATATACTTGCATATACATTGGACATGTAATTTGCCATTATACAAAGTTCTAAATACAGAAAATTGATGACAAATAAAGATTAAGATAGTCTTTCGCCTTTGCACATGTATAATACAATTTAGCGTAATGACAGAGAATTAAGGGAGCATATTCCCATCCCTATTCCCCCCTGGGAGTATCCATCATTGTGTAATGAGAAGGCTAGCCAGTAGGGTTGAGCATTCCGGTACCGAAACCCGGTTCCGATACCTGAAATCCAATGTAAGTCTATGGGAACAAAATATCGGAATTAAAAATATTCCGATATTTTGTTCCCATAGACTTACATTGGATTTCAGGTATCGGAACCGGGTTTCGGTATCGGAATGCTCAACCCTACTAGCCAGTCAAAGATGATTTATATTTAGTTGAGTGTTGTTTTTCTAAACAATAATAGCACTTACTAAGGCCGGGGTCAGAAATGCGAGAAACTCGCACGAGTCTCGCATGTCAACACTGGGACCGGAGAGTCCAGCTGCATGTATTTCAATGCAGCCGCACGCTCCGGTCCAAGTGCTGGCGGCAGTGCCCGGTGTTGACATGCGAGACTCGTGCGAGTTTTTCGCATGTCTGACCGCGGCCTAATGCAACTGAGACATCAGAACTTTCAAGAATCAAAGATTGTCCAATGTTTGGTGCCAGAGTTTTATCTTGGAAGGTTCTGTATGTTTCACCAAGTTGGTATCCAGGCTCTTGCAGTAATTATTAGCACAAGATTCAATAAGATTGAGGGTATGTTCCCACCATGAACTTTTGGTGAGTGTTTGATGTTGTAGAATCTCTGCACCTGTTATGTAAATTAGGTTACTTGCATTTTTAAGTGTGTTTCTTTTACGTGAGTTTTTATTGCATTTTTGACTGTGCGTTTTTTGTCTCTTGTTGGTGTGTCATATTTTAAATAAAGCTGTTTTTTGACACTTCCTAGTATTTTGCTTTGACAAAACCTTATTGATAAAATCATATGTGGATTACATGCACAGTTGATGCATTTCCGCCTCGGGAATTCACTAAAAATGCATATGCATTTTTTACTTGTGGATTTTCCACATCTAATTCTATGGGGGAAATCTGTGTAATCGCAAGAGAAATCGGATTTGTCAGGTCAGTTTATTCTGAGTAAAAAAAAAAGTGCAGTGGGCATGAAATTTATATAAATTCCATCCACTTTGCTGCAACTATACAACACTATATAACACACAATCTCAGGTAAGTAACATGAGGAGTAGACGGTTAAATTGTAAATTTTTGCAATTTAACCGCCTCCTCTTCATGTTATTGTTAAAAGAGACAAGTGTTAAAAGAGAAAATGAACCACAAAATTTGTTGTGCAATTTCTCCTGAATACGCTGATACCTCATATGTGGGGGTAAACCACTTTTTGGGCGAATGGCAGAGCTTGCAAGGGAAGGACTTTTTCAACGCAGAATTGGCTGGAATTGAGATCAGACGCCATGTTGCGTTTGGAGAGCCCATGATGTGCCTAAACAGTGAAAAAAAACCACAAGTGACACCATTTTGGAAACTAGATCCCTTAAGGAACTTATCTAGATGTGTGGTGAGCACTTTGAAACCCCAAGTACTTCAGAGAAGTTTATAAATGCAGAGCCGTGAAAATAAAAAATCATTTTTTTTTCCTCAAAAATGATTTTTTAGCCGGCTATTTTTTATTTTCACAAGGTTAACAGGAGAAATTGGACCCCAAAAGTTGTTGTGCAATTTTTCCTGAGTACGCTGATACCCTATATGTGGGGGGGAACCACTGTTTGGGCGCATGGGAGAGCTCGGAAGGGAAGGAGTGCAATTTTGGAATGCAGACTTTGATGGAATGTTCTGCAGGTGTCATGTTGCGTTTGCAGAGCCCCGATGTGCCTAAACAGTAGTAACCCCCCACAAGTGACCCCATTTTGGAAACTAGACCCCCCCAGGAGCTTATCTAGATGTATGGTGAGCACTTTGAACTCCCAAGCACTTCACAGAAGTTTATAAACGCAGAGCTGTGAAAATAAAAAATCATTTTTTTTCCTCAAAAATGATTATTTAGTTCACTATTTTTTTTTTTACAAGGGTAACAGGAGAAATTGGACCACAAAAGTTGTTGTGCAATTTGTCCTGAGTACGGTGATACCCTATATGTGGGGGGGGAACCACTGTTTGGGCGCATGGGAGAGCTCGAAAGGGAAGGAGCGCCGTTTTGGAATGCAGACTATGATGGAATGTTCTGTGGGCGTCATGTTGCGTTTGGAGACCCCCTGATGTGCCTAAATAGTGGAAACCCCTCAATTCTAGCTCCAACCCTAACCCAACACACCCCTAACCCTAATCCAACCCTAACCCTAATCACAACCCTAATCTCTAACCCTAATCTTAACCCTAATTCCAACCCTAATTCTAACCCTAATTCTAACTCTAACCCTAATTCCAACCCTAACCCTAATTCTAACCCTAACCCTAATGGAAAAATGAAAATAAATATATTTTCTTTATTTCATTATATTTCCCTAACTAAGGGGGTGAAAAAGGGGGGGGTTATTTACTATCTTTTTTATTTTGATCACTGTGATAGGGTTTATCACCGTGATCAAAATGTACATTGAATGAATGAATGGAATCTGCTAGCCGGCAGTTTCGGTGGGTGCACTGCACATGCGTGCACCAGCCATTTCTTCCCGGACCAAGATGGCGGCGCCCACCAGAGGCAGGAGCTGTGGGTTAAGTACCCTTAAGTACCGCCGTTAAAAGGCGTATCGGCGGTCGTTAAGGGGTTAAAGAACTCCTTCCATCAAAGTTTTTATCCTCTTAATATATTGCAGTCATATTATACAGCACCGTGTACTTACAATTGCTCATTTTGCCTTTCTACCCAGCTAATTCTTCTCTTTTCCATTAGGTCTATGACATCACGAGATTAAAAAATGACAAGCTGAATACTTCTAAGCTCTATGTAGAAACAGGTCAATTTTCCCTGCATGACTCATCAGTCACTGCAAAAGTCCCTGGCAGGGGGAGGAGGGAGATGCTGGGTCAGGAGATGAGGAAGAGAATGGTAAATGCAGGGAAAAGAGACTCCCTGTTTCTACATAGAGCAGAGAAAAGGGAAAATTAGCTGAGTAGAATGGCAAAATGAGCAATGGTAAGTACACAGTGCTGTATAATGTGATGCACACATTTAAGCGAAGCACACCCACCCCCCAAAAAAGCAGCAGTGTCTAAATCATTAAAATGGTTATTCACAGAATATCAGTCATAGCACAGTGGCTTAAAATCCTAAAATAAATAAATGTTAAATCCAATCAATTTCCAAAAGTGATTGTTGCTTTAGATAACGTCCCTTGAAAACCTGCATGTCAGAGGCTTTTGCCTGATTTATTGAATTGTAGTTCTTTAAAGGGGTTGATCAGTACAAGGACAACCCCTTCTCAATCTGAATGTTTGCCCCAGTGAATATAAAAAATGTTATATTGACCATCCGTGTTGGCGCCATTCCAGTGGTTTCAGCACTTACTGTTCCCAGCGCTCAAGTGAGGTTGTTACATCACGTGATCCCTGCGCCCAATCAGGGCTGGTGTTACTGTCCCTGCCTTCGGACGTATTAGTAATGTATACGTCCAAAGTAGGGCAGAGCTCTGGTAAAGGCAGACTACAGCACTCGTTGTCAATCCCAACAGGGATAAAAAATCCAAACAACAAGTAAAAAAAAATTAGGATGTGAAGGTGCAGTCTCACCAGATATAGTATAAAATTCTATTTCTACTAAGAAAGCAGAATTTTATACTATATCTGGTGAGGCAGCGCCTTCAGATCGTCATTTTTTTCTTTCCAGTTCTTTAGAAAACAGCAAGAATCACTCAATAAAGTAAAAAGCAATGAATTTCCATGATTACTTTAACAAATGAATGTCAGTCGATCCAGAAAATTGCTAGAACTTTAAAGGTATACTCAAGTGCAGAAATTAAAACTAGCAACAATTATAATGAAAGTGACTCACATAAGGACCATCCCAGTAGAGGAAGAGCAAGAATGATCTCTACTGCAGAGGATAAGTTCATTAGAGCTACCATCCTCCAAGACAGCAAAATAACAGCAACTCAGCTAGCAGCCCTCATAAATGATTCACAGACAAGTAGAGGGCATACATATATCATCATCAACTGTCTATAAAACACTGCAAAGAGTCAGTCCTAATGGCTGAACTGCTGCAAAAAAAAAGCTACCACTGGGACTCCCAAACAAGAAAAAGAGAGTCGTTTGGGCCAAGCAGCCTAAGAGTGGACAATAGATCAGTGGAAGTCAAAGTTTGAGATTTTTTGGTACCAACCATCATGTTTTTGTGAGATGTAGAAAGGGTTAGTGGATGGTTTTGTATACACCTGGTGCCCACCATGAAGAATTGAGGGGGAGGTGTGATGGTGCAGGCCTGTCTTGCTGGTGATACTGTTTGCGATTTATTCCAAATTCAAGGCACATTTACCTAGAATAGTACCCACCGCATTCTGCAACAACATGCCTTCCCATTTAGTTGCAAATTAATGGGACCATCAAATGTGTTACAACAGGATAATTATCCAAAACACCCATCCGGGCAATATAAGGGCTATGTGACCAAGAAAGAGAGGGATGGCATGCTGCATTAGATGACATGTCCTCCACAATCCCCTGATTTCAACCCAAGTAAGATGGTTTGGAATGCGCACAACCGTAGAGTGAAGGCAAAGTGACCAACCAGTACTCAGCACCTCTGGAAACTTCTTCAAGACTGTTGGAAAGCCATTCCAGATGACTACTTGATGAAGCTGCTTTAGAAATAATGTAAAGAGTGTGTAAAGCTGTCATCAGAGTGAAAGGCGAATACTGTGAAGAATCTAAGGTTTAAAACATAGTCTGGTTTGTTTCATGTTTTTTTTTACTCATCATTTACATATGTGTCTCTTTTCGGTTTTGCTGCCTTCAGTCTGAATCTACAAGTTGCACATTTCAATAAAAACAAGGTAAACCACTGCATGAACTGCAGGATATGTGTTCATACTTTTGACTAGTACTGTATGCTGCAATTTAAATAACCCCTAATCCTAAGGTCATTATATGTAGCGTGACACACTTTGCCCAGTACATTAACACATTTCTTATAGTGTTTCATCAGGGAATTAAAGTAATGCACAAAGTGCGCATCGGGGTACTGGGCAGTGTGTGTCACATGGTTCATTGGCATGGTGTGTGGTGGGTATTTCAATCGTCCTTAGGACTTATTGACTATACAAAAGATGCAGAGTCATAACCAAAAGTGTTGGCCCTCTTGGAATTGTTCCAGAAAAGGAAGTATTTCTCCCAGAAAATTATTGCAATTACACATGTTTTGTTATGCACATGTTTATTTCCTTTGTGTGTATTGGAATAACACAAAAAAAAAAGAAAAATAGTCAAATTGGACAAAATTTCACACAAAACGCCCAAAATGGGTCAGACAAAATTGTTGGCATCTTTCCAAAATTGTGGGTAAACAACTGTGTTTCAAGAATGTGATGCTCGATCAAACTCACCAGTCGCAAGTAACAGGTGGGCGCAATATGAAAATCACACCTGAAACGACATATAAAGAGGAGAGGTTGACTCAATCTTTGTGTTGTATGTCTGTGTGTGCCACACTAAGTATGGAGAACAGAAAGAGGACAAGAGAACTGTCTTAAGACTTGAGAACCAAAGTTGTTGAGCAATATCAACAATCTGAAGTCCATCTTCAGAGATCTTGATGTTCCTTTGTCCACAGTGCACAACATAATCAAGAAATTTACAATCCTTGGCACTGTAGCTAATCTCCCTGGACGTGGACAGCAGAGTAAAATTGATAAAGGGTTGCAACGCAGGATAGTCCGGATGGTGCATAAGCAGCTCCAATCAAGTTACACAGACATTTAAGCTGTCCTGCAGGCTCAGGGTGCATCGCAGTCAGCGCCAACTATCCATCAAGATTTGAATGGAATGAAACGCTATGGCAGGAGACGCAAGAGGACCCCACTGCTGACACAGAAACATATAAAAGCTAGACTGCAGTTTGCCAAAGTCTACTTGAGTAAGCCAAAATCCTTCTGGGAAAGCTTCGTGTGGACAGATGAGACAAAGATAAAACTTTTTGTTACAGCACATCATTCTACTGTTTGTCGAAATTGGAAAGAGGCCTACAAAGAAAAGAATTTAGTACCATCTGTCAAATATGGTGGAGGATCAAAGATATTTTTGTGTTGTTTTGCTGCCCCTGGCAATGGGTCCCTTGACAGTGTGTAAGTTATCATGAAATCTGAAGATTACCATTTGGGTTGCAGCGTAGTGCCCAGTGTCAGAAAGCTGGGTTTGCGTCCTAAGTCATGGGTCACCCAGCAAGACCATGACCACAAACATACATAAAGAAACACTCAGAAAGGGATGGAAATTAAATTGTCACAACTCAGCTGTTGGGTGACCAGGGAACAGGAGTTCCTTCCCTGTCCTTAACACTAGAGGGCGCCATAGCTTGCCCTATTCCCCGGGATACTTCTGAAGGTGAAGATGCTGCGGCCTCCACCCTTGCCTTATCTCCTGAATCATCCCTCCGTCTGTTCCCTTCCCCCAACCAGGGAAGAGGGGAGCTGTCGTGCACCACAGTACACCAACCTAACCAACAAGGCAACACAAAACAAGGGTAACTGAAAATACCAGGCTTACAAATATTCACTCACATATAACAGAGGAATGCACCGGCGAATGGAGGATGTGGAAAAAACAAAATTACAAAACTGTCACAGATAATCCCTCCAAACTCCTCATATAAACACCAAAACATCTCTAGTCCAAGACATACAGCATAAGCTAGCTCTGATGATGTGTTTCATTCAGGACCCAGATTATATAGGGGATAGGAGTGGCTAACCGAGCTCAGACTGCCACAGCGCCCAACATGACAGATTAACCTCTGTTCTGCCAAAAGAAATTAACACCATTTAAAAAGAAGATGAAATGCTTCTTTTCAGCACAGGAGCAGGAGCAATCAGATGCTGCAGTCTTCTGGCTCCTCTCTGTTGTGGTAACCCCGTGACATAAATGCTGGAGAGTTCTGTAGTGTCCAGTGATGAGCCCCGATCTAAATCCCATTAAACACCTGTGGAGAAATCTTAAAATTGCTATTGGGAGAAGACACCCTTCAAATATGAGAGACTTGGACCATTATGCAAAAGAAGAGTAATCCAAATTTCCAGTTGAGAGGTGTAAGAAGCTTGTAGATGGTTATAGGAAGCGATTGATTGCAGTTATTTATTCCAAAGGGTGTGTAACCAAATATTAATTTGAGAGTGCCAACAATTTTGTCCAGACCATTTTTGTTTTTTTTTGTGAAATTATGTCCAATTTGCCTTTTTTATTTTTATCTTTTTTTGTGTTGTTGTAATCATTTTGGGGAGAAATACTTATTTTTCTGGAACAATTTCAAGGGTGTCAACACTTTTGGCCACGACTAGAGATGGGTGGACAGCTGGATGTTCGGGTCCGGCGGGTTCAGGTTCAGGTACCAGAACAGTACCCAAACCGAATCCTATTCACTTGAATGGGGGGCCTGAACATCCAGTGTTTGCCCCGCTGTCATGTGCAGGACAGCGTGGCAAACACCACTTCTGATTGGCGGTGAAATCATCCCCGACGGTCAGAGAGCCACGGTTCTCATGCTGTCTAAAGACAACATGAGCATTCAGCTGTGATCGGAGATATAAAGTTTACCTCCAGTCACTGATGTCAGCTGATGGGATTACTGCTCCAATCATCTGACACCTGCTGCCGCTAATAACAGCAAGAGCAGGAGCAGCTGATGGGAGTATTCATTAGTCGGTTCCTGCGCTGTAAATAAATAATTTAAAAGAAAAAACAGCGTGGGTCCCCTGTGTTTTTGATAATCAGCCAGGCAAAACTCACACCTGGGGGCTGCAACCCTCAGCTGTCAGCTTCAATAAGGCTGGTTATCAAGAATAGAGGGGTCCCTATGCCATATTTTTAAATTATTTAAATAAATAATTTAAAAAACCGGCGTGGGGTCCCCCCCACTTTTGACAACCAGCCTTGCTAAAGCAGACAGCTGGGGCTTGTATTCTCATGCTGGTAAGGGGCCATGGAATGACGGATAGGTGGGGGATATTGTTGTTTTTTATTTTTGTTTTCTTACAGAAGACGAGGGCTTCGGTGGAATAGGAGTTTGATGAGTATAACAGTGTTTGTTATTTTTAAATAAAAAAAAGTAAGTGTCTTTTATTTTATTTCTAATAAAGGACTTCATTCTGGCTGTGTCTTTATTTACCATATGTCACCTTTGTATTGTCTGGTGACATCAAGCCCACAGATTAGTAATGGAGAGGTGTCTATAAGACACCTCTCCATTACTAATCCTATAGTTGTATGGTAAACAAAGACACAGCCAGAATAAAGTCCTTTATTAGAAATAAAACAAAACACACTTTTACTTTTTTTACCACCAGTGACTGAAGGTAAACTTCATACCTCCGATCACAGCTGAGCGCTCACGCTGTCTTTTGACAGCATAGGAACCGCGACTCTCTGACCGGCGGGGGTGATTTCACTGCCGATTAAAAGCGGTGTTTGTCACATTGTCATGCACATGACAGCATGAGAAACACTCACTGTTCGGGCAACCAAACCCAAACAGTAACACGGACTTCCTGGTGAAGTCTGTGTTCGGTGTCCGTGCCCGAGCAGTAGGTGTTCGATACGGACGTCGAACTTTACTGTTCGGGTTCGCCCATCTCTAGCCACGACTTTATAGTATTACTAGAGGAGTTATTTATATTGATAGATATGAGGTTATAACTATGCTTTATTAATTGAAGTATTATATTACCCTTTTTTTTTTACTTCTCCAGTGATTGTTATATGAGCTGTATGAGAATTTTATGATACCTTATAATGTAACGGGTGTTTTAAGATTTTAATGTAATTTTTATCATAGGTACACTTCAAATGTTAGAGACAGAATCTAAAAATAAGAAAAACAGAAAATCACATTCTAATTTTTAAATAATTAAACTGCATTTTATTGCATGAAATATGTATTTGTTCACCTAGTAATCAGTAAGAATTCTGGCTCTCACAGACCTGTTACTTATATTTAAGGAGCCCTCCTACTCTGCACTCATTACATGTATTAATTGCACCTGTTTGAACTTGTCACCTGTATAAAAGACACCTGTCCACACACTCAATCAATCACACACCAACCTCTTCACTATGGCTAAGACCAAAGAGCTGTCTAATGACACCAGGGACAAAATTGTAGACCTGCACAATGGTGGGATGGGCTATATTACAATTGGAGCAATTATTACAAAAATGGAAGAAACACAAGATGACTGTCAATATTCCTTGGTCTCGGGATCCATGCAACGTCTTTCCTCATGGGGTAAGGATGATTCTGAGAAAGGTCATGAATCAGCCCAGAACAACTTGGGAGGACCTGATCAATGACCTCAAGAGAGCTGGGACCAAAGTCTCAAACATTACTGTTAGTAACACACTACGCCATCATGGATTAAAATCCTGGAGGGCACGCAAGGTCCCCCTGCTCACGCCAGCGCATGTCCGGGCCCATTTAAAGTTACCAATGACCATCTAGATGGTCCAGAGGAGGCATCGGAGAAGGTCATGTGGTCAGATGAGACCAAAATAGAACTTTTTAACTTTTTTGTATCAGCTCCACTCGCCGTGTTTGGAGGAAGAAGAAGGATGAATACAACCCTAAGAACACTGTCCCAACCTTGAAGCATGGTGGGGGGAAACATCATACTTTTGGGGTGCTTTTCTGCAAAAGGAACAGAACGATTGCATCGTATTGAAGGGAAGATAGTTGGGTTCATGTATCGCGAGATATTGGGTAACAACCTACTTCCCTCAGTAAGAGCATTGAAGATGGGTCGTGGCTGGGTCTTTCAGCATGACAATGACCTGAAACACACAGCCAGAGCAACTAAATAGTGGCTCTGTAAGAAGCATTACAAGGTCCTAGAGCGACCTAGCCAGCCTCCAGAACTGAACCCAATAGAAAATCTTTGGAGGGAGCTGAAACTCAATTTTGCCCAACAACAGCCCCAAAACCTGAAAGATCTGGAGAAGATCTGTGTGGAGAAGTGGGTCAAAATCCCTGCCTCAGCGTGTGCAAAGTTGGTGAAGAACTACAAGAAAAGTCTGACCTCTGTAATTGCAAACAAAGGTTTCTGTAGCAAATATAAAGTTCTGTTTTTCTATTGTATCAAATACTTATTCCATGCAATAAAATGAAAATTAATTATGTAAAAATCATACAATGTAATTATCTGGATTTTTTTAAAGATTCTGTCTCTAACAGTTGAAGTGTACCTACAATAAAAATTACAGACCTCTCAATTCTTTGTAGGTGGGAAAACTTGCAAAATTGGCAGTGTATCAAATATATATTTTTCCCACTGTAGGTCTACTCTATTATCAAGCTGAAGTGGACTAATCTTCAACTGTATGTTGCTATGCAGATCAACATAGTTACATATTATACAAGGACTAATACCTCCTGGATTTCCTATGGAGTAAATAAGCACCATTGCTTGGTTGGTAGGTAAGCAAATTGAAATTTCCTTGTTAGCATGCTTCAGAAGGTGTAGGCACAAAGTATGAAAAGTTCTGGGGGGTTCTCTTTCGATAAGGTTGTATCACGTTTTGGTGGTTGCATCAGTGTTGCCTTGACACAACCACAACCCTTGGAGACTCACATGACCTTCCGTTGTTTGGCCTGTGGATACATTGCACAATGAATTTGCCACTCAGGATGGAATGTGGTTTTATGAGAATATAAACTTCTTGTACATTGACCACATTTGTAACCAAGTCCCACAAGTTCTCTGTGAAGAGTTTATCTTAAGTCTCAGTCTTCCGCATATAGTTGTTTTCACAACTAGTAAAGAAATGAACTGTATAAGGTGAAAAATAAAATTAATGTAAAAGTGAATGCACATTTTATGTATATCTATGGCAGTGAATTCATGCATGTGGTTGTATATATTACATGTGATATTTATTTATTTATTTTTATTTATTTTAATAACTTATAAAGCGCCATTAATTCCACAGTGCTTTACAGACAATATCATATCTTCACTTTGTTATACTTTACTTTTGTAAAGCACTGTAGTAGTTAGGGAGAAGTGTTTAGCTCTCCAGGCCCCTTTCAGCAAATTGCTCCAGCACAACCATGCGTGTGGTGCGGTCACCCCTTCCTCTCCATTATGGGCAGTTTGGTCCAGTTCTGACTGTTGGTCAAATCTGGTTAGGGCCCCCTCTTCTTTGCAGTCAGTCATAGATGTTGGTTTGTATGTGCTCTTTGTAACGGGCAGGGTGGTGGAACCACACAAGGAAAGCCTGGAGGGGCATAACTAGGAGCCTCAACCCAATCCTACCTCGGATACACAGCAGCATATGATAAATCGATCTGAGGGGAGATGAAGGCGGTGGACCAGGTGCTATTCCAGGACTGACCTTGGGAGGATAGCAGTTGACCCCCTAGGAATGGGTAGCTGCGGCATCCTGTAGGAAGGTCCAGTAGAAGCAGGCATGCGCTGTGGGAACACGGAAACCACGGGTGAAGTCGGGACCAGTTGATGTAAAGATGGGCACTGGCAAGTTGAGGCTGGACCAGTTGATGGAAAGGCAGGCCGACACGGCCAATAGACTGGCAGGCGGGCACAGCTGATAGGCAGGCGGGCACAGCTGATAGACAGACAGGCAGGATGCAGCCCTGCATCTTTTCGGTGTAAAAGCAAATCAGAAGAGAACACCAAGATATTGTCCAGGTAAACCACTATACATGTGAAGAGAAGATCCCAGAAGATATAATTCACTAGATCCTAAAAGACTGCTTGTGCATTTCAGAGACCAAATGGCATGACACGATACTCCTAGTGGCCATCAAGAGTATTTAAAGCCGTCTTCCATTCATCTACTTTGCGAATTCGGATCAGATTGTATGCTTCCCGAAGGTCGAGTTTGGTGAAAACTCTGGACCCTTTTAAATGATCGAACAGCTCAGAGATGAGAGGCACAGGGTATTTATTTTTTACCATAATCTGATACGAAACCTCATTGGGAGTAGGCCTTTGGTTCTATGGATAGGCCTACCTAGCACTGGTGTTGGTGGTGACCTGATTGGATTCACTGTGCTAACTACCATTGGTGAAGTGCGCTCTCTGCTGGCTACGCTACTGGTGACTCTATGTAGTACAGGTATGCCTGATTTTCTACAACTACCCCATCTCACTGTGGGCACGACAGATTCACCGCTGGCAGGGGGCGGACTTTCGCGTTCCACTGCAGATGTGGCTTCTGTCACTTGAGCTTGCAGATCTTCAGGCTAATCTTGAATCACTTCTCTTTCTGTCACTACTAGTTGGGGAAAGGTTAAGACGAGCACGACTATGGCTTGTGTTATGTTATGGTAGCTGAGGAGGCAGGAGCAAAAAACCGCATAGGCAGCCTAACACCAGGGAGGTTGGAAACTAATAGGTTGCAAAACCCTAAACTAACCGCACAACTAGAAGCAGCCGTGGAGCGTACCTACGGTGGTCCTAGACGCCTCGGCACAGCCGGAGAGATAGCTATCCCTGAAGATGGAAAGCGGAAAGCTAACTGCCCTGGAGTAGACCTCAAAAGAGTAGGAAGCCCCCAAACATATAATGGCGGTTAGACAAGATGAAAATACGAACACAGACAGAAATTAGATTGAGCAAACGCTGGGGCCCAAAACTGTCTAGATAGGACAGCACAGGAGAGAATACTTTCTGCAACCCAGAAAAACCCTAGGAAAAAGTCCAACACTTCTGAATCCAAAAACACTGAGACCACACGGTCTCGACCACCTATATCAGATCTCTGGTGTGGACACGTAGCTACCCAGCAAAAAAATATCACAAGAACTGAGCAAATGAACAAATACAAATAACGAACTGAGACCAGCCAAAGCCCCCCATAGGGGACCCGGCTGAAAACAAAAAGCAATGCAGCAAAAAGCAAGGAATTCAAACCACAGTAAAAAAAACTGAAAGAGACTTATCTGAATGCAAGCAGGAGACAGCAGGAAAGCAAGCTGAATTCCAAACTAAACCAGGATCACAATTGATCACCGGCGAGGATCATGGGAGATCAGCTCACTTATATCAGGCCAGTCAGTGCCACCTGACAACCAGTCGTTATCTGCGGGTGTAGGACTCTTGGTATTCAAGATAGGTTCAATACCCTCAGCAACGACCAGAGGGAGCTTCAGCTCCGAAGTCGTCTCCAAAATGTTCACAACAGGCTTGGTTTACTCTTGTCCACTTTGAAGGGAACTCACCAAGTACAGTGTGGATCTTTTCTCTCTTCTTTTTCCACTGACTGAGGAATATCTGTGTCTTTAATCTTTTCCTTTAGTTGGTCATGGCATGGTTTCAGGTGATCCCTTGACACTACTGCGGAGTTTTCTACTCCATCTTTGCTGATGAGGTACACCTTGGTATTATCAAAGTCTGAAGGCATGATGGTGTATGGTTCAGCTTCCCACTGATCATCAAGTTTGTGGAGTCGTCTTTTTCTTTTGAGTACCTGTTCTCCAGGTGACAAGGGAACAGCAGGCGCATGCTGATTGTAGTTTCTTTCCTGCTTCTGTCGTGCTTGAGACAAACTCTTCTCTGCGCATTCTTGCACTTTGCGGTACTGCTGCTGCCGCTCTGTATCCCAGTCTGCATCTGGTGATGTTACTTCAGGTGTCAGGACTCCCAAGTCCAAGTCAATGGGCAATTTGCCAGGCCTTGCTCTCATTAGGTAGGCTGGAGTACAGTTGGTGGAATTTACCGGAATGTGGTTGTAGAGATCCACCAGATCTGGCAACTTTTTTGGCCAAAAGTTTCTTTCTTCCAGGGGCAAGATCTTCAAGAGTTCAATTACCACTTGGTTCATTTTCTCACACATGCCATTTGTCTGTGGGTGATACGGCGTTCTCCTGATTTTCTTGCAGCCGTACATGTTACAGAACTCCTGGAACACTTCTGCTTCAAAGGCTAAGCCTTGGTGGGTAAGCACTCGTTCAGGGTAACCGTGTGGTTGACAAAAGTGTTGTTGAAATGCCTTGGTCTCTGTCTTTGCCGTTTGATCCTTGACAGGCACGACTACCAGGAACCTTGAGTAATGGTTAACGATGGTGAGGGCGTAAACATAGCCTGAACGGCTTGGAGTTAGTTTTACGTGGTCCAAGGCTACCAATTCAAGTGGCTGATTGGTGATTATTGACTGCAACGGGGCTCGCTGGCTGTTGTGATCCTTTCTGCGCAAGTTGCATGGTCCACATTCTCGGCACCAATCTTCAATGGCCTTCCTCATACCGACCCAGTAGAACCTCTCTCGAAGTAGGACCTATAATTTTTTCCATCTAAAGTGTCCTGCTCCATTGTGGTATTCTTCCAGGACCATTGATGCATCTCGCCTCGGGACTACCACCTGCCAGACCAGTTTGTGAGTTCGGGCGTTGACACTCCTCCGACTGTCATGTGTGCATCGCCACGAAGATCGTCGCGGTTGCACATTCTGACTTCTCACAGCTGAGTTGCTGTTTCTTTGTGTTTGGCAGTTAGGGAGTTAATTCTGTCTGTGCTCAGTTCTGGGACTGGGTGCAGTTTCTTCCGGCTGCAATTAATTATTTGTTGATTGGTTTCCTTTAAATCTCTGGTTGTCTGTGTTGGGAGTTGCCAGTGAAATTCTTCATGCAGACCACAGATAGGATTGTATCTGTATAGACTTAAGTTAAAGAGCTCCTTAGTTGTTTTAAGCTCACCTTGCTTAGAGTTTAATATCCCAGATCATTTATGTTCCTTCTGTGTTTGAGTGTGTATGCAAGTCTGTGTTTTCTCCAGTCTGTCTTATATGTCTAATCTGTGTATTTAGCAGAGATCAGCCCATATCCCTTTGGTGGTAATCAGAATCCTTCTTAGGACTGATTACAGGGTTCAGGGACTGATAGGAGACAGGGTTAGGCTGGAGACTTGGACCTCTGAACCATTATCAGTACCTCCAAGGTGAGGGATTAGTTAGGACCCCAATTTAGGGTCAGGTTAGACCCCGGTCCTCCTCTTTCCTGTGACAGTGTATCAAGTCCTCAAGATTAACCCTGAGTTCAACGGATATCGTGTCAGGTAAATCTATTCTATATTTACATGCTGATGTTGCTAATCTATATGTTGTATAGAGTGTTGTTCTTTTAAGAATAGTTTACTGACATCGTACACATATCATAAGACCGCGTGACATTTTCACTGGCCCATAAAATTATTCCCAGTTGCCATGGATCCAGTAGCCCAGCTGGCTCTGCAGTTGCAGGGATTATCCATGGAGCTGATGGACATTAAGTCCAAAGTTTTGTCTCCCTCGGAGCAAACCAGATTTGAACCTAAAGTAGCTCTCCCAGACAGGTTCACTGGTGGGCGAGACAAATTTTTTACCTTCAGGGAAGCATGTAAATTGTATTTTCGGCTTCGGCCTCGATCATCAGGGAGTGAAGAGCAGAGAGTGGGAATTGTTATCTCGCTTCTACAAGGGGACCCTCAATCCTGGGCCTTCTCCCTTCCTCCGGGATCCCCGGCTCTACAGTCAGTAGATCGATTTTTTACTGCCCTGGGTTTGGTATATGATGACCCAGATCGGGTCTCTCTTGCTGAGACAAAATTACGTAAGATACAGCAGGGAGATCGTCCGGCGGAGGAATTTGCTTCTGAGTTCCGTAGATGGGCCACAGATACTCAGTGGAATGACCCAGCTCTTAGGAGCCAGTTTTGTCATGGGCTTTCTGACAAATTAAAGGACGTTTTGGCTCAGTATGATTCTCCTCCATCACTGGAGGCTGCTATGGCCCTAGCTATCCGTACTGATAGACGGCTCCGGGAGAGGTGCGAGGTAACTCCGCCCCCTGTTGTTACTCCACCTACTACTAAAGTCCCTTATGTTGAGGTTCCCCTTGTCTGTTCGGAGGAGCCTATGCAGTTGGGAGGGACATCATTTCGTAGGAGGGGATTGGCGGTACGCCGCAGGACTAGAAGGTGTTTCTTCTGCGGGAAAGAGGGACATTTTGTTGGGGGATGTCCATCCCGTGCCTTGTTGAGCAAAAAGTCGCCGGAAAACTGTTAATCCCAGGTTGTGTGGTGGACGACAACCTGGGAGTATGTATTTCGTCCGCTAGTTCTTCTCAGTTCCTTGTACCAGTGGAGGTGGTGGTTGGTACGAGAGTGGAGAGATTTTCTGTTCTTCTTGATAGTGGGTCCGGGGCTAATCTGGTTGACGCTCAGTTTGCTCAGGCTCAAGGTATGCATCTGAGTGTATTGGTCAAACCGATCCCTATATTCTCCATTGACGCCAGGCCTCTCGGCCAAGGTAGCTTTGTTCATGAGGTTCATAACATTGACCTTCGGGTAGGGGCAATACATAGGGAACTATTATCTTGTTATGTGTTGGAGGGTCTACCTACTCCTATTGTGTTGGGACTTCCTTGGTTGGTTAAACATAACCCTGTGATTAATTGGCAGTCCAGAGATATAAGCCAATGGGGGGAGTTTTGCAAAAGTAACTGCATGAACACAGTCATCAGTGCGGTCGTGCCTAGTACTTTGCCTCCTTTTTTGGAGGACTTTGGGGATGTGTTCTCTGAGGAGCGGTGTCAGGAGTTGCCTCCTCATCGCGTGTATGACTGCTCTATTAATTTACTTCCTGATGCTAAGTTACCTAAAGCTAGGTTATATAACCTTTCTGGTCCTGAGAGGCAGGCTATGAAAGATTATATTTCGGAAAGTCTGGCCAAAGGGCATATTAGACCTTCATCTTCCCCAGTGGCCGCGGGGTTCTTCTTTGTGAAGAAAAAAGATGGAGGCCTACGCCCTTGCTTGGATTTCCGCGAACTTAATCGGATTACTGTTCGAGATCCGTATCCACTCCCTCTGATTCCTGATCTCTTCAATCAAATTGTTGGCGCCAAATGGTTCTCTAAATTGGATCTCAGGGGGGCGTATAATCTGATTAGGATAAAAGAGGGGGATGAGTGGAAAACAGCGTTTAACACGCCGGAGGGACATTATGAGAACCTTGTCATGCCTTTTGGTCTGACTACTGCACCAGCAGTATTCCAACATTTTGTTAATGACATTTTTCGTCATCTGGTGGGGCTGTTTGTGGTCGTATATTTGGATGACATTTTAATTTACTCACCAGATCTTGTGTCTCACCAGGAGCATGTGAGACAGGTGTTGCAGATCTTGCGAGACAATAAACTATACGCCAAACTGGAAAAGTGTGTATTCGCCGTACAGGAACTTCAGTTTTTGGGTTTCTTGGTGTCAGCCTCCGGTTTCCGTATGGACCCTGAAAAGGTGAGAGCAGTGCTTGAATGGGATCAGCCAGAGGATCTTAAGGCTCTGCAGCGTTTTCTGGGGTTTGCTAACTACTACCGGAAATTTATTTGTAATTTCTCATCTGTTGTCAAACCTCTCACTGACATGACAAGAAAAGGGACGGATTTTTCTAAATGGTCGGACAAAGCTTGCCAAGCTTTTTCCTCTTTGAAAAATGTTTTGCTTCGGCACCCGTTCTCATCCAACCAGATGCATCACAGCCGTTCGTTGTGGAGGTGGACGCGTCTGACGTAGGGGTGGGTGCAATATTGTCCCAGGGTCCGTCCCCTGGTAAATGGCATCCGTGCGCTTTCTTTTCTAAAAAATTGTCGTCCGCCGAAAGGAATTATGATATTGGCAATAGGGAACTTTTGGCCATTAAGTTGGCTTTTGAAGAATGGCGTCACTTTTTGGAGGGGGCAGTCCACCCGGTCACCGTCATTACTGATCACAAGAACCTGCTGTATTTGGAATCTGCTAAGCGTCTGAATTCCAGACAAGCTCGATGGTCGTTGTTTTTTACCAGGTTTAATTTTGTTGTCACTTATCACCCTGGATCTAAGAATGTTAAGGCGGATGCCTTGTCTCGCAGTTTCCCAGGGGCCGGGAAAATGGATGACCCGATTCCTATCCTTCAGGAGGGGGTGGTAGTGTCGGCTGTATGTTCTGAGCTTGAGGAGGAGGTGTTAGAGGCTCAGGGGGATGCCCCTGCAGGACCTCCAGGGAGACTGTTTGTCCCAAATCAGTTGAGACAAAAGGTTATTGAGGCACATCATAATTCTGCTTTAGCAGGACATCCAGGGAGTAAGGCTACTTTAGATCTCCTTTCTCGCCGGTTTTGGTGGCCTAACGTTAATAAAGATGTTTTAACTTTTGTCGCGTCCTGTGGGGTTTGTGCTCGCTCTAAGACCCCTCATACCCGTCCGTCTGGGACCCTCTTACCCTTGAAACTTCCGGAGCGTCCATGGACTCATTTGTCTATGGACTTCATCACGGACCTTCCTCAGTCGTCAGGGAAGACTGTCATACTGGTGGTTGTTGACAGGTTCAGTAAGATGGCACATTTCATTGCTCTTCCTGCCCTCCCTAATGCTAAAACTCTGGCGCAGGTGTTCATTGGGGAGATTGTGAGACTTCATGGGTTGCCTTCTGATGTGGTGTCAGATAGGGGGTCTCAGTTTGTGTCCAAGTTTTGGAGGGCATTTTGTTTACGTCGGGGGATGCAATTGTCATTTTCCTCGGCTTTTCATCCGCAGACCAATGGTCAGACAGAGCGTCTGAATCAAAGCCTAGAGACTTATCTTCGGTGTTTTGTCTCAGAGAACCAGGAGGACTGGTCTTCTTTCTTGCCTCTGGCAGAGTTCGCTCTTAACAACAGGCGGAGCGAGTCCACTGGTAAGTCCCCGTTTTTTGGGGCATATGGTTTTCATCCCCAGTTTTGTACATTCAATGGGGGGGGCCTTCTGGGGTTCCTGAGGAGGAGCGTTTCTCGTCGTCACTTGCTTCAGTGTGGAGAGGTGTATTGAATAATCTGAGTGCTATGGGGAACCGTTATAAACGTATGGCTGATAGGAGGAGAGTTTCTGGTCCAGATCTTAATGTGAACGATCTGGTATGGTTGTCTACCAGGAATATAAAACTTAAAGTTCCCTCCTGGAAGCTGGGCCCCAGATTCATCGGGCCGTACAGGATCAGTTCCATAATTAATCCTGTGGCATTTCGTCTGGACCTCCCTCCTACGTTTAAAATTCATAATGTGTTCCACAAGTCATTACTTAAGAGGTACGTGGCACCAGTCATACCATCACCTCTACCTCCTCCTCCAGTGGTGGTCAATGGTAACTTGGAGTTTCAAGTGTCAAAGATCATTGACTCACGTCTGAATCGCCGGTCCCTTCAGTACTTGGTGCATTGGAAGGGGTATGGTCCAGAGGAGAGGACGTGGGTTCCTGCGTCTGACATTAACGCAGATCGTTTGGTGCGGACCTTCCACAGAACTCACCCGGGCAAACCTGGCCCTGAGGGTCCGGAGGCCCCTCGTAGAAGGGGGGGTACTGTCATGTGTGCATCGCCACGAAGATCGTCGCGGTTGCACATTCTGACTTCTCACAGCTGAGTTGCTGTTTCTTTGTGTTTGGCAGTTAGGGAGTTAATTCTGTCTGTGCTCAGTTCTGGGACTGGGTGCAGTTTCTTCCGGCTGCAATTAATTATTTGTTGATTGGTTTCCTTTAAATCTCTGGTTGTCTGTGTTGGGAGTTGCCAGTGAAATTCTTCATGCAGACCACAGATAGGATTGTATCTGTATAGACTTAAGTTAAAGAGCTCCTTAGTTGTTTTAAGCTCACCTTGCTTAGAGTTTAATATCCCAGATCATTTATGTTCCTTCTGTGTTTGAGTGTGTATGCAAGTCTGTGTTTTCTCCAGTCTGTCTTATATGTCTAATCTGTGTATTTAGCAGAGATCAGCCCATATCCCTTTGGTGGTAATCAGAATCCTTCTTAGGACTGATTACAGGGTTCAGGGACTGATAGGAGACAGGGTTAGGCTGGAGACTTGGACCTCTGAACCATTATCAGTACCTCCAAGGTGAGGGATTAGTTAGGACCCCAGTTTAGGGTCAGGTTAGACCCCCGGTCCTCCTCTTTCCTGTGACAGTGTATCAAGTCCTCAAGATTAACCCTGAGTTCAACGGATATCGTGTCAGGTAAATCTATTCTATATTTACATGCTGATGTTGCTAATCTATATGTTGTATAGAGTGTTGTTCTTTTAAGAATAGTTTACTGACATCGTACACATATCATAAGACCGCGTGACACCGACACAGCTTTCCCTCGTAGATGAACAGCCTGCCCTTTTCCTTCCACAACTGTTAGGTCTCTTGTGGAGCTTCGGAACCGGGATGCGAGTCAGCTTGTGTCAGTAGCTCCTTTACCAGGCGGACTGCTGGGTCGCTATCCTGTGTCTCTGCCCACTCATGGTAAGGTAATGGGTTTAATGTGGCCTCTTTCGTGATGCAGTGCTTGTTTTTCACCCCTTGGGCGTGTTGGGTCGCTATTGGCCGGTGAAAGGCAGGTAACTCGATTTCTTCGAGTGTGTCCAGATCTTCTCCCCAATCTGGCAAGTTGGACATTCTGGACAGCGCATCAGCATTAGCGTTCTTATGTCCCACTCGGTACTTGATGGTGAACTCGTAGTTGGACAGCCGGGCCATCCATCGTTACTCCAGCGCACCTAGCTTTGCGGTTTCCAAGTGAGTCAGTGGATTGTTGTCCGTGAAGATGGTAAACTTTGCCATAGCTAGGTAGCGTTTGAACTGCTCGGTCACAGCCCAGACGATGGTGAGGAACTCCAGCTTGAAGGAGCTGTAGTTGTCAGGGTTCCTTTCAGTGGGACGAAGTTTCCTGCTGGCTTAGGAGATCACTCTTTCTTTGCTTTTCTGTACCTGCAACAGTACTGCTCCCAGTCCCACGTTGCTGCCATCAGTATAGAGGATGAATGATTGATCATAGTCTGGGTAGGCCAGAACTTCATCCCCCATAAGAGCGAACTTCAACCGAGTGAAGGATCTTTCCAGTTCGTCATTCCAATCAAACGTAGAACTCTTCTTCCTGGCCTTCTTGGGCTGGCCCACGAGGAGGTTTTGCAGGGGTGCGGCTATGTCAAGATCCCGTCTGGGTTGGAGCCGATGTTACTGCAAACACTAGGGGAAGCAGAGGCAGGTAGCGTAGTCAGGTGGCAGCCGGAGGTCGGTACACAGGAAAGCAGTGTTTGTAGCAATGGATCAGGCGGATAACGTAGTCAGGTGGCAGCCGGAGGTCGGTACACAGGAAAGGCAGTTCGGTAACAGAGGAGCAGGCAGATAACGTAGTCAGGTGGCAGCCGGAGGTCGGTACACAGGAGAGCAGTGTTTGTAGCAATGGATCAGGCGGAGAGCGTAGTCAGAAGGCAGGCCGAGGTTGGTTCACAGGAGAGCAGTGTTTGTAGCAATGGATCAGACGGAGAGCGTAGTCAGAAGGCAGGCCGAGGTCGGTTCACAGGAGAGCAGTGTTTGTAGCAATGGATCAGCAGGAAACGCTTGACTAAAGGCTTGGAGCTCAATAATCTCGCAATGACACACCCACAGGGCCAGGTTTATATAGGGTGTGTAATTGGCAATCAGAGGCCCAATCAAGAGAGCACTAGGTGTAGCCAATCAGGAAGAACAGTCAATGGTATCTGGGTTCAGCAAGGAACTTTGCAGCCAGCAGAATAGCTCAGATGGTAGAGCTGCTGGCCAGTGGACAAGAGGTACTGGGTTCGACTCCTGACAGTACTCCCCTCCTTCCAGGATGGCCTCTGGACATCTCAGGAGCTGGCTTATCCGGGTACCTCTGATGAAAGGCTCTTGTTAGTCTAGGAGCATGGACGTTGTCCCTTGGTTCCCATGAATTTTCCTCTGGTCCGTAACCCTTCCACTGCACCAGATACTGCAGTTTACCTCTGAATTTTCGGGAGTCCAGAATCTTATCCACAATGTATTCTTCTTCACCACGGATCCTTTCTGGTGGAGGAGGTGGCTGAATTCTTCCTGGAAACGGGTTTTCACAGAAGGGTTTGAGCAAGGATATGTGAAACACTGGATGAATCTTTAGATTGTTGGGAAGTTTTAAACGAAAAGCAACCTGGTTAATTTTTGCAGAAATTTGAAAAGGTCCAATGAATTTCTGACCCAATTTGGAGGATGGCACATGTGTCTTAAGGTTTTTAGTGGACAGCCAAACTTTGTCTCCAACCTGAAGAGCAGGGGGCACTCTCCGATGTTTATCTGCTGCTTCCTTATATACTTCCTGGGTCTTGAGTAATATCTCTGATAATTCCTTCTGGGATTCCTGTAATTTTGCAAGCCTGTCATTTACAGCAGGAATGGGAGTGTTCACTGGCAGATTAGGGATAAATACTGGATGTACTCCATAATTAGCAAAAAATGGGGTTTGAGATGTAGCGCTATGTATGGAGTTGTTGTAGGCAAACTCTGCTGTTGGTAAATAGTCCACCCAGTCATCCTGAAGATAGGAAATGAAGCAACGGAGGTATTGCTCCAAAGTCTGGTTCGTTCTCTCCGTCTGGCCATTGGACTGAGGATGGAAAGCGGTAGAAAGATTCACCGTGACTCCCAAGGCTGTACAGAAACTCTTCCAAAATTTTGACGTAAACTGAACGCCTCTGTCAGACACCACGCTGTCAGGAATTCCATGTAACCTGAATACCTCTTTGATTATCAGTTCTGCAGTTTTTTCAGCAGTAGGAATTCCTTCAGTTGGAATAAAGTGGGCCATTTTTGTGAGTCGGTCCACTATGACAAGGATGACGGTCATCTGTTTGGAAGGGGGTAGTTCCACAATAAAATCCATGGAAATAGATCCCCAAGGCCTGGATGGAACTGGAAGTGGTTGCAAGAGTCCTAGAGGAGACGATCGTGGGGTCTTGTTTCGTGCGCATGTTAAACAGGTTGAAACATATTTCCTCACGTCCGTCCTACAATTAGGCCACCAAAAGAAACGAAGTAGTAAGTCTTGTGTTTTTGCAACTCCAGGATGTCCTGCCAGTTTAGAATCATGGACACTTTTGAGGACTTCAAGGCGAGAAGATTCAGGTACATATATTTTGTGTTTCTGCATCCAAAACCCCTTTGAATGAAAGATCGACGTCTTCCGAAGGATGGTTAAGGAAAGAGTCCTCTTGATATCCATCTTTAATTCTATTACATAGTCCTCTAGAGTGCAATATTCCCAAAAAATTTTTAGGGCCTAGAATTGTATCGTCATTACTAGACCTCTCCTGAGGTTCCGAACACATCCTGGACAGGGCGTCAGCCTTGCCATTTCTTGAACCAGGCCTGTAAGAAATTATAAAATTGAATCTTGAGAAAAATAAGGCCCATCGTGCTTGTCTTGCAGACAATCTTTTTGCTGTACGGAGGAATTCCAGATTCTTGTGGTCCGTGAGGACAGTCACAGGGTGATTGGCACCTTCCAAAAGATGTCTCCATTCGGAGAAGGCAACTTTAATGGCTAACAGTTCTTTATTACCGATGTCGTAGTTCTTTTCTGCAGATGACATGGTGTGGGAAAGAAACGCACATGGGTGAAGTTGCATTTTGTCCCCAACTCGCTGAGACAGAATGGCTCCCACTGCAGAGTCCGAGGCGTCCACTTCGACAGTAAATGGCAATTCAGGATTTGGGTGTACTAACAATGGAGCAGACGTAAAAAGAGTTTTCAATTTGTCAAAAGCCTCCTGTGCCTCCGGAGACCAGAAAAATGCTTTGGTCTTTTTTGTTAGTGTAGTAATTGGTAGTATGATCCGTGAAAAGTTCTTTATAAATTTTCGGTAAAAATTTGCAAATCCTATGAAACGCTGGACGTCTTTTAAATTTCTTGGAACAGGCCAGTCCACTACAGCATTGATTTTGCCGGGATCCATGCTCAGACCTTCTGGGGAGATGATATATCCCAGAAATTGGATACTGGTTTGTTCAAACTCACATTTTTCAAGTTTAATGTAAAGATGGTTCTCCTGTAGTCGTTCCAAGACTAACTGGACGTGCCTGCGATGCTCTTCCAAGGTGTCTGAAAATATAAGAATGTCATCGAGATAAGCCACAACGAATTGGTCCAAGAAATCTCGAAATACATCATTAATAAAATGTTGAAAGGTGGCTGGGGCATTGCTAAGACCAAAGGTCATAACCAGAGATTCAAAATGTCCATATCTCGTTCTGAAGGCGGTCTTCCACTCATCTCCTGGGCGAATCCGTATGAGGTTGTAAGCCCCTCTAAGATCCAGCTTCGTAAAGATTTTCGCAGAACGGAGTCTCTCAAATAGTTCAGGAATCAAGGGTAGCGGGTAGCGATTCTTGACAGTGATATTATTCATCTCTCTGTAGTCAATACATGGCCGCAGAGTGGAGTCTTTCTTTTCAACAAAGAACAAGGGTGCCCCAGCTGGAGATGTGGAAGGTCGAATAAAGCCTTTCTCTAAATTTTTCATCCAGGAACTTTCTTAATACCTTCAATTCAGGTTCGGAAAGATTGTAAATCCGTCCAAATGGAATGGTTGCTCCTGGCAGCAATTCAATGGGACAGTTGTAAGGACGGTGAGGAGGTAATTGATCTGCTTTCTTCTTACTGCAGACATCAGAGAACTGCTGATATTGAGGTGGTAGTTTCTCTTCCTTCTCATGCGAAATCTCAGAGATTTGGACTTGTTGGAGAACAGGGGGTTCCTTATGACAATTATTCTTACAGTAGTCAGATGGAAAGGTGATGGTCCTTGATACCCAGTTGATAGAAGGGTTATGGACTGAAAACCAGGGGATCCCTAGAATAACCGGAAATTTCGGAGATGAAATAAGGTGGAAACTGACAGCTTCATGATGATCCGGTTCAATACAAATCTCCAATTCGATTGTCTCATGCGTGACAGGTCCAGAAGACAAGGGTGATCCATCCACAGTTTCCATTTCAATTGGTGTGGATTTGGTCCTACTGGAAATATTATGATCACGTGTAAATTTTAAGTCCATAAAATTTCCTCCTGCTCCCGAATCCAACAGGGCAGAGCATTGTATTTTTTGGGTGCCCATTACAACCTGAATGGGGATTACAAAATGAGATGATGTAGTATGTATTTTGTCTATTTCTGGCTTTACTGATGAGATAGTCTGCAAGATGGAATCCGACTGCTGAGAAAGGTCCATATTGCTGGCAGACCTGTTGTTGGTAAAGGCTATAGTCCTTTTGTTAGGACAGTTGATGGCATAGTGTCCAGGGTCCCCACAATAGAGGCAGAGATGTTCTGCACGTCGCCTCTCCTTCTCCTGTGCAGAGAGTGGTCTTCGGATGACGTCGATCTGCATCGGTTCAGACACGCCTTGCGTCTTTTCTTGGTGGTCCGATGCTGAAAATGAGAAGCCAGGGCTATTCCCAAGTGCTCGCAGTCTCTCCTTTCTCCTTTCAGTAAGTCTCTGGTCAATCTGGATACATAGTTGAATAAAGTCCTCCAACTGGTCAGGGGTCTCAACCCTGGCAAGCTCGTCTTTCACTGGTTCTGATAACCCTCGTCGAAATTGACTTCTCTGGGCCGCTGGATTCCAGGTGGTGTCGGCCACCCAGCGACGGAACTCCGATGTATATTCCGCAACAGAGCGACGTCCTTGGCGCAAATTATGTAATTTGGTTTCTGCTGTGGCACAGCGGTTTGGGTCATCAAAAACTTGATTCATAGCTGCGATGAAAGCTTCCAGGTCATTAAGGAGGGCATAGTCCTTTTCTACATAAGGTGAAGCCCAAGCAAGAGCTTCATCCGTCAGGAGATTTATCATGAAAAAAACTTTCATCCTCTCACTGGTAAAGGGAGCAGGTTGCATCTGGAAGTATATGCGGCATTGATTGAGGAATCCTCGGTACTGCTTGCGATCCCCACTGAACTTTGCAGGCAGCGGCAGCCGCGCGTTTGATTCGGACCCTGAATTGCGCACGTCCAGTAGTTGTTTATGTAGCTCAATTACTTCCTGTTGTATCGCCGTGAAATCAGTTTGTAACTTGGCATATTTTCCTTGAGAGTCAGTACAAAAACTTTGAAGCTCCGTAACTTGCCGCCTCAGGGTGTTCACAGCGGACTCCATTTTGGCGCGAGATTATTCTGTCAAGATCCCGTCTGGGTTGGAGCCGATGTTACTGCAAACACTAGGGGAAGCAGAGGCAGGTAGCGTAGTCAGGTGGCAGCCGGAGGTCGGTACACAGGAAAGCAGTGTTTGTAGCAATGGATCAGGCGGATAACGTAGTCAGGTGGCAGCCGGAGGTCGGTACACAGGAAAGGCAGTTCGGTAACAGAGGAGCAGGCAGATAACGTAGTCAGGTGGCAGCCGGAGGTCGGTACACAGGAGAGCAGTGTTTGTAGCAATGGATCAGGCGGAGAGCGTAGTCAGAAGGCAGGCCGAGGTTGGTTCACAGGAGAGCAGTGTTTGTAGCAATGGATCAGACGGAGAGCATAGTCAGAAGGCAGGCCGAGGTCGATTCACAGGAGAGCAGTGTTTGTAGCAATGGATCAGCAGGAAACGCTTGACTAAAGGCTTGGAGCTCAATAATCTCGCAATGACACACCCACAGGGCCAGGTTTATATAGGGTGTGTAATTGGCAATCAGAGGCCCAATCAAGAGAGCACTAGGTGTAGCCAATCAGGAAGAACAGTCAATGGTATCTGGGTTCAGCAAGGAACTTTGCAGCCAGCAGAATAGCTCAGATGGTAGAGCTGCTGGCCAGTGGACAAGAGGTACTGGGTTCGACTCCTGACAGGCTATTTCAGTGAAGCCCTTGATGAATCTTCGGTAGTAGCCTACCAACCCGAGGAACTGGCGTATTTCATGGATGTTGCTGGGCCTCTGCCAGTCCTTGATAACAGTGACTTTGTCAGGGTCTGGCGCCACGCCTTCTGCACTTACTACGTGGCCTAGATACTGCACCTTGGGGTTCAGAAGGTGGCATTTGGACGGCTCCACTTTTAGGCCAAATTTGGGCAGGGCTTCCAATGCCTTGGCCAGACGGTCCAAATGTTCCTCTTAGGTCTTGGAGAAGACAATGACGTCATCTAGGTACAACAGAACTGTCTCTACGTTCATGTGTCCAAGGCAGCACTCTATCACCCTCTGGAACGTTCCTGGCGGGCTGCAAAGCCCGAACGGCATGTAGTTGAATTCTGAGAGGCCCATTGGTGTTGCAAAGGTGGTCTTCTCTTTGTCTGCCTCTGCCACAGGAACTTGCCAATACCCACTACTGAGATCTAAGGTAGAGAAATAGTTAGCGGTTCTCAGTGCAGCTAGTGATTCCTCTATCCTAGGTAACGGATAGGTGTCTTTGTGGGTAATGTTGTTAAGTTTTCTGTAGTCAACACACATCCTCATTGTACCATCTTTCTTTCTAACGAGGACCAGAGGAGCTGCCCAGGGGGTACAACTGTCTCTGATCACCCCAGCCTCTTTCATCTCTCGTAACATACCCTTGGCACATTGGTAGTGATTTGGGGGTTCAGGCTGGTACCTTTCTTTAATGGGCGGATGATTTCCAGTGGAGTTATGATGTTGGACCCCTTTTGCCTGCCCAAAGTCTAAAGGGTGTTTGCTGAATACCCATTCAAACTCTTGGACTACTCTGTAGACCTAATTCTTTTGGTGTGGAAGGGTGGAGTCAGTGCCTACGTGCAGCTGCTGACACCAATCCTTCAGCTGTTTTGCAGAGTCATTGTCCTCCGTCTGGTCAGATGAGACCAATGGTTCTGCTGTCTGAATTGCGTTGTTATTGACAGTGAACAGCTTAGCAACGGTAGCATACCGAGGTAGTTTGGCCTCCTCCTTTCCACAATTTAAGATGCCTACTGGCACCCTCCCCTTGTGGACATCGACTACCCCTCTGGCTGTCAGGATAGTGGGCCTACTTTCAGAGTACACTGGTTCTACCAGAGCTTGCTAATCTCTTCCCCTGAGGCCTACGGCTGCCCGACACCAAATTAACATTTCACTTCTTGGGGTATTGCAATGGGGAATGAATCACTCACTTTCCAAATATATTCAAACATTCCTTTATGTCTGCAACAAGACTGGAGCTCTTTCCATTTATTGTAATGGTTTTGTATTATGTGGTTCACTTGGGGAACACACCCCCTGCTGTCTCATACTGTGTCCTGTTACTGTGATTCTCTGCTCCCGGGAGCTGCGCACGTGCCCCCACATTGTCTCTATAGTGACCACTGTACAGCATCATCTGACGCATGCGCTGTGCTCACTATGGGCAGAGACGTCTGCCGAGCCTTCACCTAGCTGCCCCACCTCCGGTCTCTTTCCTGGGACCATCGCACACCTGCTGGTGATTCTCCTATTTGGATCAGGTTTTTATAGGAGCTTTTTGACTCTATTTGCTACATTCCCCTGACGAAGCTGTCCCTGTAACGGCGACACGCGTTGGGTCTCCCCGCCTCTGGGTCCTGCTTCCACCATGGCCGCATCATATGGACCTTTATTCAGCACTTGCCATCATCTGACTGCACTTTAGGAGCCTTCATCCAGGACTTGCTGCATGTGAACCCTATTGTGTTCATTGTTGGCTCTTTGCTATTATTGCATCTGTGCACCCTGGGTTTACAGGACCCCTGGCATCCCTGACATTTCATGCTTATTTATTTCAATGACAGCTTGTTTCTGTCTAATTCTCTTTGACCCACTGGGGTTTTTTAGGGTACTATTCTCAGGTCAGGATTTACCTCTAGGTTCTTTGGGTGGGTTATTCTGCCCAGGCTCTTCACATCCATTTTGTAAGGCAATACAATGCTGTTATCTTAGGTTCTTGTTCACAGAGGCTCAATTTTGGGCAATTTATACTGGTTTAATTCATTGTGTTTTTTCACTAGTGTTACTGTGTATATACATATATATTTTTTCGTGGAACATTGCCTTATCTGTGTATTGTACATTGGCCATTGCGGTGGCAACGGGCACCATGCAGGGTTTTCATTGTTTTTAAATGTTTTTATCTGGTTTTGTCAATAAAATTCCTATTTCTATAATTATATTATTGTGGTGTGCATTATCCATTGTGATCTTCTTTCTCTCTTTTTCTGGTTATGACACAGGACCACTATTTTTGCACCCCTTGTGTATTGTTATTTGTATTTTTTCTGTGCACCATTATCTCCAGTTAGTGAATCACGCACTCTGATACTGCCGACTTCGCCGCAAGATAGCTCTACCTGCTGTCTTTGCATCAGGGCATTGATCTCCTTTTGCAGGACCTGTTGCTCACTGGAACCAGCAGTTTCGGCTACCTGTTGCAACAAAACAATAACCTCGGCAAGACAATTTTCTATCACATAAGTACCTAAGGTCATCATTGGGTTACATTCTCGTCGATCAAAGTCTACAATTATCATACCTTGGGCTTTTAATTTTACTCGCCCTACCTTAATGGTCACTTCCTTATACCTCTTCTGTGGCAAAGGCTGATTTTTGCTGGCGACTACTGTCAGCTCATCATCTGGGCCGCAAGTAAAATCAGAGTCAGCCCAGTACCGTTTGTAGAGAATATATGGCATAGTCGTCACCTGAGAGCCGGTGTCCAGCAAAGCGTTTATTGGGATGCTGTCAATCACAACTGGGAGGACCGGTCTCCCTCCGAAATACTTGGCTCACCATTTCTGTGGGCCTGGTCGTCCTACTCCTGGGGTTTGGCCCTCTGCCCCAGGGGTCGCTCATTTAAATAACAGAATCTTGCGATACTTACTGCTATACTTACTGATGTATACCCCTGTGACTGGGGCCTCTCTAGATCTTATCAGGTGGAAGGTGCTAAGGCATATAGATGTAGCCAGGTCTAGTGCCTTTGATGAGCTAACCACCCCCTGGTGTGCTGACCCCAGCTGCCAAATTATCCCAAAGCAGCTCCCACAATCCCACTCTCCTGACCCTGTAGTGTGGGCTATATATTTAGGAGTAGTCTAAGGGGAGCACGCAGTGTGGGGTGCAGCACGCAAGCATCCCAGAAGCAAAGCATCACAGAAGATAAGCATCCTGTAAACGGCAGTTATCCATGCCAGTTAATCGGCTGGAATCAGGTACCCCACACTTTGCTTTCTTTTTAATTATGTACTTTATCTCTATCCTCCTGTGTTCCCTTGCCATCCACATCCACCGCCCCATCCCCCCTCCATCACGACTCATACACATCAGCCCCTCTATACTTCCCTTTCCCATGTACAGCTCCCATGCACTCCTCACCTTCCTGAGAAACCTCAGCCCATCTTGCCCAAACACATCACAGAAAAAACCTACTTACAACTCCAACAACTACCTGCTCTTTATCTTCCTACTCCTACTGATTTCAGGGGACATCTCCCCCAACCTTAATCCCTACCCTACCTCTTATCGAAACCATAATATTCTTATTAATATTACTTGCACTCCCTCATCTTCTTATTTTAATTGTGCCCTCTGGAATACATGGTCTGTATGTAACAAGCTATCCTTCCTGCACAACTACTTTCTGAACAGCTCTCTTCATCTGTTGGCCCTCACTGAAACCTGGATTCAGGATTCTGACACTGTCTCCCCTGCTGCCATTTCCTATGGTGGCTTACAGTTCTCCCATTCCCCAAGACCCGCAAACAGACATGGTGGTGGAGTTGGCATACTCCTGTCCCCACAATGCACTTTCCAGGTCATCCCCCCAATTCCATCACTCTCATTCCCTTCTTTTGAGGTCCACACCATCAGGCTCTTCCGTCCCCTCTCCCTCAGAGTAGCGGTCATATATCGGCCCACAGGCTCACCCACCCGGTTCCTTGACCACTTCTCAGCCTGGCTGCCGCACTTCATGTCCTCAGAACTACCAACCCTTATCCTTGGAGACTTCAACATCCCCATTAACAGCCCTACTTCCACATCTGCATCTCAGCTTCTATCACTAACCACTTCTCTAGGCCTCTCACAGCTTTCAACCTCTGAGACACACAAGGATGGTAACACCCTTGACCTAGTCTTTGTCCGCCTCTGTTCAATCTCCCACCTAAATAACTCACCGCTTCCACTCTCTGACCACAACATGCTCTCCTTCACCCTCACAAATCCTCGACCACCCCAGCGCACTTCTACCTACCATACATTCAGAAATCTACAAGCCATTAACCCTCAGACACTTTCAGACTCCCTATACTCATTGCTGTCCCCAATCTCCTCTTTTTCTTGTCCTAATCTGGCTGTTCATCACTACAATGACACTCTTAGAAGCACCTTGACCAAGTAGCACCGCTCACCCTCAGAACTTCCAAACACACACTAAAACAGCCCTGGCTCACATTGCAAACTCAACTTCTTCAGCGATGCTCTAGGAGTGCTGAACGCCTTTGGAGAAAAACCCGCACACCAGAAGACTTCATACACTTTAAATTCATGTTAAGAACTTATAATGCTGCCCTTCACCTCGCCAAACAGACCTACTTCACCTCCCTGATCTCCTCACTAGCCAACAACCCCAAGAAACTTTTTGACACTTTTCACTCCCTCATCAGGCCAAAAGCACAAGCCCCTATCACAGACATTTGTGCTGACGACCTGGCCTCCCACTTTATAGAAAAAATAGATACTATCCGTCAGGAAATCTGCTCTCAACCACCAAGTTCTGTGACTCCCATCCCTCCCTGCATTTCCCCTGGCTCACTTTCCACATTTGATCCCATCACAGAAGAAGAAGTCTCCAGACTCCTCTCTTCCTCTCGTCCAGTCTCTCTCTCCAGTTGTCACAACTCACCTAACTACAATCTTTAATCTCTCACTCTCCTCTGGCATTTTTCCATCCTCCTTCAAACACTCCATCATTACTCCATTACTAAAGAAACCCACTCTCGACCCTTCCTGCACAAACAACTACAGACCGGTCTCCAATCTCCCGTTCATCTCTAAACTTTTGGAGCGCCTAATCTACTCCCGCCTTACCCGTTACCTCTCCACTCACCCACTTCTAGACCCTTCACAGTCCGGCTTCCGTCCCCTACATTTGACTGAAACTGCACACAAAGTGACCAATGACCTTCTGACAGCAAAACGTAACAGTGACTACTCTCTGTTCATTCTTCTCGACCTTTCTGCAGCTTTCGACACAGTTGACCACCGTCTCCTACTGTCTAGGATCCAGTCACTAGGTATTAAGGACACTGTTCTCTCCTGGTTCTCTTCCTATCTTTCTGACCGCTCCTTCAGTGTTTCGTTCTCTGGCTCCACGTCATTTCCTCTTCCTCTCACTGTCGGTGTACCCCAGGGCTCAGTCCTTGGCCCCCTTCTCTTCTCTCTCTACACGGCCCCAATTGGACAGACCATCAGCAGATTTGGCTTTCAGTACCATCTTTATGCTGATGACACACAACTATACAAGTCATCCCCCGACCTTACCCCCGCTGTACTACAGAACGCCACCGACTGTCTGTCCGCAGTCTCCAACATCATGTCCGCTCTCTATCTGAAATTCAACCTCTCCAAAACGGAACTTCTTCTGCTCACGTCGTCTACTAACCTCCCTAAATTTGACATTTCCCTCTCCGTGGGCGGCACCATAATAACACCCCGGCAGCAGGCTCACTGTCTGGGTGTTATGTTTGACACCAATCTCTCCTTCGCCTCCCATATACAATCTCTTGCCCGCTCTTGCCGCCTACACCTAAAGAACATCTCTAGAATCCGCCCTTTTTTCACCATGGAAACAACAAAAACCCTCACTGTCGCCCTGATCCACTCCCGCCTGGACTACTGCAATGCTCTATTACTTGGCCTCCCCATTACTCAACTATCCCCTCTCCAGTCCATCCTTAATGCAGCAGCCAGGGTCATCCATCTGGCTAATCGGTACTCGGACGCGTCCGCTCTTCGCCACTCCTTACACTGGCTGCCCATTCATTATAGGATCCAATTCAAAGTACTTGTTCTCACCCACAAAGCTCTCCACAGTGCAGCACCCCCCTACATCTCCTCCCTCATTTCTATCTATCGGCCTAACCGACTGCTGCGATCTGCAAACGACTTTCGACTAACCTCTGCACTAATCTGTACCTCCCACTCCCGACTCCAAGACTTCTCCCGCGCTGCGCCAATCCTTTGGAATGCTCTACCCCAAGAAATTAGGACTATCCACAATTTGCATGGTTTCAGGCGCTCCCTCAAAACACATTTGTTCAGAGCGGCCTATCACATTCACAAATCAAAGTCATTCTATGTGTTAGTGTGTATGTGTAGCCCATTCACTATCTCCATCCATCCCTCACTCCCTCAAGATGGCTGGACCATCATTGTAAATGCACCACTGTATATACACACCTGTACTTTGTATCTCCCCCACCTCATTGTAGATTGTAAGCTCTCACGAGCAGGGTCGGCTTATTTTGCTTTAATTATTGTATTGTTAACGTTGTTACTTATGACTTGTGTTTTGAAACTGTTAAACTGTAAAGCGCTGCGGAATATGTTGGCGCTATATAAATAAAGATTATTATTACTTCATAGTCTATAAGTATTCCTGACAGCCTCATAGACAGGGAAGGAAGTGGAGGGCAATTATGTGCACCACTGTGCCATCCAAGATGTGCTGCGAAGCTGGGGGTCTCAGCAGTCAAACCTCCAGCAAGTTATACCCCCTATACTATGAATATATACCTTGTTAAAAGGAGTATTCCCATTGCCAATATTTTATCCCAACATGTAGTAGGAATAATTATTTATGACTTGTGTTTTGAAACTGTTAAACTGTAAAGCGCTGCGGAATATGTTGGTGCTATATAAAGATTATTATTATTATTGCGATGTGCCCTGCTTTGCTGCAGCGACGGCAAATGGGGGCTTAGCGATCGTTGTCTCTCCCTCTGATTGGTGGGATCCTCTTCCTCTTTCGCCACGGGACATCATCTGGACTGGAGGCCAACTCTATTTTCTCCTTTGGGGGAACTTGCAAGGACTGCATGGTTTTGGCTAGTGCAGCCACTCTTTTGGTCAGCTCCTGAACCTGCAGATGTAGCTCTGCAGATGGATCATTATCCAGGGTCTGTGCATCAGCCTCAGCAGGGGCCTGAAGGAAGAATGCCGCCTCCTAGTGGTATGTAATTGCTGGGCACCTAGGGGGCGCTAGACGGCTGACATTTGGTTCATGTAAAGCCCGGATAGCCCTGTCTTTAAAGTCTGCAAAGCTCAGGTCAGGGTTTTGTAGGGCCATGATGCGCAGCTGTGACCTGTGGGTGCTGGACAGGAGTCCCTCAACAAACTGCTCCTTTAACAATCTGTCTCCATCCTACACGCTGTCTGGGTCAATCTGCTTTATGGCCCACAGTGCCTCCTGAAGGTTAAGAGCATAGTCCCGTATACTGTCCTGCATCCTTTGTTTGCACCTAAAGAACCTCATTTTTATTTCTGCTGCAGTGCGGGTGTCAAAGGTGCTCCTCAGCTTAGCCAGAATTTGCTTAACAGTCTCTTTATCAGTGTCCTGCCAGGACTTTACTTCTCTTTGAGCTGCTCCAGTTAACTGTCCAATGAGAATGTTTACTTTTTGACTTTCAGACAGGGGGTATACATCAAATAAAATGCACAGTCTCTCCCAGAAATCGCTCAGGGTATACGGCTCCCCTGAGTATTGTGGTAGCCAGGCCGCTCCTGCTATATATGGCATTGATAGCGGCATTATAGGGACTGCAGCGGCGGTCACCAAATCTTGCTGCACTCTGGGGGCTGCACCTGCCTCTGACTCTTGCGGCGATATGGTGGCTGCGGCGGCGTCCGCTGCTATATCTTCTCCTGCATTAGACATTTTCTTCCCCCCCTAGTTAATCCTAGCCAGGCTCTGTGTTTCCACTGGCTTACCAGGCTGTTGCTCCGTTGGCTGGATGAGCGGTGCGCGCTTGGATCCCAGGCCTCAGTTCCCTGTGCTCTGTCTGCTGACCGCAGAGCGCACGCAGCACTTTACTTTTTCGTGCTCTCACTCTGGCTCCGTCCACGACGGCACACCCCTTCTCCTGTGCGCCTCCAAGAGTTGTAATGGTGGCAGTTGTACAAAACTTTCAGCAAAGTCTCTGACACAATAAACAGTTCAAAATAGGCACACAGGACCCGGTGATACGGGGCTTCAACATCCTGTTCGTGACGCCAAGTTGGATCGCCCGCCAGGGCAGTGGGGTACTCGGTACCGGGCCGCTTCTTAAAGGGATGTGTCACAGCGGCAGTGACCCGGTCCGTGGCCCTGGGTGTCCAATAACAGGGGAATATTTAAAAGGGATAATAGAGTTTGTGATAAAGTGTTTGTGGCGCCACCTGTGGTTTCTGGTCAGAGGTGACCAGCGCTGCAGCGCAGATCCTCTGGGACTGATGGTGTGATGCAGCAGAGTTGGTATAGTTTTCCACAGGCAGAGCTGTGTCCCAAGGCAGATGTAATATAAGGTGGATGTAAAAGATGTAGTATTTAGCAAGGAATGTAGCAGTTTTGAGTGAGTGTTGCAGGGAGAACTTGAGAGGACACAGTCAGATGCAGTTTCCAAAGCTTTACTCACAGTTCTGCAGGCAAAGTGTCCAGGGATCAGGTTACAGATGGTGCTGGAGTCGGTCAGCCTGAAAGCAATTTGGAATCTCCTAATTCAAGTGGGTGGTGAAACCTCCTTTCTAGCACTATTCTCTGAGGTACTTGCTATTGTAAACTCTGTTCAAGTTCCTCTCTCTCTTTGTGACTTAAGTAGAACTCCACTCTCATGACAGGTAGCTGTAGCCTGCTTCAGGGATCGCTCCAATATGGCGTCTCCAGCCCACACGTGCTGCTGCTGTGTAGTCGAGTATTAGTTGGGGCAGAGAACCTGCTGTCTCCTGCCCTCCGGATTCTGCTGCTGGGGCTTTAGTTTACCCACTCAGCCTCGGACTCCAGGGTCCGGTTTCTGGCGCTCAGACCTGGGGGTGAGCTCAGCTTTAGCTTCTGTCCCCAGCTTGTCCCTACACGTCCTTCCTCTCTCAACCCTACAGACAGACTAACTCCTCCCCCAGCCAGAATATTCCAGGGAAGCTCCCCTGAAATCAGGTGTTGGAGCTCCCCCTTCTGGTCTGGAGTAAGAAAAGTGGTGTATGCTGTGTGTTACCTGTTAAAGGGATCCTTCCTTGCTTTTATGCATGACATCATTCTCCCGGAGGGAGGCAAGGTCACTGTGGCAACGGAACTCCTGGGGTGCCACAAATCTATAATTCATGCACTTCATGAATTTAATATACATATATATAGAATCTCCTGTGACAATTAACAAAGGGCTTTTTCGAAATTTTGCACCTCTGATAGCCAGGGCAATATTTGTACTTTTGAAATGTCCAAATAAAATCTAAACTACAAAATTTAAAAAATTGATATTAATGCTTTAGTGACCAGGCCTGACTGGACTTTTTTTTTTGTTTTTGCTCTTTGTCTTTTCAGCAGCCATGACTTTTTCTATTTTTGTCATTGATATGGCAGAATAAGGCATTGTTTATGTAGCACAAATTGTACTATTTTTTAGCACTGTTTTTGAGTATACTGTGTATTTTGTATTTATGTTTTGCTAAACAAATATAGGAGTATTGAATTTTAGATTTAGATAATTTTTTGTTTACAGTTCATGTTTCACATCAAATAACCTGTTGAGTGAATTCTTCAGGTAATTATGGTGGTATGGATACTGTTTTGTCATTGGGGCTTTTTGTTTTTTAACACTTTTATTTTTTGAAGATGTTTTAAATAATTTTTTTTGCATAATTTGTCTCCCAAGAGATAGCAAAAGATGGTTGTGGATACCTTTTTTTATTGAATTGTTAATTTTTTCCTCTAATTGGGGCATCCATAGGGATCCCAATTACAGTGGAAAACAGCCCGCTACTGTGCCAGGTGTCCCTGGTAGAGCTGATCATTTGCAATGGCACGGAGTTAATGACCAGGGCCAACCTTTGTCTTTTTGTAGTTAAACCTCCATAACTACCGTAACTATTTTAGAAAATAGTTACCTAGCAGATTGTCAAAATGTGATCCTCACTTTATACATTCAGGCACCTTCATGCAATATTGCGTCAGAGTGAATTTAAAAAAAAAATGATATTAGTGGCTAAAGGTATGACCCTATCAGAAAAATAGATACCCTACACTTTCTTAACATAGAATTTGACATAGCCAATACATACCATCTAGGCCTAGTCTACATTTTAAATATCGTTATAATATCAGAACTGGAGAGACCATTTTTACATTTTCAAAAAACTTTTAGAAACCTATTTTGTGGGGCTCGATTCAGTTTTCAAGAGCCTTGGAGGGGACAATATATTAGAAGCCACACACAAATCACCCCATTCTAAAAAGTGCTCTGCAAAATAAGATTTAGGAAGTCTGTTAACCCTTCAAGGTGCTTCACACAAACTAATGCAAAGTGGAAAGAAAAAATAAAAAATTCAACTTTTTTTTCCACTAAAATGCAGTAGGACCCCAACATTTTTCATTTTCACAAGGAGTAATTAGAGAAAACACCCCACCATTTACCTAGTTTCTGACGTATACAGCAATATCCTATATATAGCTCTCAACCGTCCCAGATTCAGCGGGACTGTTCCAATTTGAGGGCTCAGTCCCGCCACATCAGGGCTTTGTCTTGGCTTCTAATGCTCACCTCTCTCCGACGTTTTCATAGTTACATAGCTCATCCTTGGTGGGCGAGGCTGCATATCTCAGCACTGACATAAATTAAATTATAATATTCACTTCTTCTCTTGTGATCATTTCTCAATGTTCTCAGGCAGCAGCTCTAGCTAAGAAGCATATGAATGATAGGCATAGGAGAATTTGGTAATCTTGAGATCTATTGCAGGCAGTGCACCCAGAAGCAGATCACACATGTACATTGTATACAGTGTATTTCTTTGTACTGGTATACTGAGGTGAAGAAAACGTCAGTTTTTTGATCCTATAAAACTACTACAATTAATAAAATCAATTACAAAAATGTAATTTTCTATAATTTTGTGGGTCTCCCGAGGTTTTGAATCCACAATCTTCAACAATGCAGGCAGGAGCTAAAGCTACTGAGCCACAGGCTCTGGTCATGTCAGTGGGAGAATTTTGTATATTTGATTGGTATTTGTAGGCTCTGACTCCACAGGCATATTACATGGAGATAAATCTGTACACAGCAGTGCATTTTTATGTATCTGTATTATAGAGAGAGATCATTTTTCTTGCTATAAAATTACTAAAAAATAATGAAAAACAATTATGTAAATGTCAGTTTAAATTTGCTTTTTTAAAAAAAAAATAAACATCACAAATCAGCAAACAACACAAAAATATTTGGTGTCCCTGTAATCGTAATGACCCGCACAACACAGCGATCAGATTGGGGATCGGTAAATGGCGCAAAAAAAAAATGGTGATATTTTTTCTCTATTAAAACCATAAAAAATGTAATAAAAATGTAACGCTAAGGCCGTGTTCACACGTAGCGTAAATGCTTTTTTTTTGTCTACTGCTTTATCTGCACGTTTTCTACAGGTGTCCGCACCACACGACGCAATAACAATCTTCTCCAATTATTGTGTGTTTGCTGTATTTTTTTAATGCATGTTCCCCTTTATTTGATGCATTTTTTGTGCAGATGTGAGTGCGTTTTTAATGCTTTTTTAATACTACAGAAACGCTTGCAATGGCAATTTTTTTCCTTGCGTTTTTTTCAGGATGTACATAGAAGCCTTTAAAAAATTAAACCGAAACCACACAGTTCAAGCTGCGTCTTCAGACACACCAAGGGTAGACCATGTTCACATGTAACGTAAATGCTGCATTTTTTCTCTGCTGCTTTTTTGCACAGAAATTCTACTTTGTTTAATACTGTTTGAAAATTGTGCCCCCTGTGCGTGTAAATACATAGCTGAACTGTGCAGTTTTGGTGTTTTTTTTCTCTCTTGTCTATGTGGAGCCTAAAACGTATACATGTAAAAAACTGCAGATACTTTTATAAGTGCAGAATCAAAGCTTTTCCATACTATAAAAAGCACATTAAAAACGTGGCTTCACGTCTGCTCTAAAAATGCATCAAATAAGCGGAAAAGGCCTAAAAATGCAGCAAAAAATGCAACAATCAGAGAAGACTATTATTTGCATAGTTTCGTGCAGACACATGCAGAAAACAAAAACACAATATTTATGCAATGTGTAAACACTGCCTTACGGACACCAAAAAAACAGACGTCGTATAGTGAAGCTACATGAAGATGAGAAAGTTCTGGCTGCTCCGACTGCGAATGAATGTGTAGAGCCCAGCTGCGCCTGGAATCTCATTTCCCAGAGGGATGCACCGAAGGTAATGACCACTAGAGGACCCAATATGCATACACACATCTTCACCAATCCCTAGAGCCACCAGAGGGAGCCTTTTTAGTGTATATAAGGATGGTGAAGCCACAGGAAGTTAGTTAGTCTGATGGCTGCAGTCAATAGTCACCTCAGAGAGCTCACAGACAGATTAGTCTGAGTCTACGTAGAGAGTAGATCAGTTCTCAGATCAGTCTGAGTTTAGTTCTCTTGGAGAGAAGAGAGAGAGAAAGCAGTTGTGGAAAGAACCTGAAATCTGCAGCTCTAAGCTTAGTTCAACGTGTGGAGGCTAGTACAAGTGGAAAGATAGCCACTCCAGCCTAGTCAGAACTGAGTCAACCGAGTGCAGTTCAGTGAGCAAGCGTGCCGACGCTTTGAGAGCGGTGAAGAAAGGAAAGAAGCAGTCCACCATCTGCTAGTGTGTGCTTATGTGAGGGTCGAGTAGGACAAAAGGCGAGTGGATAACAAGAGAGTGACAGAGGTGGAAATAGCATTGATAGCTTACCTCTACTCTGATTAACCGGACGCTGGGTCCGAGCTTGCTGGATCCTTCACAACTAGCAGGAGATACCGGAGACCCTGTGGGACTACAAGTCGCAGGAGCCCATAAGTGTTGATACGTGGCTGGGTTAGGAAGACAGGAGTCTGGCAGGAACAACCATTAGAGACTGTGTTCTTCCAATAGAAAGCCCTATACTAAATCAACCGGGTGTAAAGTTGAAGACAGAGTTAGACCTCGTTTCATACAGGTCAGAGACTCACATTACAGGAGAGAGGAGGCCCTACACCTACTCAGTGGGAAGAACTGGATGTGCATCCTTCACCCTGCCAGAACCCCGGGACGTGCCTGCCAGTCCATCAGTAAAGGTACAGAAAGAGACTTTTGTGTGTATCTACCTTATTACTCCCGCTGCTGAACTCCCCTCCTCCATCCTGCACCCCTACACTCCGTTTACCCTGAAGGACCCCAGCCTTGCCTGTGGAAGGCTTAACACCTTGCTGCCCAACACCAACCCTTCAGCGGATCTGTATAGCAGCGCTGGTCACCCTGACCAGGTACCACAGGTGGCGTCACGAACATCCTACAAATACTTTAATCCCCTGTAAATATCCCCCTTTTCAGTGAGCGCCCAGGGCCACGGACCGAGCTGTGTCGCCGTGACATCCCCCATAGAAGTGAACGGGCACGGTGCCGAGTACCCCACGGCCCTGGCGGGCGACTCAAATGAACAAAAAATAAATCCATAGGTCTCAACTAGAGATGAGCAGGATGCACAGATGATGTCGCGGCTGCTCTGGCTAATCAAAAGCAGCACCAGGGACGCCAGAAGGTAAGAGATTCTCTGGCTTTCCATTCAGCCGCCCAATACCACTGACCTGGATGCTGGACCGGAGACACGCGAATCAATCCACTCATCTCTAGTTCTTAACCATCCCTGATTCAGCAGAAAGTCCAGGATTTGGGTCTATGCCCTGCAGTCTCAGGCGTCTGAATTTCCCTCACTACCACCGCCCCTCTGACATCTTTTTCTCCAAGGGGAGAAAGAAATTACAAATGGGAGTGGATTGGGTGTGGTCAAAACTTGGCGCGGTGCACTACACACACCACAGATTATATCCCTCTTTCTGTTCTTCAAAAGTTGGGGGTATGTCCTATATGTGATCCTACTCTACTCTTTTGGAACACGGTTCAGAACACTTTCATTTGCCATATTTACATTTTCAGAGCCCTGAGGTATTACTACAGGGAAAGTCCTCCAGAGGTGATCCCATTTTGTAAATTACACTGTTCAAGGAATTCACCACGGGGTACACTGACATTTTTTACCCCACGTTGGCCTGTGAAAATGAAAAACTTTGTTGGTTACAATATTATGTAGCTTTAGATCAACATTGTTCCTTTCTACAAGAGTTAATACAAATAATTTCAAAATGTATTATTCAAACGCTCTGACCTTAAAAGGAATCTGTCACCCTAAATTGGCGGGATATTTAAATGATGGCAGTCAGGTCAGATGGGCAGTGTTTTGGGTACTTGCCTTAACATGTTGTTCGCCGCTGTCTCCATTATTTCTGGGAATTGTAGTCGTTGCCCTCCATATAATGCACCTGCGCATTGCAATCTTGAATTGCGCACGCGCAGTATACTTTGCCCGCAGATTGCAATGCGCAGGCGTGTTATATGGAGGACAACGACTACAATTCCCAGAAATAATGGAGACAGCGGCGAACAACATGTTAAGGCAAGTACCCAAAACACCGCCCATCTGACCTGACTGCCATCATTTAAATATCCCGCCAATTTAGGGTGACAGATTCCCTTTAATTCAATAGAAATTATGTGGAAGGACCTAAAGGGAGCAGTTCATGGTAGAAATCCACCAACATAACAGAGTTGATGATGTGATCCTAAATGTTATGTAAAATGTTCCCAACAAAAGCTTCAACTCTATCCACAATTATTACTGGTATTACAAAGGCTCTGGAAAAGACCAAGGGCTCCTCTCCCCCAAAAAGAAATCCAGCAAATTCTGTACTACCAAATCCAAATGCCCTTCTGAGCCACACAGTGTGCCAAAACCACATTACGCATCCACATGTTTTGCATTTCTATAGCGATGAGAGTACCATTAATTTATTGGTTAATGTCTCAAGTAGAACGAGATGTGCACAATTTACTGGGCAGTACAATATATGGGCACTACAATGGCAGATTTGCAATTTTATCTTTCAGCTACATCCACTGCTGCTTGTTTCTTGAAAACACACATTGAGTCAAAATCGTCAGAACACCTGTAGAAAAATTCCCTAAGTGGCGTAGTTTCCAAAATGGGGTCGCTTGAGGGGGGGATACTGCTCTTCCAGCATTTAGGGACTCTGTATTTGGAGTCCACAAACTATGCTGCAAAACTTTGTTATCCAGGAGGCAAATAACGCTCCTTCCCTACTGAGTTTCGCCATTTGGCTAAGCAGTACTGTATAGCCACATAAGGGATAATTTCACATTCACCAGAAATTGTGTGACCAATTTGGTTCCATTTTTACACATTTCATTGTGTGAAAATGTAAAATCTGGGGCTAAAACAACATTTTTGTGGTAAACATGAAATTATTTTTTCTTTACTGCTCAATGGTACAAAAATCTGTGACACACCTGTGATGTCAATATAATCACTTATGGGGGAGGGGGGATCTGCTGTTCTGGCACCTCAGGGGCTCTTCCATTAGGTCATGACACTCACAAACCATAACAATAAAATCTGGAGTATAATATGGTGATCCTTCTCTTCTGAGTTTTCCACTGTGCCTGAAAAAAATTTCCTGATCCCTTGTAGGATAATGGCACACTCAGGAGAAATTGCACCATTTTTTCCTATTAGCCCTTATAACAATTAAAACTTGGGGCTAAAACAACATTTTAGTGGTAAAAAATATAATTATTCTTTCTTTGACCACATATGGGGTATTGGCATATTCAGAAGAAATTGCTTAACAAATTGTACTGTTCATTTTTTTTCTATTACCCCTTTTGAAAATTAAACACTTGGGACTAAAGCAACATTTTAGTGGAAAAAATTTTAATTTTAATTTGACTCAGCCCAATGTTATACAACTCTGTGACTCGCCTGAGGGTTAAAAATTAGCTACATCCCTAAATTAATTCCTCCAGAGGTGTATTTTTCAAAATGGGGTCACTTGTGGATGTTTCTGCTGTTTAGGCACATCACATAAGCCCAATTTTGATCTCCAAAAGTCAAATGATGCTCCTTCCATTCCGAGCGCTGCTGTGTGACTAAACAGTAGTTTTCCACCACAAATGGGGTATTGGCATAATCAGGAGAAATTGCACAATAATTTTTATGGTCCATTTTACCGTTACCTTTGTGAAAATTTAAAATTTTGGGCAAAACCAACATGTCTGCAAGAAAAATTTAATTTTTCATTTTCACGGCTCAACGTTGTAAATTTCTGTGATGCACCTGTCGGTTTAATGTGCTCACCACACATCTAGATAAGTTCCTTGAGGGGTGTAGTTTCGAAAATGGGGTCACTTATGGGAGCTTTCCACTGTTTAGGCACATCAGAGGCTGTGCAAACGCTACATGGCAACTGCTATCAATTCCAGTCAATTTTGTATTCCAAAAGTGAAATGGTGCTCCTTCCCTTCTGAGCCCTGCCGTGCGCTCAAACAGTAGTTTTTCATCACATATAGGGTATCTGTGTACTCAGGAGAAATTATATAACAAATTGTATGGTACATTTTCTCCTCTTACCCTTGTGAAAATGAAAAATTTGGGCTAAATCAATATTTTTGAAGGAAAAAGTAAAATTTTAATTTTTTTCTTCCAGATTGCTTTAGTTCCTGTGAAGCACCTGCAAGGTTAATGAACTTATTGAATGTAGTTTTGAACACTTTGAGGGGTGCAGTTTTTAGAATGGTGTCACTTTTGAGTATTTTCTGTCATATACGCTCTTCTAAGTCACCTCATATGGTCCCTTCAAAAATTGTTTTTGTAAATTTTGTTGGAAAATCGAGAAATTGCTGATCAACTTTAACAATTCTTTATTTTCACAAATAAATGAACAGTGTACAAGAAGAAATATAGTGTACAATTTTTCCATGGAATTACACAGCTCTTGTACACAACATATAATTCCTGTTAGAATATAACATACAAAGCTAAACAAAAGGCGAAACAGATAAGAAACAGATCACTCGAGACTCGCAGACATAAGGGATCTTAACATTATGATAAAGTTTTGGGTTTAAACTTCCAGATCATATGAAGGGTATTTCTACGAAGCTCATGGGGTGGCATTAGATCTTAACGCAATGTGAACTTACAGGACTGGGTGCTTAAGAGAGAACAGGCAAGAGGTTTGAGACTATTTGCAAGTCTGAGTCCTTACCAAATTTTCTTGTCCATGGGACCCATATTTTTAAGAAAGTTGGATGAGAATGCATTTCCCAAATGGAAATTGCTGATCAACTTTTAACCTTTCTAACATTCTAGCAAAAAATTATGTTTAAAAAATTTCCCAAATAAACGCGAAAAAAAAATCATCCTAAATTTACCACTAACATTGTCGTGAAAAAACAATCAAAGAATCACTGGGATATATTGACGCGTTCGAGTTATTACCACATAAAGTGACACTGGTCCGAATTGTAAAATTTGGCATGGTTAGGAAGGTGAAAACAGTTTGGTGGTGAAGGGGTTAAATAGTAATCGCTGTTTTAATTTTTATTTCATAAATCAATAGTACACACGAAAATAAGCAATTTTGTAATATATCTTATCAGAGAAATCTACTACTTTCTCTGCCAAAAGTGAACAGTCATTAGGAAATCTCAATTCTGAGGTAAAATCTGTATTCAGTGAAGACAGACTTTCCTAGTATTTAGATAGAAGATGGCGGCTGCTACAGATACAATTCTTTTGTAGACAGAAAGAGGGAAGAGCTAGAGGCCGAGCTCCTACCTCCTCCTCCTCTCCCTTCTATCTAGATATAATCATATCATTACCTGCTTTGATCTTCTATCACAGTAATGGGAAAGTCTGTCTTCACTGAATATAGATTTTACCTCAGAATTGAGAATTTTGATAATGACTGATCAATTTTGTCAGATTTAGAAGCAAATTTCTCTGATAAGATATATTACAAAGTTGCTAATTTTCATGTGTTCTATTGATTTATGAAATAAAAATTTAAATGGCAGTTACGCTTTAAAGAAACATTTACACTTCAACTTCTGGAGTAACGCTGATTTCCAAAGAATATGTAGCTGGAACCAGATGTGACCAAAGTGTTGGTTTGAATTCAAAGTAATTGTGAAATGAATCCTGATTTAGCTCTGAGAACGTTTGTAGTAATTTTGCAATTTACAATAGTCGTCTAACTTCTCCATGGCAGACCGCAGCTCAGTTCTCAGTCGTTGTAACCAGAGTGGATTACATCCTCTTTCCATTCCAAAACTTTATTTTAATGCCAAAAAACTGTTTGCGCTTAAGAAATAAAATGCTGCATGGATGTGGTGCTGCTTCTAGGTATGTTGTTACAAGGGTATTGTTAGAATCTATTCAGTTTGACCATCCGCCATCTTGTTGTGGTTTCTGGCTGCTGGTCTTTTTCCTCTGGTGCTGGGCTTGTCGTTGGTCAGGAGATTGTATCACCCTTTATTACCCTGCTCCTGCCTCCCAGTCCTTGCTGGACATCAGTGTTAATCCGCTTGAGTTCTGGATAGGGGCCTTGATAGCTTTCTGCTATACTTTGTGCAGTTCTGGGAACTCTAGTTCTGCTTGCTTAGTCTTTTTGTTTTTTCCTTTTGTTTCTGAAGCTTCTTCTATTTCCCTGCTATGAGGTTACCAGTGTTTTGTTCCCAGTCCCTAGATCTTTCAGGGATCCCTTCCCCCACCTTCAGGTCTTCGCTTGAGTCTAGACTAGGATCGTCTGTGGGTCTATTCGCAAGGAATAGGTCGCCCGCTCCATCGTAGGGATCGAGTCTAGTCCTAGTGCAGATTCCCCCTCGCTCTATTCCTGAGATGCAGACCCATAACAGGTATGACACTCAAAATGGCCATGAGGGTTACAGTGGATTCATTAAATTTTTATTAGTTAGAACTCATTCAAACATCTATAAATGTCATTCTGAGCACGGACTGCAATCTATGGACTAGCCACATATATGAGACTTCTGAGTTTGGATCAAGCAACATGTGGCCAGTCAGAGGATTGCAGTCCATGTTCGGACAAGTTTCACGGACGTCTGAATGAGCCCTTGAGTTTTTCCATTATAAATTGAAAGAAAAAATCAAATCATGAGCAACTAACTATAGGCTAATTGTCACAAATGTGTCACGTCCTCCTGGGATATATGGGGTTAGGCTATCTTTACTTACTGTGAATTGCAGGTCTTCCTGTGTGCTTTGTTCCTCATATTAAATGGACTTTGTTTCCTTTGGCATTGAAGAGGTTAACAACTTTGTATGCTGGTTAAAGACATACAGCTCCATCTCACAGCTGCTCATTTCCTCTTTCTCTATAAAACCTGGCCAGACCTTCTCATCCCGCCTGTGAAATTTTACTTCCTGTCTTTCTGTAGTTGGTGTGCTGAAGTTGGAGTTTGTAGTTGCTGCTGGGGATTGTTGTCTGCTGTTTTTGGGTGTATGATTTCTCCATTATACTATTCACATTGGTTTGTACCTTCCTATTTTTCCCTTTATTCCTTTCTACTCTTGGTGAGTGTTTTTGTGTGTAAGCTACTTCTTGTTATCCCTGTTTGTCTTAGGCCTCTTTCACACTTCAGTCGTGCGACGTCAGTCAAAATCCATCAAAATGTGAAAAAACGGATCCGCCATTTTTTTTGGCGGATCCGTTTTTTTCCCATTGACTTGCATTAATGACGGATTTTGACGGATGGTCATCCGTTAGGTCCGTTTTTTGACGGATCCACAAAAAAATTGGCGTCCGTCATTTCAGAAAAACGTCCAATGCAACGTTTTTTTTGGTCCGCCAAAATGGCGGAGTGTGGCGTATCCGCCGCATCCGCCATTTTGTATAATGGCCGCCTATGGGCGGCGGATCCGCTGGCATCCGTCTTTGACGGAATCTGCCAGCGGATCCGCCGCCTCCAAAGAAAACCATTCAAAATGCTGCCAAAACTGTCCGGGGTCTGTCTCTGTCTCTCTCTCTCTCTCTCTCTCTCTCTCTCCCCTCAGTCCGGACTTCCAAACTTACATTTTCTGGAATGAAAATTTCATCATTTCCGGGTGAACACTTCTTGGCGGATCCGTCAGAAAACTGATCCGTTTTACATCAGTTTTTACACTTTTCTGACGGATCCGCCATTTTCACACTTGGGCGGACGTCACACGACTGAAGTGTGAAAGAGGCCTTACGTGTTTTTACACTAACATCTGTCCCTGGCATCTTGGGGGTGCGGACAGCTTAGGATATTAACAGGAGCATAGTAAGGTCGGAGACTTGGGCCTCTCTACCTTCAAGAGTACCCTTGGGACAGGGATAGTTAGGGTCCCAGTTCCAGGGACAGTTTCAGACACCCCTTCCTTATGAAGACCATCATAGCATGACACTAAAAGACATTATTTGAGTTAATTGGTGCTGTATATGTGGCTTGCCTTTTTTTCTTGACAACATAAGAAAATCAAAGCAAATCAGCCACAACATAAGAAAATTGTAAACTTTCAGAAATCTGATTCATTTTTCAGAGCAATTTCCAAACGCCTTCTGATGCTGCGTTCATATCTTCAAATGATAATCTGCAATACTAGTCACCCTTGGAGAACACAGTCATCAAAATGTTCAGGAACAAGACATGTTCTGTCTACTTCAGATGTACATAGTTTGGTGCGAAAAGTATAATTCAATCCGAGAACAGCAAATGAATTTGTGAATATGTTGAAAGAAACAGGTAAAAAAGTATCTATATCAACAGTATAACATGTCCTTTATCAATGTGAACTGAAAGTCGGCTCTGCAAGGAAGAAGCCGCCGTTGCAAAATCAGCATAAAAAGTCAGGTTACAGTTTACAACTGCAGATGGGGTCTAAAATCAACTCTTAAGCACAGGAGTAGCGACATTTCATTATGGGTGTGATACTCCTGTGCAACAAGGACTAATGACACAAAATTTCATAGGATAATGATAGCTTCACTGTTTTCAGCTTAGAATAAAATCTCATTTACATCTCACTTGATGTTATGTTCCTTGAGTACTGGCTGGAAGAAGCCATAGCGGTGTCCACTGCTGGATAAAGAAGGAAAATGAATGACTTCATTTGGAGGAGTCACCAGTGAGTATCTGCAATTACCTGTACTGATATACTGATACCTACCACTATATACAGGAAAGATGTGTATCTTTGTACCGTGCTAGCCAGTATATAGAAAAATATTTAGAATTGAGAGTCCTCAGTGGTTGATACCTTTTAATGGCTAACTGAAAAGATGGTAACAAATTGCAAGCTTTCAAGACTACTCAGGTCTCTTCATCAGGCAAAGACTAATACAAAATCTGAAGATTCACATATTTATGCACCACTATATAGTCATTGTATAGGGGTAATATTAACATTATTACTGTGATTTTTATGAATAATCAGTGTGGTGGTGTTATTTGGTCACTATATGGTGGTAAGATGCAGGGCCGGCGTTAGGGGCAGGCAGACCAGGTAGCCGCCTAGCGCCATGGCTCCTCCAGGGGCCCCCAGCCAGCCGCTATGGTGTCCCTTAGTAATAGAGGCCCAGCGTCGCCCCTCCCCTGAATCGCGCATTCAACTTGTTGGCATCATAGATGCAGATAAAGTTGAAAGCAGTGATGGAGGAGAGAGCGTCATGTGACACTCCCACTGCCATCACTCCCCCTCTCCCTCTGACTCAGCATGTTCCGGCAGTGGAGCTGATGAGACGCTGAGATGCTCTGCAGAAGCCAGAGCAGCAGGGGAATGAGGAGAGGTAAGTATTGTGTGTGTGTATGTATTATAGTGTGCGAGTGTGTATGTATTATAGTGTGTGTGTATGCATTATAGTGTGTGTGTGCTTCTATATGCATTATAGTGTGTGTATGCATTATAGTGCGAGGGTGTGTGTCTGCTGCACGATACTCTGTGTGTGGAGGGACTGCACTATACTGTGTGGGGGGCTGCATTAGACTGTGTGGGGGTTGCACTATACTGTGTATGTAGGGGCTGCACTATACTGTGTGTGGGGGGCTGCATTATACTGTGTGTGGGGGGCTGCATTATGCTCTGATGGCGCTGAATTATACTGTGTTTGTGGGGGACTGCATTATGCTGTGTGTGAGAGGGTTGCACTATACTGTGTGTTTGTGGAGGGGCTGAATTATACTGTGGGTGGCTCCATTTTACTGTGACGGGGCTGCATTATACTGTGAGGGGGCTGCATTATACTCTATCAAGGACCATGGGGAGGGCATTTTACTATATGTACTATATGGGACCTGCATTATACTGTATTGAGGACTATCTGTACCAATCATTGCTCCTCAGCTGGAGTAAGGGTAGGTGCACACGGTCAGTAAACGCTGCGGGTTGGACGCTGCATACTTGTGCAGCATCCAGATGTTACAGCATATGCCCACTATGCGTGCACAGATGCCCCCGGTTTCTCTGCAGAGACGAACATGTGGCGCATCTTTTCAGACCGCAACATGTCTATTTATCTTGTGGAGACGCGAGCCTCTGCAAGATAAATTTCACCCATACAATGTAATGGACACGGTGAATCCGCACGGTTCCATGAACACATGCGGAATCACCTACGTTCAAAAGACTGCAATGCTTTGGACGCAGCGGATATGTGCTGCGTCCAAAGTGCTGCCAATTACTGATCGTGTGCACCTACCCGAAAGAGGCCGGGAAACTAGCGTTGAACGACTTCAATATTGTACATCACGCTCCTTTACTGGCCTGAACTTAGTGCTTGTAAATACAACAGAAATGTTTCTGTGTGATGGTGCAATATGTGAGCATTTGGGACCCCACTTTAAACTTTTGCCCAGGGCCCCACTTTGCCTAAAACCAGCCCTGGTAATATGTGGTAATGGTGTGGCGGTATTTATCCCTTTTATGTGATATTGTTAGCAGCGGATTAACCAGCGTAACATCCGGAGTCAGCAACAGAGAATGTAGATTTATTCACATCCAGTATAGACAGCTTACAACACAGCATGAAATGTGATCAGCCTGATATCTGCTATGGCTGCAGCATGGAAAACATTACAACAACACAGGAAGAGAAGGAGGAGGCATCCTGTCTGTGAGTGAGTTTTTTTTTTTTTTTTTTACAAAACTTTGTTAACAACCTAACAATATGCACAACATATCAAACAGTACAGTAGTAGTTGTTGCAATATATACAAATCAATATGCATTATTCCAACACCCCACTCAACAACTACTTATCCTCTTATTCCCATTGTGGTTCTCAATTCTTGGAACCTGGCTCGTGGCAATGGCTTTGTCATAATGTCAGCTAGCATCTTATCAGTTTCACAATAGACAAACTGAATTATGCCACGATCTATCAAATCACGTAGATGATGGTGTCTGACGTCAATGTGCTTGGTTCTAGCACTGATCTTTTCACTGCATGCAAGTTTAATGCATCCTTGGTTGTCCTCTTAAATCACCGTCGGCTGAGTTGACGGTTTGCCAAGATCGTCCATCAATTGTCTTAGCCAAACGACCTCCTGGCTTGCATAGGCTGCGGACACATACTCTGCTTCTGTGGATGACACGGCAACTTGTTTCCTACTAGACCAGGAGATTGAACTTTCTCCATCTTTAAACAGGTATCCGCTTGTGGATTTACGATCATGCGAATCACCAGCCCAATCCGCATCTACATAGCCGGTAAGTTCTAGATCTCCCGCTGCAGATAGTTTTAAATTTACATCTTGCGTTTCTTTCAAATATCGCAGAAGTCTTTTAACAGCATTCCAGTCTCTTTGGCGCGGTTTTTCCACATATCTGCAAAGGATTCCAACTGTTGTTGTGATATCCGGTCGAGTCATAGTTGATATGTACAGAAGTGCCCCCACTGCCTCACGATATTTCTCATTGTTAGGCAACAGGTCATCTTCTTCTTCCAGCTTCAGGTAGGATGGTTCCATTGGGGTTGATATACCTTTGGCCTCTGACATTCCAAATTGATTCAGAATCGAATTAATTTTTGCACTTTGGTTTAGAAGAAAACTCCCATCTTCCTCTCTCTGGATTTGGATTCCTAGATAATATGTCACACTTTCAAGGTCTTTTGTTTCAAAATGCTGATTCAGAATTTCAGTCATTTTTCCAATTTCTGCGTCTTCTTGATGAACTACAATCACATCGTCCACATATAAGAGAATATACATCCACTTTCTATGTGTATATTTTGTGTATAAGCATGGATCTGCTTGACCTCTTTTAAATCCTTCTTCCAACAAGACTTTATTCATCTTGGTGTTCCATGCTCTTGCTGATTGCTTAAGACCATAGAGAGAGTTTTGTAGTTTGCAAACAAGATTCTCTTCACCTCTTTTTACATAACCTTCAGGTTGAGTCATGTATAAGTTCTCCTCAATGTCACCATTTAAGAAAGCAGTTTTTATATCCAAATGTCTGACATACATCTTTTGTACAGCAGCTACAGCTAACAAAGCTCTGAACGTAGTCTGTTTAGCGACTGGAGCAAATGTAGCATCGTAATCTTCGCCATACTTTTGAGAATATCCTTTTGTGACCAACCTTGCTTTAAATCTGTGGACTTTACCTTCAGAGTCATATTTGATTTTAAAGACCCACTTGCACTTGATTGCCTTTTTGCCCTGTGGTAGCTTGGTGAGTTTCCAAGTTTGGAGTTGATGAAGCGACTTGATTTCCTCATTAGCGGCATCAATCCACTTTGTTCTTTCATTTCATCCCATGACTGCGGCTCTGACTCAGGTAGTGTCTTGACAATGTAGGATAGACGTTTAGCTGGTATACCTTTGTTTGATCTTGACGATCTTCTGATTTCAGATTCTTCTGATTTTTCTGTTGTTCCTTCAGTGGTTGAAGAATCCAGCCAGACTTCTACATCCTCCTTGTTGTTGTCTTGTAATTGTGACTTCAGCTGGACTACTGGCGTGATGTCACAAAACTTGGGTGATACAAAGTTCTCATCAATCACTACATCTCTGCTTATTGTGACCTTGTTTGTTTCTGGGTGTAGAATCCTATAACCTTTCTGGGTTTCACTGTAGCCTACCAGAATACCTTCTTTAGCGTGAGATTCCCTCTTAGTTCGCTTTTCTTTGGGAATATGTACAAATGCTTTACTTCCGAATATTCTTATGTGGTGCAGTTTTGGCTTTCTGCTGTTCCATTGCTCAAATGGAGTTTTCTCTGTAGCTTTACCTGGTAGTCTGTTCTGAAGATAGCAAGCTGTCATGACTGCCTCACCCCAATATGTTGTAGGCAGATTTGCATCAAATAACATACTTCTTGCACTTTCACAGAGTGCTCGGTTCCTTCTTTCCACAACACCATTTTGCTCAGGGTTGTACGGTACAGTGGTCTGAAATAGGATTCCATTTTTCTTTAGAATGCTCTGTGTCTCATTGCTTGTATATTCAGTCCCATTATCTGCATGTAGAATCTTTGGCATTCTTCCAAATTTATTATATACCTCAGCTAGATATATTTCAAGTTTCTCTGGAACTTCTATCTTGCTGTGAAGCAGATGGACAACTGTATATCTGGAATGATCATCAATAAATGTGAGAAAATATCTCTTCTTCCCAGGAGTCTGAGTGCTCATTGGACCACAGACATCTGTGTGTATTAAATCTAGTGGCTGTTCTGTTCTTGTAGTACTTCTCTTAGGAAAAGCTTTTCTAGACATTTTCCCTTTGATGCAGCTAGTACACTTCATTGTCTGGTTACATAGATCAATTGTGATATCATCAGCTAGTTGCTTCTGAACTAACTTTCTTATTGCTTCTGGGTCTCTGTGTGCCAGACGCCTATGCCATACATGAATACAGTTATTGTGCTCTTCTTGTTGAGCAGTATACACACACTCTTTACATTTCAGCTGATAAAGTTCATCTGTGATTTTTCCCTCTGCTAGTGTGTGACCCTCTTTTGAGATGATGCAGCTATCATGCTTAAATGTAACTTCATTTCCTTGCTTTGTGAGTTTCTTCACAGATAGTAAATTACTCTCAAGACTAGGCACATAGAGCACATCTTTTACTGGGATCTTCCTGCTTTGTGTTGGTGAGATTTGACAATCAATATAACCATCTCCTATGCCTTCTGAACTCATGTACTGACCATTAGCCATAATCACTTTCTCTGACTTATTTTGATTAAGCTTAGAAAAGAAGTCTCTGTTATTAGTCATGTGACTAGTTGCTCCAGAGTCTATACACCATGCATGCTTTGATGTATTTGCACTGACAGTAAATGCAGTTTCAGTATTCACAGAATCATTTTCTCCAGACACAGCACTCTTAACCCTTTGCTGACTGTTTTGCTTTTTCACCTGATTCATTCTAGCTTTCCAAACTCTGCAGTCGGCTTTCAAATGTCCTGATTTCTTGCAAACAAAACATTCACGTGTTTGTAACGCAGACTCTGTCTTGGTGCTTATACATTCTGCCTTCCGTTTATATTCATCTATAAGCTTCCCTCTTACATACTCCAGAGTAAGCTCATCATCTGGGCGCGCATCTAGTGCGGTCACAAGCGTGTCATAGCTCTCTGGAAGACCACTAAGCAGTAATGCGGCTACATGAAAGTCCTTCAGATCTTCCCCAATGCCTCTCAAGCGTTCTACAAGCTCTAGAATTATAATATATTTCCTGCATACCCTGGCCTTTCTGTAGCTTAGACTGGTACAGTTTTCTCATAAGATACAATTTATTGCTTAAATTAATCCTCTCATGCACCTTTTGCAGCTGCTCCCACATTTCTCTTGCAGTATCACATTTACACACATGAACAATCTGATCATCATCTATGCTGAGTGATATGGTACTCTGTGCTTTCTGATCCATCTCTATCCACTCCTGTGGTACTGGGTCAGGTTTAGGCTCCTGTGTGTATTTCCACGTACCTTCCCTTATCAGCAGCATCTTCACTTTGAATTTCCAGGATTGATAGTTCTGGTTAGTGAGACTTGGTACTGTAAACTTCATGGAGTTGCTGCTGCTGGTGGCCATCTTTGCTGTTTTTCTTTCTTTTCTTTTCTCTGTGTTCTGGGGATCTCTGGGACTCTAGGACTCTGGGCACTCTGGGCACTCTGGGCCCATAACCTGTTAGCAGCGGATTAACCAGCGTAACATCTGGAGTCAGCAACAGAGAATGTAGATTTATTCACATACAGTATAGACAGTTTACAACACAGCATGAAATGTGATCAGCCTGATATCTGCTATGGCTGCAGCATGGAAAACATTACAACAACACAGGAAGAGGAGGCGGCATCCTGTCTGTGAGTGAGGTTTTTTTTTTTTTTTTTACAAAACTTTGTTAACAACCTCACAATATGCACAACATATCAAACAGTACAGTAGTAGTTGTTGCAATACATACAAATCAATATGCATTATTCCAACAGATATTACTAGTAATATTGGTCTTGATAGTGGGTTTTATGCAGTAACAGGATAGTGGTTATATTCAGACAATATGTAATAGTATATGGCTATGGTCTGGAAGTATTTGTTCAGCAATACTGAATAGTGCTAAAACGCATATTGGGGCATGCTCCATGCTAGCAGCTTGGACCGCTTACTGGTATGCTTTTCTTTACTTACTTTGATCATTTTATGGCTTGGTTAAGAGACTTTTTTGGATTTAACCCTGGCTCATTAATTCTATGTCTATATGAATGTATTTACTATTTACTGTCTCTAAGCTGTTTATCAATTATTGCATAGATTTGATGGTAAACCTTTTCAACCTACTTTTTATTGCTGCTGCGTGTGTAGCCAATATATTGGGAAATTCACATTTAAAATGTAGTATGTACTCCTTTAATAAAGACTATATTTCTATATCCCTTCATATTGGTTTTTAGTGCCATTTTTGTGTATAGAATTTATAGCTATTTCGCTATTTTTCTGTGCGGAGCTGCAATTGTATTATATGCTTTTGTGACACATGGGGATACATTTTTTTGCATCTACATTATATTTCTCTTATTTGTGTGTCAATATTGTATGAAATAAATGATTATTAATATTTGTTCAGTAATATTATGGGGATACTGCAGTGCGCAGGCGCCGGGCCTCTCTGACCTTTCCCAGCACCTTCGCACTGCAGTACTTTACTCTGCCCTCAACAGGGCAGAGAATAACGCCTGCGCAGGAGCCACGACAGAAGCAAGGAAGAGGACGTCATAGCATGAAGATGGGAGGCGCCGGACCCGGACCTGCCACACCCCGGGGTAAGTATAATCTAACTTGTTTTTCTTATCTTTCAGGTTACATCAGGGGCTTATCTACAGCATTCAAGAATGCTGTAGATAAGCCCTAGTGGCGGTGGCTGCATCTTATATGCAAAAACTGAGGTGACAGATTCCCTTTAATAGTTCTTTCTTCACACACTGCAAACAAGGAAGGCAGTATTAATACTCTTCAGTGCTAACTTTGCGGCTAAAGCAAAATACTGAATCCAAGGCTTGTGTGTCACAGAAAGTGTGCTTCCTGCATTGTAAGACAGACAAGCCATATTTTTTATATTTTTTTAAGCACCCAAAAGAGAAATCTTGGACTTTCTTGGATAGTTTAGAAATTTAAACTCAACTGTCTACCTCATAAAGTGTGCATGTTGTAATTCACTAGCTGCCTGTAAGTTCTTAGGTTCATAAGATAAAACTAAAATAGTCCCAGATAACACCTTTAAAAATATTATGGCCCAATTCATCAAAGCAATTTCACCAAAGTTATAGTGTAAATTGCTTTCAAAAATCAAAATTTTTGCAACTTTCTCCCAGCTCTGCCAAAATGGCAGATAGGAGGGTGAGGCGCTCTGCTTCTAGCTCCTCCGCCCTTCATCTACATAGAACTGTATCCGTAGCAACTGCCATCTCCTGTTTCAGTAATAGGAAAGTCTATCTTCACTGAATGCATATCTTTGTAGATTGTGAGCCCTCGCGGGCAGTGTCCTCTCTACTCCTGTACCCAGAGGGGGCCGTTGCCCCGGGCCCAGTCACATGCAGGGGCCCACTGGGAGACATGGCCAGTATCTGACGTGTCAGGGAGAGAGCAGCGCAATGCCGGCTCCCTCTGCCCCAGGTTGCAGTGCCTGTCTGTGTGTGTGCAGTGCACGGAGCTGCTGTCTCACCAGAGGAGCTCCCTCCAGGCTGGCAGCAGCTGTAGTTTCACTTTCTGCCCTGCAGGCTCTGGTTGTCTCAGCCACACTGGGTCCTAGTGCCCTCTGTGTGCAGACACTGGACACTGCCTGGTCCTGCCTCAGTCACTGCCTGCAAGCTTCATTGGTAAGTGGGGATGTAATTTATTAAATTCGTTCAGCTTAGGCATGTCATGGTCACTGTGGGTGAATGTGAGAGGATCGGGATATTGTGTGGGAGGGGGTACAGGGCACTGGGGGTGAATGTGAGAGGAGGTAGGGAGCTTTTTTTACTTGTGAGCTCGTTAAAAACTTTAATAATAAATTAATATTTCAGTATTATTATAACAAGGGCACAGACAGACGGCCGTATAACTCATGCGAGGATCGCACTGCAATCCTCGGACTGGCCGGTACAGCTCCTGACATGAGCGCGATGGATTACTATGCAGCTGTCACACTCAGGTGTGGAGAGCCGACTTTCAGTCTGAGGATTGCGGTGTGATCCTCACACGAGAAATACTTCCATCTGTCTGCCCCCTAATAAGTATAACCATACAATAACCACGAGCTGCATTCTATTTAATAATTTAATATAAAGCAATTTATTATTATAAAGTTATTAAAGGCTCGGGATAATTGTCTGCAGTCACTTTGAGACTACAGACTGCAAAATCATGATATGGTGCACCTGCTGTCATGAGACCCCAAGACCACTGGTGCGATCAGGCGGTCATGTGACCACGTTTGCTATTTGCACATGAAGACTAGATAAGTTTGACTACACTCAATAGAAGATAATTGGGAGAAGCTGAAAGAGTCATCCCACCACCCCCTGCTCACATCAGTGATGCTGGGGCCATTACAACTGTGCATAGGGGAACTCAGATAAATATTAAGTGGACACTTAGGCCCTGTGCACACTTTGCGTTTTTAGATGCGTTTCCGCTGCATTTTTCAACGTGCGGAAACGCATCCAACCTGCAGCACAGTGCACTACCAATGTAATCTAATGGGAACGCATGTCTGCTGTGCACATGCTGCGGAAAAAAACGTGCGGTTTCGCAGCGCTTTATTTTCCGCAGCATGTCAATTCTTTGTGCGGAACTGTAGCGGTTCGGCGCCCATTGACTTGCATTGAGTCGGGCACTTCCGCAGCAAAACCGCAGGTCAAAAAAAAGATCTGCGGTTTTGCTGCGGGTGAAACCGCTGCAGTTCGGGAGGAGGGAAGTGTGTGGGCGGAGTGTGAGCGTGTGTAGTGTGTGGCGCTATGTGTGTGGGCGGTGCGTGGGCGTGTATAGTGTGCGGCGCTATCTGTGTGTGTGGTGCGTGGGCGTGTATAGCGTGCGGCGCTGTGTGTGTGGGCAGTGATTGTGTGCCGGTGTCTGTGTGATCGGTGTGCGGGGCTGTGTGCGTGATCGGTGTGGGGCCTGTGTGCGTGATCGGTGTGTGGGGGCTGTGTGCGTGATCGGTGTGCGGGCCTGTGTGCGTGATCTGTGTGCGGGCCTGTGTGCGTGATTGGTGTGTGGGGCTGTTGTGCGTGATCGGTGTGTGGGGCTGTGTGCGTGATCGGTGTGCGGGGCTGTGTGCGTGATCGGTGTGCGGGCCTGTGTGCGTGATCGGTGTGTGTGCGGGGCTGTGTGTGTGTCTCCGCGTATGCAGGCATCGTCGGATGGGACTACAAGTCCATCCAGCTATGCCTGCTACAGTGACAGTGACTGACACATTAGCCAATGATGGGACAGTATTAGTCCCATCATCCGGCTAATGTGCTGAATATAAAAAAAACAAAAAAAACAAACCATACATGACATACAGAACATACACATGACATACAACAAAATAACATAGAGTATATGCTCACCAATTCCCCGACACCATCCGTGTACCGCTCTGCCGCCGGGAGAGAATGACGTCACTACAGTTCATTCTCTCACGGCAATGCTGGGTGAGAAAATTCCCACGCAGCATTGCCATAAAGTGAGACAATGAACTCAGGTAACCTCAGTGATGCACTGCAGAAGCTATTGTCTCCTGTAAGTGCATCACTGGGAGGCCCTACAGAAACAGTGGCATCACCTGATGTAGTCCCATCCGACGATGCCTGCATACGCGGAGACACAAACACAGCCCCGCACATACACCGATCACGCACACAGCCCCACACACCGATCACGCACACCGATCACGCAGACACCGGCACACAATCAGCGCCCACACACATAGCGCCGCACACTATACACGCCCACGCACCGCCCACACACATAGTGCCGCACACTATACACGCCCACGCTCACCCACACACTTCCCTCCTCCCGAACTGCAGCGGTTTCACCCGCAGCAAAACCGCAGATCTTTTTTAGACCTGCGGTTTTGCTGCGGAAGTGCCCGACTCAATGCAAGTCAATGGGCGCCGAACCGCTGCAGTTCCGCACAAAGAATTGACATGCTGCGGAAAATAAAGCCCGGCGAAACCGCACGTTTTTTTCGGAGCATGTGCACAGCAGACATGCGGTTCCCATTGGATTACATTGCATGTGCACTGTGCTGCGGGTTTGATGCGTTTCCGCACGTTGAAAAACGCAGCGGAAACGCATCTAAAAACGCAACGTGTGCACAGGGCCTAAGAAGCATTATTATTTATAGAGGCACCAGTAGGGTAACTATCGGGTGTCAGACGGTGCTGAGGCGGCTGTCAGTCAGTGCGGGGGTGAGGTTACAGCGCCTGTTATGATTTGGTAGCTGAGGAGTGCAGGTAAAAAGGCAATACACCAGAGCAGTTGGAATCTATGAGATTGCAGTACCCTGACTAACACCACAAACTAGAGGCAGCCGTGGAGCGTTCCTACGTTGGTCCTAGACGCCTCGTCACAGCCTGAGAAACTAATTACACCTAAAGATAGAAATAGGAAAGCTATCTGCCCCGGAGCAGAACCCCAAAGATAATAGAAAGCCCCCAAACATGTAATGGCGGTTTAGACAAGAAGAAACACTGACACAGAAGAAAATAGCATGAGCAAACGCTGGGGCCCAAAACTAATAAATAGAAAAGGATAGGAAGGGTACTTACTGCAATCCCAGAAAACCCTGAAAAGCACCAACTCTACTAATTTCAAAAAACACCTGAGATCACACGACCTCTACCACCTAAATTAGTTCTTGGTGTAACAAAATCAAAACAGCAGCCACTGAAAAAACTGGAAAAAAGCAAAGGTACAAACATCAGTGACTGAACTAACTGAGAGGGCAAAAGCCCCCGGAGGGGACCCTGAAGGCCCCCACAGAAGTGCAGGACAAAATGCAAAAATCTAGCACAAAAACAAAAAGAAGAAAATGTCTTATTGATAGCAGGAGATGCAGACACGACACAGCAGGCTACAAGGGAAACAGGATTCAAGGATTGAGACCAGAACAATTGATCACCGGCAACCTGATGGGAAGGTGACTCCTTATATAAGACCAGTCAGTAACACCTGATTCCCAATCCTCACAATCTTCACTGGACAGACCAGCACCGCTTGTAACCACCAGAGGGAGCCTCTGCTCAGAACTCATCTCAAGCCCATTCACAACAGTACCCCCCCCTTGAGGAGGGGTCACCGAACCCTCATTTGAGCAACCAGGTCGGTCAGGATGAGTTCTATGATACGCACGGATAAGTCTCCTAGCATGGATGTCCCAAGCAAACACCCAAGAATTGTCTTCCTGACCATAACCTCTCCATTTAACCAAATACTGGAGTTTTCCGTCTAGAAAAAACGAGAATCTAATATTTTCTCAACCACATACTCCAGATTGCCCTCAACCAAAACAGGGTCAGGAGGCACAGCAGCAGGAACCACTGGCTCAACAAACCTCTTCAACAAGGACTTGTGGAACACGTTATGGATCTTAAATGTCCCTGGAAGAAGCAACGAAAAAGAAACAGGTTTAAATAATCTCCTGATCTTATAAGGTCCAATGAACCTAGGCTTAAATTTAGGAGATGCTACTCTCATAGGAATATTTTTTGAGGACAACCAGACCAAGCCCCTACTTTAAAAACCGAGGACCTCAGTCCTATGCCGGTTAGAAACCGCTGGGCCTTTCTCCTGAGAGAGGGACAACCTCCCCACTCCCTGGTCCCAAATCTGTTGCATACGCTCCACAACAGAGTCAACACCTGGACAGACAGAAGCCTCCGTCTGTCCTGAAGAAATCGAGGGTGAAAACCCAGAATTACAGAAAAACGGAGACATCAAAGTGGCAGAGCTAGCCCTATTATTAAGACAAACTCAGCCAAAGGCAAAAAAAGAGACCCAGTCATCGATCAGCAGACACAAAGCATCTTAGATAAGTCTCCAATGTTGGTTTGTTCTCTCAGTTTGACCATTGGTATGAGGATGAAATGCCGAGGAGAAAAGACAATTGAACACCCAGTTTAGAACAAAAAGTCCTCCAAAATTGGAAAAAAACTGGACTCCTCTGTCAGACACAATGTTCTCAGGAATGCCGTGTAAACGAACACGTGCTGAAGGAACAACGCACCAATTCAGAGGAGGAAGGCAACTTAGATAATGGCACAAGATGTATCATTTGGAAAACCTATCACAAATTACCAGATGGCGGTCATTCTCTGAGAAACGGGAAGGTCGGAAATGAAATCCATAGAGATATGGGTCCATGGTCTCTTGGGTACAGGCAATGGCATCAACAAACCACTAGAGCGAGAGCAAGGCTTGGAGCGAGAGCAAGCCCCGCGGGAAACTGCACAAATTCCTGACATCACGAGACAAGGTAGGCCACCAAAAGGGACCGACTAACCAATCTCTAGTCCCAAAAATTTTCCGGGATGCCCAGCCAATGCGGAACAATGAATCTCAGACATCACACTCTTTTTCCACTGGTCCGGGGACAAACAATTTTCCAACAGGGCAGCACTCGGGCCTATCCTCCTGACACCCCTCCAGAGCAAGTCTCAATTGGGCGAGATGGGGGGAAAGAACTACACCCTCTTTCAAAATAACAGAAGGATCAGATAACTCAGGAGAGTCCGCAAGGAAAACTCCTCGAGAGGGCATCCGCCTTAACATTCTTAGTGCCAGGAAGAAAGGGAAAACCCAAAATTAAAACGTGTGAAAAACAAGGCCCACCTGGCCTGTCTAGGATTGAGTCGCTTGGCAGATTCCAGATAGACCAGATTTTATGGTCCGTAAGGACCACCACCTGATGTTGGCTCCCTCCAGCCAATGTCTTTCACTCTTCAAAAGCCCACTTCATGGCCAATAACTCCCGATTACCCACGTCATAATTACGTTTCAGTAGGAGAAAATTTCGAGAGAAAATAGCACAAGGGTTACTTTTAGAGGTCTCTGGATCTTTTTGGGACAAAACGGCACCTGCCCCAATTTCAGATGCATCAACCTCCACCTGAAATGGCAGAGAAACATCAGGCTGCCAGTAGAACAGGAGCAGAAGTGATCTTTGCTTAAGTTCCTGAAATGCAGAGACTGCCTCAGGAGGCCAATTCACCACATCAGAACCTTTTTGGTCAAATCAGTTAATGGTTTAACAATAACCGAGAAATTACCAATAAATTTACGATAAAAATTGGCAAAACCAAAAATCTTTGAAGAGCTTTAATGAAGTATTGGACCCAATCACAGATGGCCTGAACCTTGACGGGTCTATTTTCAATACAGATGGGGACAAAATGAATCCCAGAAATGAGATCCTTTTGTACGCCAAAAAGACACTTTGATCCCTTCACATAAGGCATTCTCTCTCAAAATCTGGAATACAGTTCGAACTGTTTCACATGAGAGTCCCAGTCATTAGAAAAAATCAAGATATCATCCAAATAAACAATTTAGAAATTGTCCACAAAATCCCTGAAAATGTCATTCTGAAGGGGCTGGAAGAACGGAAAAGGGGCATTAGTGAGCCCAAAGGGCATCACAGGTACTCAAAATGCCCTTCAGGGGGTGTTGATTGCCGTCTTCCATTCATCCCGTGCTTATGCGAATAAGGTTATACGCCCCCTGAGGTCAAGCTTGGTAAACCAAGTAGCGTTTTTCACCCCGGAAAACAGGTCAGAAATCAAGGGTAACGGATATTGATATTTCACAGTAATATTGTTCAAAGACGATAATCATTTCACGGCCTTAATGAACCATCCTTTTTGGCCACAAAGAAAAACGGACCTAAGGGTGAAGAGGATGGTCTGATATGACCCTTCTCATTGATTCTTGATATAAGACGCATGCGTCATGTTCAGGTACAGACAAGTTTAAAAGGCGACCTTTAGGGAATTTACTACCGCACTAATTCAATAGCGCAGTCATAGCTCCTATGGGAGGCAGGATGCAGATTTACTTTCGCTAAACACATCAGAAAAATCAATCAAAAAGTCAGGAACATCCTGAGCCTGGGGGGAGGCAGAAAAAACAGGAGTGTTGGTATTAACACATTGGCAGCCCAACTGGTTACAGACACAGATTTCCAATCCAAAACAGGATTATGAGACTGTAACCAAGGAAACCAGTACGATAATATCATGCAGATTATATGAGAACCAAAATTTGCAGCACTCCTGGTGATTCAGGTTCAACCCTCATTATCACCTGAGTAGGAACTGGGTTTATTCTCAGCAAAGGGGTAGAATCGATCCCCAGTAGGGGAATAGACTTCGTAGGGGTATCAAAGGGAACCCACAACATTTAGCAAAATCATAATCCATCAGGTTAATAGCTGCTCCAGAAAAGAAAGTTTGAGGAAAAGAAGACAGAGACAACAGGGGACAGTTAATAAAAACTTGTTGAAATTACCAAGAA
>JARQOD010000002.1:98610924-98702353 GCA_033576555.1 Oophaga sylvatica | reverse complement strand
CTACATCAATTTTCCAAGCCTGAACATTTTCCTTCCCCTCCCCATCAATGGAGCTGCATGAGGGTTTATCTTTCTGTGGCAAGCTGACTTTTATTGATACCATTGTGGGGTAGACACTACAATTCTGGCGTTTTGATTATTCTCTTTAATGCGTTTACTTATCAGGTTAATTTATATTTTGAAAGATTGGACTTGTAAAATGCAAATATGGCATATAGGTGTATTTTTATACATTTGTATTATTTCAAAACGCCAGATTTACACTTTTCTGGTCGCGAAACATTGTAATAAAATGCAATAACAGGTGATCAAAACACTGTATCTACACCAAAATAGTAGCAATAAAAATGTCAGCTCGGCAAACCAAAAATAAGCCCTCACCCTGCCCCAGAAAAATGTTTTTTTTTTTTATTTGGGATTTTATTTTCACCCAATTTATTTTGAATGGTAAAGAAGAGGACAATTTGGGGGATGACGCCATAGAGCTTCTCATACAGGGTTATTACAACTGGTGTTGCTCAGGGCTCTCAGCCTATGTCTGCTGCAGGATGCTCGTGCACCCAGCTGTAAAGTATATTTGGGAGGAGCACGGAGAGCTGCAGCGGCAGGAAAGTTCTTCAGGACGCCGACTGGCTGAGAGCACTTCACAGATACAGCAAAACTGATCCAAAAGTCCGCTTCAGCAGGATGCCAAGGACAGTACACAGCTCCCTAAATCTCTGGTTATAGCAACAGAAGGACCAAACACCCACTTGTTTAATGCTTTACATATAGAGACATGCTTAAAAATAAAAGGCCTCTTTAGGGGATATACAGATAGTTATGGTAACAGAAGACACTCCACCTACCTCAGCATCTGACTTAACGAGTCGAAGAGGCAATTCAGGACAGCCATCAACATGAGCTATATGTGAGTAAAGGGAAACAGAAATATTACAAAATAGAATAATGTGTTTCTTTTGAAGTGGAAGCAAAATACCAGACACTGCTAAAAATACATTTATAGTTCATACTTTCATAGATAATCTGATCCTTAACCCCTTCATGACCTATGACATATAGGTACGTTCTAGGTCACCTCCCCCTCTTTGAGGTGCATGTTTTTAGAAGATCAGCTGTCATGTGCCCCTAACAGCCGCAGGTGGAATCGCGATCCTCCCACGACTGTTAATATGTTACATGCCACTGTCAATCTAACAGCAGCAGAAGCCCCGGAACAGCGTCACTAGCTCTGCCCATCGACGACCCTGTCACATGATTGCAGGGCGCCAATAGGTTGGCATGACAACTCAGGATCTGCTGGAGACCCCTTTGGTTGTCATTGCTGATCTGCTATGAGTGCTGCCCTGTGGCCAGCGTTCATAGCAGATGAGCATTTATGCACAAGTGATCAGTAGCTTGCAGATTCAAGTCTCCTATGGAGACTATTAACCCCTTAAGGACAGAGCCATTTTGCAGCTTAATGACCGGGCCAATTTTTACAATTCTGACCACTGTCACTTTATGAGGTTATAACTCTGGAACGCTTTAACGAATCCCGCTGATTCTGAGATTGTTTTTTCGTGACATATTGTACTTCACGTTAGTGGTAAAATTTCTTTGATATGACTTGTGTTTATGAAAAAAACGGAAATATGGCGAAAATTTTGAAAATTTAACAATTTTCAAACTTTAAATTTTTATACCCTTAAATCAGAGAGATATGTCACACAAATTTCTTAATAAATAACATTTCCCACATGTCTACTTTACATCAGCACAATTTTGGGACCAAAATTTTTTTTTGTTACGAAGTTATAAGGGTTAAAAGTTGACCAGCGATTTCTCATTTTTACAACACCATTTTTTTTTAGGGACCACATCACATTTGAAGTCACTTTGAGGGGTCTATATGATAGAAAATACCCAAAAGTGACACCATTCTAAAAACTGCACCCCTCAAGGTGCTCAAAACCACATTCAAGAAGTTTATTAACCCTTCAAGTGCTTCACAGGAGCTGAAGCAATGTGGAAGGAAAAAATTGACATTTAACTTTTTTTGCAAAAGCTTTACTTCGGAACCAAGTTTTTTTATTTTCACAAGTGTTAAAAGAAAAAATGAACCACAAAATTTGTTGTGCAATTTCTTCTGAATACTTCGATACCCCATATGTGGGGGTAAACCACTTTTTGGGCGCGTGGCAGAGGTCGCAAGGGAAGGAGCGCCGTTTGACTTTTTCAACGCAGAATTGGCTGAATGCCATGTCGCGTTTAGATAGCCTCTGATGTGCCTAAACAGTGGAAACACCCCACAAGTGACCCCATTTTGGATACAAGACCCCTTAAGGAACTTATCTAGATGTGTGGTGAGAACTTTGAACCTCCAAGTGCTTCACACAAGTTTATAACCTAGAGCCGTGAAAAAAAAAAAAAAATTTTTTTTTCACAAAAATGATCTTTTCACCCCAATTTTTAATTTCCCAAGGGTAATAAGACCGCAAAAGTTTTTGTGCAATTTGTCCTGAGCATGCTGATACCCCATATGTGGGGGTAAACCACTTTTTGGGCGCACGGCAGAGGTCGCAAGGGAAGGAGCGCTGTTTGACTTTTTCAACGCAGAATTGGCTGGATGCCATGTCGCGTTTAGAGAGCCCCTGATGTGCCTAAACAGTGGAAACCCCCAACAAGTGACCCCATTTTGGAAACTAGACCCCTAAGGAACTTATCTAGATGTGTGGTGAGCACTTTGAACCTCCAAGTGATTCACACAAGTTTATAACGTAGAGCCGTGAAAATAAAAAATCATATTTTTTCCACAAAAATGATCTTTTCACCCCAATTTTTATTTTCCCAAGGGTAACAAGACCCCAAAAGTTTTTGTGCAATTTGTCCTGAGCATGCCGATACCCCATATGTTGGGGTAAACCACTTTTTGGGCGCACGGCAGAGGTCGCAAGGGAAGGAGCTCCGTTTGACTTTTTCAACGCGGAATTGGCTGGACGCCATGTCGCATTTGTAGAGGCCCTGATGTGTCTAAACAGTGGAAACCCCCCACAAGTGACCCCATTTTGGAAACTAGACCCCCTAAGGAACTTATCTAGATGTGTGGTGAGCACTTTGAAGCCCCAAGTGCTTCACAGAAGTTTATAACGCCCGGGCGTGAAAATAAAAAATCATATTTTTTCCACAAACCTGATCGTTTAGTCCCCAATTTTTTATTTTCACAAGGGTAACAGGAGAAATTGGACAACAAAAGTTGTTGTACAATTTGTCCTGAGTATGCTGATACCCCATATATGGGGGGGGACCACTGTTTGGGCGCACGGCAGGGCTTGGAATGGTAGCAGCACCGTTTGACTTTTTCAAACCAAAATTGGCTGGAATTGAGATTGGACACCATGTCGCGTTTGGAGAGCCCCTGATGCGCCTAAACAGTGGAAACCCCCCACAAGTAACACCATTTTGGAAACTAGACCACCTATGGAACTTATCTAGATCCGCTGTGAGCACTTTGAACCCCCAAGTGTTTCACAAAAGTTTATAATGCCTAGGTGTGAAAAAAAAAAAAAAACAATTTTCCACAAAAATGATTTTTTAGTCCCAAATTTTTGATTTTTCACAAGGAAATTGGACCCCAAAAGTTGTTGTCCAATTTGTCCTGAGTACGCTGATACCAAATATGTGGGGGGGGGAAACTGTTTTGGCGCACAGCAGGGCTTGGAAAGGAAGTAATAACGTTTTGGAATGCAGACGTTGGTGGGGGTCATGTTCCGTTTGCAGTGCCCCAGATGAGCCTAAACAGTGGAAAACCCCCACAAGTGACCCCATTTTGGAAACTAGACCCCATAAGGAACTTATCTAGATCTGTGGTGAGCACTTTGAACCTCCAAGTGTTTCACAAAAGTTTATAATGCCTGGGTGTGAAAAAAAAAAAAAAATTTTCCACAAAAATGATTTTTTAGTCCCAAATTTTTGATTTTTCACAAGGAAATTGGACCCCAAAAGTTGTTGTCCAATTTGTCCTGAGTACGCTGATACCAAATATGTGGGGGGGGGGGAACTGTTTTGGCGCACAGCAGGGCTTGGAAAGGAAGTAATAACGTTTTGGAATGCAGACGTTGGTGGGGGTCATGTTCCGTTTGCAGTGCCCCAGATGAGCCTAAACAGTGGAAACCCCCCACAAGTGACCCCATTTTGGAAACTAGACCCCTTAAGGAGCTTATCTAGATGTGTGGTGAGCACTTTGAACCCCCTAGTGCTTCACAGAAATTTATAAACGCAGAGCCGTGAAAATGAAAAATCATTTTTTTTCTCAAAAATAATTTTTTTAGCCAGCTATTTTTTATTTTCCCAAGGGTAATCGGAGAAATTAGAACCCCAAAATTGGTGTGCAATTTGTCCTGAGTACGCTGATACCCCATATGTTGGGGTAAACCACTGTTTGGGCGCACGGCAGGGCTCGGAAGGGAGGGAGCGCCATTTGACTTTTTGAACGCCACATCGTGTTTGGAGAACCCCTGATGTGCCTAAATAGTGGAAATCCCTCAATTCTAGCTCCAACCCTAATCCCAACACACCCCTAACCCTAATCCCAACCCTAATCCTAACCTAAATCCCAACCCTAATTCCAACCCTAATTGTAACCCTAACCTTAATTATAACCTTAATTATAACCCTAACCCTAATTGTAACCCTAACCCTAATTCTAACCCTAATTATAACCCTAACCCTAAGGCTAGGTTCATTTTGCGTTTTACCAGCCCGTTCAACACATAGCGTTGACGGGCTGGTAATGGTATAGCATAACGCGATCGCATTATGCTATACCCGCTAGCGCAGAGGAATCAGCAGATGATTCATCTGCGCTAGCGGTGACGGAGCCCAAACGCTGCAGCCCGCGTCCGAGGCTCCGTCACTGAATGATGGCACGTCGCAAACGCATGCCGCTTTACGGCATGCGTCGCGATGCGCCCTCAAATGGGGGTGAATGGCAGCGTTAACGGACTGCGTTACACCGCGTTATACCGCGGTGTAACGCAGTCCGTCTAACGGACTGCCATAACGCAGTATGAACCCAGCCTAACCCTAACGCTAATTATAACCCTTACCCTAAGGCTGCTTTCACACTTCCGGCGGGCGCCTGTCGGCGCCCCCGGCATTTTGCCGCAGCGCCGCATCAGAAAACCTGATGCGCCGCCGGCGGCCGCATGTGGTTTTTTGCCGGATGGTTTCTGATGCCCGGAGACATCAGAAACCATCCGGCAAAAACAAAAAACGTTACATGCAGCGTTTTGTCCGGCCGCCGCAATGTACATTTGCGCCGCATCCGGACAAAACCGCATGCAACGCATTGACATGCGGCGCCATCCGGCGCTAATGCAAGTCAATGCAAAAAAAACGCATGCGGCGCATCAGATTTTCTGATGCGGCGCTGCGGCTAAATGCCGGGGGCGCCGTCAGGCGCACAGCGGATGTGTGAAACCAGCCTAATGCTAACCCTAACCCTAATTATAACCTTAACCCTAATTATAACCCTAACCCTAATTATAACCCTAACCCTAACAGAAAAATGAAAATAAATATAATTTCTACTTTTTATTATATGTCCCTAACTAAGGGAGTGATAAATGGGGGGGTTATGTACTGTTTTTTTTATTTTGATCACTGTGATAGTTTATCACAGTGATCAAAATGTACTTTTATGAGAATGAATGAAAAAAAATTTGAATCTGCCGCCAAAGCAGATCGGCGGGCGCACTGCGCATGCGCCCGCCATTTTTTTTTTGCAGGGAGAAGAAGCCGGGATCCTGGGGCCTGCGGGAGGACGGAGGACACCGGTAAGTATATGGGGGGGCGATCGGGGGACCCTCATTTTCTCCCCTCTGATGTGCGATCACATCAGGGGAGAGAAATCATTTTTTTTTTTTTTTTTTTTGCGATCGCGGCTATACTTGCATAGCCGCGATCGCAACACCGGGATCGGTGAATACCGACCCGGATCATGTTCTCTGGGGTCTCGGCTACCCCGGTAGCCGAGACCCCAGAGAATATTTGCCCATCCCCCCACCAGCACAGCGGCACATAGCGGCGGGCGCACTGGGCATGCGCCCGCCATTGTCTTAACGGCGCCGGCACCGGGGGACACCGGAGGGCCCGGGGGCCACATGGATCTTATTGGGGGCCACATTCGGGTCCTGGGGACCCTTTTTCTCTGTCCTCTGATGTCCGATGACATCAGAGGACAGAGAAATTAAATGGCACAACTTTTTTTTTTGTTGCGGTCGCCGTTATAGGGTTAATAACGGCGATCGCAACATCGGTGTCGGTAAAAACCGACCCGATTCATGTTCTCTGGGGTCTCGGCTACCCCCGGTAGCCGAGACCCCGGAGAAAATGCACCTCTGGGGGGCGCTATTCACTTTTTCCACAGCGCCGTTAATTAACGGCGCTGTGGTTTAAGTACCCTCAATGACCGCCGTTAAAAGGCGTATCGGCGGTCGTTAAGGGGTTAATGCGAGTAAAAAAAAAAAATTTTTTTTAAAAACATAAAAGTTCAAATCACCTTATTTTTTGCCTTATTCAAAATAAAAAAAAAAAAAAAAAACACATTTGTATCGTAGAGTTCACAATCACCCGATCAAAATATAAAATTAATCCGATTGGTAAACGGCGTAACGGAAAAAAAAAACAAACGCCAGATTTACACTTTTCTGGTCGCCGAAATATTGTAATAAAATGAAATAACAGGTGATCAATCTGTATCTATCTACACCAAAATAGTAGCAATAAAAATGTCAACTCGGCAGACCAAAAATAAGCCCTCACCCAGCCCCAGAAAAATGGCTTTTTTATTTTAAATTTGGGATTTTATTTTCACCACATAAAAAAAAAGAATCTATACATGTTTAGTATCTGCGAACTCAATGATTTGGAGAATCATAATGGCAGGTCAGTTTTAGCATTTAGTAAACATGGTAAAAAGTACCCCTCAAAAAACAACTGTGGAATTGCACTTTTTTTTGCAATTTCACCACGCTTGGCATTTTTTCCCCCTTTTTCCAGTACACTACATGGTAAAATCAATGGTGTCATTCAAAAGTACAACTCATCCTGCAAGAAATAAGCCCTCACACGGCCATATTAACGAAAAATTAAAAAAGTTATTGCCCTGTGAAAAAGGGTAGCAAAAACCGAAGAAGCAAAAACAAAAAATGTCAAGATGGTAAAGGGGTTAATAGTTTTATGCAGCATCGGAACTACAGCTAAGGCCCCTAAACACATCAGATACAAAAAAATCAGGATTGGCGAATCATTTAATGTGCGTGGAAGCCACCCGAATCTTCCTCTACAGAGAATGTAAAGAGAGAGAAGGATCTAGCCTGCGTCCTATCCTTTTTGTTCTGCATATCTTAATAGGATTGTTGAATATCTTGCACACATATACCCTACCATAATGGAGATACTATAGGAGCCATCAATCATGCCTAAGGGGGTGGGATTATAGGATCTGAGGCAGGACTAGTCTTGGGGAAGAGACTCCCTGCAGGACTAGTCCTGCCTCATTATCAGATGGCAAACTGGAGAATACAAGTACATTTTTAAATGACAGAGACTTTAGTAAGGCAAATAAAAGACTATCAGATTAAGGAAACCAGCGGTCTGGGACGGTCAAAGAACGGACATCCCAAATAGTACATGCATACACACACCTATAAACTATATTACTTGTATGCCCAAACAGCCTTGATCTTGTAGATCGATCTAGAGCAGAAATTGCTGCAGGAAGTTAACTAAACTACAGCCTTATCATGGGCATGTATAAGACGACTTTAGATCAGGAGAATCCCTGAAAGACTATGGAATATCAACAGCTGCTGAAGTCAGAGAGAGGTTTTAAAAGCCAAGACTACCGAGATAAAGCAAGAGACCGAACCTATAGAACCCATCTATCTTCACGGCAGTATGATACCACACGGACACTTTAGAGGTTTATGGGATGAACGTCTTTGCTCGCTCACTTCTGTTAGGTAGGCAGACTTAATCATCACCATTAGCTTATATCACCCTATTAACATGCTGTCGAATGCAGTTCATTAATATTAGCTAATGTACACAGTAATATAACTGCTCTGAGCACAGGCAGGGGTGATGTTATCTAACGAAATGACTGCGGCTTCTGAAACGTATTAGCAGAACAAGCTGTGAAACATACCTCATTTTCATGGGAACTTCCAATGACATAGAAGTACAAGTCAATGCTGCTCTTATAGACCACGGTCAGGCCCTCCAGGAGGGCAATTTCACCTGCAAAGGTAAAAAGCAATAAGTGACGCGTCGACAGATACAGTACACAGGGACATACATACACTGCGAAAAGGGTTGTCTGAATAGGAGCATTAAGCCATTTCTGAAACACCCAAGTCTGTGGTGACGGACATTTTCATGCTGCTCTCCAGCTGACAGATGTTAGAGAGTTTAACTTTCAAATTTTTTTAACAAGTTTATTTAGCATGGAAAGTTACGAAGATTTGTAAACCACTTTATCAGGGAATTTTCCCTGCAAAGAAATTGCATGTAAGTAGCTTCCAAACGCCTGCTTTTTCCACTGTCTATTTACATGCACTGAAATCAGCATGTACTCATTTGGAGTACAGATGATGGCAATGATAAATCAGCAACTGCCTCATCCTGAGCCCTGTGCTATCAGAGCAATCTCCTGCAGCAGTTTATTTCCAGAGTTAGTGAGACATGGGTGCTGAGATGACCCTGTCACTGCCATCATCTGTACTCCAAATGAGTACATTCTGATACCTATGCAGCTAAAGGCAGACAAATAGACTGCGGAAGAGTCAAGGTTTGGAAGCCACCTATTTTATTACTGTAAAAAAAAAATGCTGTAAAAGTTATTCATCAACAGCCCCCTTTCTCTGCAATGGTTGGAGCCCTAGTGACCAGACATCCACTGTTCTTAATTGTTAGACTGAATGATCAGCTTCTTTTCCTAGGAATCTCATATTCAGTAATTGTACAAGTAGTCCATACTACCCCACACTTACTGTCCGTCCGATGTGTTTTATTGAAGATGTTCTTTTCAAAAGCCTTCTGCTCCTTCACCGAGGGATACGTCTCATCATAGTACTGTGGAGTTAACAGGACAGCATATGATCCAATTCAATGTCTCTACGGTATACAAATATATGTAGTCTACAATGTGGCCAATATTTACCCACAACCAATGTATCAAATGCTGAATCCGCCTCAAAGGACTTGAGGTTCCAAGGATAAAAAGGTTAACTTTTTGGAGAAGAAGGTATAAGGCTGCAAAACCCCCTTATATCCTACCTATGTGGTTTGTAAAACAAGAATTGGATAGGACAGAATGTTACTGTCCAAATCTATGGCTATGTTATAAGCAGTGCCATGATGCCCAGCAGACCCTGATCATCCTGATGAAACAACATTTTTGGCCGAGCTATTTGTTGTTGGCTACATAATAGTTTTAATGCCAACTATGGAACGCCTGTTGTCAGCTTTGGAGTAAACATCTTATTTTGGCGCCACATTTGCATCATGTGAGCCTGCACCGCACAGTGGGCGTCACCTGCACCGCACAGTGGGCGTCACCTGCACAACACAGTGGGCGTCACCTGCACCGCACAGTGGGCATCACCTGCACCGCACAGTGGGCGTCACCTGCACCGCACAGTGGGCGTCACCTGCACCGCACAGTGGGCGTCACCTGCACCGCACAGTGGGCGTCACCTGCACCGCACAGTGGGCGTCACCTGCACCGACTAGGTTCAGAGAGAACTGACCTCAATAACTCAACCACTTGGTTGCCACAGTCAATAGCAAGCGCAGACTTTAAGTACTTAAAAGGAGGATGCATCTTCTGTAACTACATTTGTAACCCTGTGAAAGAGGCCCCCAGGCCCGTCATGTATGTGTACCTATCATCTCCTACACAGCTAATGCAGCCATACTTTACTTCTTGGAAATCTACATTTTGCATGGGAGGCAAAAAAAATGTGATCATGTTTACCGTACAAGCTAAGTAACATGTGGGAGTTTTTTTTACCGTGTGCAAACATGAAAACACACAGGTCTGCACAGGAGCTGTGCCCAAAACCATAGGATATTTTTCTTTATTCCTATTTCCAAAGCTGCATCACTGATGACCTATCCTTCAGATAGATCGGATATTGATGACCTATGCAGGTCTGGCACCCCCACAGTTCAGCTCCAGCTGCTGAATGCAAACACATGGAAAAGCGCTGCACTGCGGGGCTGCATTCAATGTGTAGTGGCCGTTGCTGGGTGCTGCAGATCAGCTCCTATTATTGTTAATATGAGGTCTTCTGCAGTATACAGCAGCGGCCAGCTGTCATCTGATAGCTCGTCAATATCACATGAAACTTATTATAAAGAAAGGTCAGCAATATATTGTGTCGACTTAAGTAAAATATTCTTTTACATATAGGTTTGGGTAGTGTAGAGTGGTTTATATTTCATAGAAAACCTTTAATAACACTAACTAATGAAAATCTTACTAGTGCACTACTCTATTCCTTACTTTATTAGTTACAGCTGTAACCAATAATTAATTTTCTCACAGTTGAACACAACCTATAAATTGACTGAATATTTACCTTAGCGAACAGCCTCTCTCCATCATTGTCTAATATGAGAACAGCTTTCACTGTGTACAGCGAGGGGTCCTGCCAGAAAAAAAATACATAGAAATCACTATCAGTCACCATCCACACCCCACTTCCCTCCCACACAATCCTCATATAGGGAAGCCCCTTACAATGACGATGATGAGGAGTGCTTATTGTCTTTCATATGGACACAATTGAAACCGCTATGATTTCTGATTATTTTCCCACGTTCTTTCTACCTACTTCATACTCTTTATGAAATGTCAACACATGATGAACCTAATGAAAGAGATACAGAAGAGGAGCTGCACATGAAATGTTTTCTATGACCGTCACCCCTTGCCATTCAGCTTGTGCCTTTTCATGGTTGTCCATCCTGTAGACGCCCCAGAGCCCTCGAGACAAAGTTCTGTGATGCACTGACTTCCACATACTCACAGCCTGAGTGTATAACAGAACTTCACCTCAAATGCCGATTGTCATCACTTAGATACTTATGCTTTTACCATCAAGGGTTCATTTATTTAGAATGAAGAGTCTTCAAACACTCAGCACAAAGATCCTGTACAACACGAGTCCCTAAAAATCTGTACGACCGCTTCATAGATCCCTATAAGGGCTCATGCAGATGGCCGTAGACTCTCTCATAAGAGAGAATTGGGCAGGTTACGCAAATGACACTCTATTTAAACTCTGATCAGTTTGATCAGATTCCCTTGGATGAGACAATCGGAGCACACTGAGGAGTAGATGGACAACATAATTTCTACATCTTCTTCATTGCGTCGGTGTGCAGAAATTAGACTGCATTCAAATGTTTTCTCAGTGCAGTCCGGTGGTTTCCCCGCACTTGCATGGTCGGGATTGCAGTGACGTTTTCCTTGGACAGATTCTGGAAAAAGAAAAATATCGGACATGTGCACAACCCTATAAAAACTAACATTGGTCCTGATGTTTTGTCAGAGTGCACTAGGACCAATAATACAGCCGTCTGCACAAGCCCTAAAGCTGTCAGTTTGGGTTACAAACAAACGTAGCCATAATGCTTGTTTGAAAATGGTCAAAGTAGCCAAAGACATTTCATGTGCTGTGTTATAGAAATATTATTATGCCCTTAGAGTCTAACTAAAACCAGGTATATTTTTGTATATTTAAACTCCCTACAGATTGGTGAAAATCTGGGTCTGAAGATACCACTGATCGCTCAAGGAACAGAACAGCAGCGCTTGTCTTCTACACGAGATCATACACAGCAGTGTAGGGGCTGAAAAGCAGTCTGTGGGTCCGCACACCTCTGTCACACCTCCTGCGCTGTGATTTCTGAAAGGCTCAGGACCCAAACAGCATAATCTACAGGGAGTTGAAGGGTTTACATTATATACATACATCCAAACGGTTTAGTTACACTTCAAACCACAAAATGGACACGTTTGTTTTTGCTTTGTTTGGACTCATACACCTTTATAGATGTCATATCACAGCTTCAAAAGTCTGGATATGAGGTATAACTTCTATTGTACAACATTTACACTTACGGTATATAAACTGTGCCATGAAAAAAATGTAAGTTCAAAATAAGAAGAAAAAAGAAAAAAAGAAAAGACTCCTGAACACTGTCCTCCCCTCCTACATACGGAATATGTGCGGATCCATTCTTCTTCGCAGTGTAATAATCATAAGTGTCGTGCAGACAGCTATGAATATAGAGCAGGTGTCGGAGAGCCATTCTGGCACTGAACTGAAGAAAATGAGTCAATAAACAATATGTGACAGAAACATAGTGTAGATACCAGAGTAATGTCAATGAACGACTCAACTTTCTGCTCCGCATTATGAGCAACTACTGGAAGTTAAAGGGAATGTGTTATCAGAAAAGGACCTCTTATTTAATTAGGTTTTTATATTAAATTTATTTTTTGCGTATTTTTTCAACACTGGACACTAGACCTTATACTAGATTCACACTTTTCAGCAGTCTCATTATCATTGCAGACAGGATCACAATGAAAGGTAACAACGGTACACATGGTAGATCACCCTTCAATGTCAAGTGATCCAAATCTGAATTATTTTTTTTTACCTGACATTTTAGGATATTTTTTTTCTTTGGTGTTTTAGTGCTACTTTATTGAATTAAAAAAATAAGTTTTATATTTTTATCTTCATTAGTTAATTTTTGCCAAAGGCAACATTTTGCTCATAATAGTACAGGCTTTAATTTGATATGTCACAAGAATATGTTTGTTGATATTGTGTTTTTGAGCAGTCAAATCCTAAATTTTAATAAGCGATTTCAGGAAAACACTGTTATAAATTATTCAAAAATGCACATGTGTTACTTGTGTTCTTGGTTACATTTGTTCAGGGATTCAAGTTGGGATACCTGTAGGATGATATTTCTAAGCGTGATTTTGTAAATGCAATCTCATCCTAATCCTATAGGTTTAATACTAAATTAAAAGAATCAATATTTTTAACACCTTTTTTAAATATACATGTAACCATTTTTTTTTTAATTACGTCACTAGACATGTCCTTTTTCAAGTTTTAAGAATAGTACAGTAGTTAAATCATCAAGCTATGAAATAAGACATGAACTAGTGTTAAACAATGTCTTACTACCAGTGGCTGTTTCTTTGTGTCAGAATATGTCCGGCATGTTATAGGGTTTTTTCTTACTTTTCATGTCTGGTTTTCTTGGATACAGGATGGACAGTGATGAACCAGAAGGTGCAGAAAACTCACTTCTACATTATCATAATCTTTGGAGAGTACATTAGCCAGCCAGTAGTGCCGATCATATTCACAGGTCATGTAACCAGTTATGTCATGCATTGCCAACCTTGTGCCACCTTAAATCACTTCATGGACACCATGGTCGTTGCTGAATGAAAAAATCCTTGCTTCTGTTTCACTCCGTGGAATGAAGTGTGGCATTACCGAGACCCTTTGTTGGGTTATGCATCCTGTAACCGATGTTTTAACAAACTCTCCTCTTCTTCATAGTCCTGGTTTGTACAGTACATGAACTGGATTTTAGGAATATTTCTGCATGGGTGTTAAGATTTGGTGTAAATACGGCCTCTGGATGCGAGCCCGAGCTGCAAGGCGTTTCACGGTGACTACTAAACCTAAAGTGCCACTCAGCTTCCGCTCCAAAATCTTTCTTGAGATGGCATACATTTATACACTTTTTCCTGTTTTATTACATTGAAGAAAAGTCATCCAAGAAGTAGTAGACCTTGCTCAAAGTTGGTAGGATGTCAGTTTATAGTGCTGAAATCATTTTTTTTTTTTTACAAAAGAAATCATGACGTAAGCACTCAGTTATATAACTAGACTTTTGTGCTTTATTTCTGACTGTGCTTCGGCCTGAATAGGGACAGTTCTCTGATAAGTCTAAGCTTATTACTGCCTCATTCTGATGTTTTCTTTGAGGCGATTGTAGTAGTCCAACTGTTGGCGAGCTATAAATGTGTGCTTTTTTTAGGGTTAGGCTGGAGTCACACACAACCACAAAAAATCGGTCCGTTTTAGACGGTCGACAATCGGATCAAAATAAAAACATCACACATCCTTCTGGCATCCGATTTTCCTTCAAAGATGCGATTTAATCGCATGTGTGTGTACCTTGTAACATCCGATTTTCATCCGACTTGCGAGATTTTCTCGCAGGCTTGCAAAACTGACATATAATGGATCCAAAAGAATAGTATTTAAATGCCAAAAGAAAGAATAGATGTATACACATAGAGCATATATATATATATATATATATATATATATATATATATATATATATATATGTCATTGTGACATATATATATACATATATTTATAATTCTTACACTTCTACATACTGTTATAGCCGCTAATTCAATTGCCGGCTTCAGTGAAATCACAGAAGCCGACATGAAATGATACATTGTTTCCACACATTTAACCATGTAATTTCATGTATTTTTATATATGTTTGAAACATACAATTACATGAGTATATGTGTGCTAAATTTCAGACATGTAGGGGTTAATTAAAGGTGTAAATTCGTTGAAAAAAAATGCGTGGGCTCCCGCTGTATTTTCTCCACCAGACAGACAAAGCAAGCGAGTGGGGGCAGATAATAATAGCCTAGGGAGGGTACATTTTTTTTGTGCCCCCCCTGGCTACTAACATCTGCCCCCAGACACCCCAGAAAGGGCAAATCTATAATTAGATTCGCCCTTTCTGGCACTTTGCCCGTCTATTCCCATTGCCCTGTAGCGGTGGCGAATGGGTTAATAAGGGTTAAAATGACCTTGCAATTGAAAGGTCACTTTAAGCCAGGTTAATAATTGATAGCTGTCAATTAGACAACTATCAATTATTAATCCTATTGTATGAAAGAAAAATCAAACACACACAGTTTAATAAAAAATAAGTTTAATTAAATAATCACACAGTTTTTGACCATATTTTATTTTCCTGCTAAAACCATTTCCTGTAATAAAAATAAAATAAAAAAGCAAAATTATACTTACCAATCCGATGTACAGTCAGGTCCCACGGTGTAATCCATCAGAAAGGGTTAACAGGTTACAGGTCGCAGAGAGCTAATAATGCTGTCTCAGACCTGTATTCCCCATGAATGAATAACTTCCTCTCCCAGCGAAAGTAGAGGAATAGATTCATGAATGGAGCTTAATTGATTTATTGGCAATTTAACTTTAGTGACCTGACCTAAAGGGAAAGTGGACACAATCAATTAAGCTTCATTCATGAAACACATCCTCTCCTGTAGCCAGGAGAGGAACTTATTCATTCAGGAGCTTTGAGCTGAGCATGCAGGATTACTTGCACTGCTTGGCTCAAAGCTAGTTAACCCTTTGTGAAGGATTACAGCGTGGGACGTGACAGATCGGCGGAATAGGTAAGAATAATGTTGTTTTATTTCTTTTTCTTTATTTTAGGAGATCAATGGCTTCGCACGGATTAAGTGTAAAATAAAATATGGTCAAAAAAATGTGTTTTTATTTCATTAAAATTATTTATTCTTAAAGTGTGTGTGTTTTTTTATTTACTTCAATAGGATTAATAATTGATAGTTGTCTAATTGACAGCTATCAATTATTAACCTGCCTTAATGTGACCTTTCAATTGCAAGGTGACAGTAAGGTGAGATTAACCCATTCGCCACCGCTACAGGGCAATGGGAATAGACGGGCAAAGTGCCAGAAAGGGCGAATCTAATTATAGATTTGCCCTTTCGGGGGTGTCTGGGGGCAGATGTTAGTAGCCAGGGGGGGCACAAAAAAAATGCACCCTCCGTAGGCTATTATTATCTGCCCCCACTCGCTTTGCTTTGTCTGTCTGGTGGAGAAAATACAGCGGGAGCCCACGCATTTTTTTTCAACGAAATTACACCTTTAATTAACCCCTACATGTCTGAAATTTTGCACAAATACACTCATGTAATTGTATGTTTCAAACATATATAAAAATACATGAAATTACATGGTTAAATGTGTGGAAACAATGTATCATTGCATGTCGGCTTCTGTGATTTCACAAAACCCGGCAATTGAATTAGCGGCTATTACAGTATGTAGAAGTCTAGGAACTATAAATATATGTATATGTACATGTCACAATGACATGTATATATATGTGTTCTATGTGTGTATATCTATTCTTTCTAGTCTTTATTAAAGCTGTCAGTGTGATTTTACAGTATAGCCAGGGATGAATTGCGGCTTTTCTAAAGGACACCGATGCGATTTCATCGCAAGTCACACAGTGTGGTCCGTTTGTAATTAGATTTTTCATCGCTCCCATAGACTTGCATTGGCGATAGTCGACCCACAATCGGTGACAATCGCAGCATGCTGCGATTGTACACGGACCACAAAAAATCTGATACTGGGACCTGCTCCATAGATTAATATAGGTCCGACTGCAATGCGATATTTCATCGCATTGCAGTCGTCCGATTTTGTCGCCAGTGTGACTCCGGCCTTAGTCTGAAACGCAAAGGTCAATGTTAATCAGTAAATCTTAAAAACCAGTAACTTTTGCAATTTAAGCCGTGGTAAAATTTTCTACCATTCACTGTATTGCAATTTAGGGTCCTGTCTATATTACCCAACTTCCTTTGATTGAGATAACTCCCATTTCTGCCCTAAAACGAAACGTCTCTCCTCCGTGCGCAGTCTCCCCAGTGACCTGTGAAAAGAGAGCAGCACCAGGTCAACTTAGATGAATAGTAATAACACGACAGCAGAGCGGTGTCACTGTGCCCAACAGAGACCAGGGATGTCACCTGCGGGACGGCACTAGTCTTCCTGCTCATCGTGTATAGTGAAACCGCTCTGCTGCCGGCTTATTACTATTCAGCTAAGCAGACAACAGAGCTGACGCTGCGCTCATCGCACAGTGCGATGGGGGAGACATTGCACAAGGGAGACAGAGCAGGGACTCGCCCTTGAAACGAGCATCACTGAAGATTATTTTTAAGTATGGTCCCTTTGAGATCCCAACTTGAATTTTGCCACAGATGTGGCTAGGAGCATAAGAGGCACATATAAATATATTTTTTTTAATTTTATATAATAGTTTTTTGGAAATGCTTTTCAAAATTGTGTGTTTGAGTCCGCAAAGGTAAAATATTAACAAAAGATAATTGTGACATATTGGGTGAAAACCTGTATAGTTCTAAGTGGAATGGATGGCGTTTTCTCTGTTTCGATATCTTGGTTCTGGTCGGAGTTATGAGAAGAAAAATGAAAAGGCAACACAGAAATTGGCAGTTTTTCAAAACTCAAAAAAATTATAAGAAAAAAAAAGTATATAGATTTTTTCCCCTCATTTTGCATTCTCTAACACAACATTACCAGAGAAAGTACTCTCAAAAGAATTTAAAATAGAGGAAAATTGCATTGGTTCACTTGAAATGGAATGACCCATAAACAAAATATGTCACCCATCCACAGACCAGGTGATAAATGTCTGATCACTGGGGTCTGATCACTGGGTGGCAGCAATCATATTTTATCAGTGTTAAACCACTTTTATATATGTATGGGGTATGAAACAAGAAAGTTTTAGGAGAGAGCACCTCTGTCAAATTAAACTTTGATTTTAGCTGGAGATGCTCTGTCTTTTGACTTGTATACATAACCGCCTGCTAAGCATTTACCAAGCCAAGCTAAAGCCCCTTATAAACCTCATTTATCAGCAGGAGGCTTTTGTGTTAATGAATAGAACATATCCCATTACTAATAAACCACGGGCATTTACAGAGCCCTTTTAATTATTTCACAGATCTATTGCTAGTGCGGCAGAGCAGCTACGATGCGCTGAAGCACATGATTAAGCTCACTCCCGAGATGGAAGATGAGTGATTTGGATGCGATAGTGGAATGTAAGCAATTAATTCTTATGTGAGCATTATTTATTAGTACTGCGATTACTGGAAATAAATAGTGACCTGGCCATTAAAAGCTGGACAGACTGTGACATTGCCTGTATGACAAAGCGATAATTGTGTCGGGGACTTCAAATCACTCACTTATACACCTGTAATCAGGACTTGCAGTGGCCCTTCTCCCTCAATCCAGATCATCCAGGAAAACTATGCAAGTAATGCAATATCTACCAGCTGCTGATTGTTCCCAGCACGTTACGTTTCATTACAGGAAGATTTATATATACACAAATAAGGGAACAGCGATCAATTCCCCAGCTAGGTTTGTTCACACGGTGCAGATTTGGTATTTTTCTCTATTAGGCTACGATGTCAAGGGTTGGTGTGTATGCTGGGAAAACTTCTAATTTGTAGTATACCTAATTAGTCCACAAAACAAAAAGCAGTGGTATACTAGTCTCCACCGGCGTGCATTAATTTAAAGGGAAGTCAGAAAATGATGTGTATAAATTAGGTTTTTGTGTTAAATGTATTTTTTTTTAATTATTTGCAATTATCACAACCTAGATTAAAAATAAAAAATAGAAATCTTGCAATTTGCTCAATGGTCACTGTGGTGAGTCTTAATCTTCTTTCAGGAAATCTACAAGTACATTAATAACAACGAACAGAGAATTAACCAAAGCACTAGATGCAGATAGGGTTCCTCGGGACCTGTTCCCTTCCTTCAACCTCTGGCATCCCAGCTCCTAACTGTAGTAGGAATTACCAATTGCCAACACCGATTTTTCTTCTACTGTATTATTTACTTGGAAATGTTTTAGATTACAAAAAAAAAAGGAGAACTCTTGCAATTTTCATATTGGCCACTGCCACTATTTTAGACTCATTCTTCCTGTTCTCCAGAGAAAAAACTTTTCAGAAGCCTCATTATCATCACAGGTAGGGTTACAAAGACAGATAACACTTCTGTACACAGCCGAAAACACAGGATTCACACTAGTAGGCTACGGTTAGATTGCCATAGATTCATCAGAGAGAACTGGGCCGAGTATGCATATTGCACAAATCAAACACCGATGAGAGAACCATAGTACACTGAGGAGCAGATGGAGAAGAAAATTGTTCTAGCTTCTCCATTTTGTGAGACACTGCAGAAATCGGACTGAACGCTGATGTCATCCGAGTGCAGTCCGATGAGACTTGAATGGGTGAGTGGCATCCAAATTCAAAGTGAAATCGCAGCATACTATGATTTTTTCACTGAGATTCTGTCAGTGAATAAAAAATCATGCATAAGTACTGTACCATTGAATAAAATTGGTCTGAGTGCCATCTGATAAAAAAAAGGGATAGCACTCGTTCGATGTATACGCTGGTGTGAGCAAGCCCTTAGGCGATGTCACAGCGGACCCTGTTCCCAATTCCTTCACAATATCCTTTGCACATGCTCATTAAATGCTTCAATACAGTGTGTGAGTAAGTCTATTGCTGCTAATGTACATATGAAAAGAACAGCAAGTGTTCAATAGCTGCAGTGCCCAGTGGAAAAATTTCAAGAATTATGTTTTTCTAAATATAGATTGTGATAAGAAAAAGTTAGTAAAGATTCAATCTAATAAGATATCAATATTTCCAAATACCGTATATACTCGAATATAAGCCGAGATTTTCAGCCCATTTTTTAGGGCTGAAAGTCCCCCTCTCGGCTTATATTCGAGTCATATACCAGGGGGTCGGCGGAGGAGGGGGAGCGCAGCTGTCCTGTATACTCACCCCTCCGCCGGCCCGGGCTCTGCAGCCCCTGCTCTTCTCCCACGGTCCAGGCGCCAGTATTCAGCCATCAGTGGTACCGCTCATTAAAGTCATGAATATGCACATATTCATGACTTTAATGAGCGGTAACACGTGACCACTGAACACAGGCGCCGGGACCGTGGGAGAAGAGCAGGGCAGAGACGCGACGGCGGAAGGGTAAGCATAAGCGATACTTACATGTCCCGTTCCGCTGTGTCCTCGGGTCCTCTTGCTGCGATGTTCAGGCAGAGGGCGCGATGACGTAGTTACTGTGCGCAGCGCCCTCTGCCTGATCATTGACTGCTGGAGGACCCGGAAGACAGTAGCGCTCAGCGGTGGACCCGGTGACAGGTAAATGTCTCAGGTGCCGGGCCCTGAGCGAGCGGTGACACCGGCACCTGTCCCCCATAGCGCGCCGGAGTCCCCGCCTGCTCAGGACACCGGCACCTGGCCCCCAGCGACGAGAGGTGAGTATGCTTTTTTTTTTTTTTTTTTTTTTTCGGTTGCAGCAGCAATTGAGGCCTATACTATGGAGCATCTATGGGGGAATAATCTATGGGGAATAATCTATGGGGGCATAATCTATGGGGGCATAATCTATGGGGGCATAATCTATGGAGCATCTATGGGGAATAATCTATGGGGGAATAATCTATGGAGCATCTATGGGGGCACTATCTTATGGAGCATCTATGGGGCATAATCTATGGATCATATATGGGGGCACAATCTATGGAGCATCTATGGGGGCACAATCTGTGGAGCATCTATGGGGGCACAATCTGTGGAGCATCTATGGGGGCATAATCTATGGATCATATATGGGGGCACAATCTGTGGAGCATCTATGGGGGCATAATCTATGGATCATATATAGGGGCATAATCTATGGATCATATATGGGGGCACAATCTGTGGAGCATCTATGGGGGCATAATCTATGGATCATATATGGGGGCACAATCTATGGAGCATCTATGGGGGCACAATCTATGGAGCATCTATGGGGCACAATCGATGGAGCATCTATGGGGGCATAATACATGGGCAACATATAGGGCATAATCTCATTTTCCACCCTAGGCTTATACTCGAGTCAGTAAGTTTTCCCAGTTTTTTGTGGCAAAATTAGGGGGGTCGGCTTATACTCGAGTCGGCTTATACTCAAGTATATACGGTAGATTACTGACAGGGATTGTTCTGAAGGGACAAAACATTTAAGTAGGCTTTGACTATGAGATTGCGCAAATGATATATGTCTTCATAGCGGCGCCACAACACATTTGGTATGGGGTTCCCTCAAAACAAAATGCTGAGCAGTCACCTGAATCGCCTCTAGCACACCTAAGCAAGTCAAGGAGAGATTACAAACCAATTGCAGATCCATTTTCCAATTCCAGGCAATCTTACAAAACCTTGACGATTGGTAGAGCGGCTTAATATACGGTACATTTTTTGCAAAAAACGTATTAACCAAATACCCTGTGTTTTCCTTTTTTTTTTATTGGCACTTGCCGTTTACTGTTATATTATATTCTTTTTGCAACAGAGTATTTTTGGTTTTACTGTGCTTTTTTTGTGTTTTCGTTCTTGTGTTGGTGTGAACAGTGTCTCTAAAGACTTGCTCACTGTGTGCAGAGCTCATGTGTTAACCAATCTTACAAAAGGAGTGAAAGATTTCCAAGTATCCCTTAACCAAAATATTAGTTTCATAAAATAATGATATAAGTGACGGTGGTTAATCAGCATTTTTCTTACTTCTGGAAGTGAGTTAATCGATATACCTTTATACAAGGAAGCATTGCCTAGCCTATAGGTCTCCCCTACAACAGTCCAGTGTCCTTTACAAGGCAAAACCATATATCCTAAATACTGGTCAAAGCAGTAACTTGTTCTGCACTGATGAGGGGCAATAGCCCTGAAACTGCTGTTCGTGAATTGATGTATTTTCTTCTTAGAGGAGATTCTGTTTTGGATAAGTATCCCTAGTCATACAGAAAGGCGCATTAAAAGAGTTGCAAGTTAGTTTAAACAGTAGCAACTTTCAATGGGTTGTGCTTTAGAGAAGGCTATCTTTCCTTTGGAGGAGAGCCAATTTGCAAATGCCTAAAAGTATCATTACACAGGCTTTCCAGTCTGCATAAGGAGAACCAATGCCCTGCAGACCTTATGGACAGAAGCAACCCTTCATTAAAATGTTTAGCCCACTACTGGACAACCCGAGTTAAATCAATTTAGCGTCCCATAGAAAATAAAAACAGCATATACTCAACTCCCGCAGCGGTGATGTTCTAGCAATGTTGTCGCTGTGATTCCTGATGGATAACATGACATCGTCATGTCACATGACCGCAGCAGACAACCAGTAGTCATTGATCATCTGATGCTCAACTATAAAATCAAAGTAGGCTTCCGTTCTGACGAAATAGTAAATGCTGCAGTCCTCACCTGCCATAATATCACATGAGCGCTGGGAGATCTGGCGTTAACATCTCTGGAAAATCGCTAGTGCAGGAAAGGACAACCCTTTAATGAGATATGATTCAAAAACAACTGCATTGAATGTCAGGTATTGGTGGGACAGTGGAGCAGGTAGATTAAAAAAAAGTAAGGTTGACACTATTCGGGAAGGAATAGCAGAATAGTGGATGAAGGAGATTTGTTGACTCAGTCGTTGTTTGTTCCTGTAGATGGAAACAGACTAGACCTCAGGACGGATGTGAAACATTATAAGCTCAGCAGTAAACACCAGCGAGTTAAGAAAAGGAGCTTTTTAGGCAAACAAAATACACAGATAATGAAAGGTTCTGAGAGTCAATGCATGGCTCATATGTCCTCCTGAGTTTTGTTAATTTACTGTGTAATAGGTGTAAGGGACCCCATCCATCTCCAAAACAGGGTTCCTCGATATCCCACAGCAGTGTCAGACCTGGCCGCATATGTGCGGCTTTCTTGATTCAATGTTCTGGTATTTCAAAGGATGTACAAGAGACTTGCATGGGAAGTCACCCCTCTCCTGTCACTGTGACTCTGGCACCGGAGGTGGGAGCCGCATGTATTAGAAATGTATGGCATATCCCTTGTGATTGTGCAAATAATGTCTTTCATGAAATAAACTGATTTAAAAAAAGGTTTCTTTTTTATACATTTCAGCATAATTTATATACTATGGATCAACATAACATCAAGCACAAATGGTTTAGAAGACTGCCAGGGAGTGTAAGAACACAGCAAGACGTGCCAATGAGATATGAGTGCTATGAGTGGTGAAAATATCCTCTAAAGTCTGCAGACAATACAACTTTACAACAGCCCTTACACAACCTTTCACATAAGTATCACATTTCCAAAGAGACATCAAAATGCAGTGGTTAATAGTAATTAATATTTATATTTTCTGGCGCCAATCAGCTAAGGCAAATTGATCCAAAAAACGTGTTAATTATATGAAATAAATATAAACCTAAAAGTATTCACTTTAACTTGTTTAAAGTCATGAAAGGCGAGGCACAAATAGTGAGGCTCAATGACCCACTCTCGACCCTTCCTGCACAAACAACTACAGACCGGTCTCCAATCTCCCCTTCATCTCTAAACTCTTTAAGCGCCTAGTCTACTCCCGCCTTACCCGTTACCTCTCCACTCACTCCCTTCTAGACCCTTCACAGTCCAGCTTCCGCCCACTACATTTGACTGATACTGCACTCAAAGTGACCAATGACCTTCTGACATCAAAACGTAACGGCGACCACTCTCTGCTCATTCTTCTCGACCTTTCTGCAGCTTTCGACACGGTTGACCACCGTCTCCTACTGTCTAGGCTCCAGTCACTATGTATTAAGGACACTGTTCTCTCCTGGTTCACCTCCTATCTTTCTGACCGCTCCTTCAGTGTTTCGTTCTCTGGCTCCATGTCATCTCCTCTTCCTCTCACTGTCGGTGTACCCCAGGGCTCAGTCCTTGGCCCCCTTCTCTTCTCTCTCTACACGGCCCCAATTGGACAGACCATCAGCAGATTTGGCTTTCAGTACCATCTTTATGCTGATGACACACAACTATACACGTCATCCCCCGACCTTACCCCCGCTGTTCTATAGAACGCCACCGACTGTCTGTCCGCAGTCTCCAACATCATGTCCGCTCTCTATCTGAAACTTAACCTCTCCAAAACTGAACTTCTTCTGCTCCCGCCGTCTACTAACCTCCCTAAATTTGACATTTCCCTCTCTGTGGGCGGCACCATAATAACACCCCGGCACCAGGCTCGCTGTCTGGGTGTTATGTTTGACACCAATCTCTCCTTCACCTCCCATATACAATCTCTTGCCCGCTCTTGCCGCCTACACCTAAAGAACATCTCTAGAATCCGCCCTTTTCTCACCATGGAAACAACAAAAACCCTCACTGTAGCATTGATCCACTCCCACCTGGACTACTGCAACGCTCTATTAATTAGCCTCCCCATTACTCGACTATCCCCTCTCCAGTCCATCCTTAATGCAGCAGCCAGGGTCATCCATCTGGCTAATCGGTACTCGGACGAGTCCGCTCTTCGCCAGTCCTTACACTGGCTGCACATTCATTATAGGATCCAATACAAAGTACTTGTTCTCACCCACAAAGCTCTCCACAGTGCAGCACCCCCTACATCTCCTCCCTCATTTCTATCTATCGGCCTAACCGACTGCTGCGCTCTGCAAACGACTTTCGACTAACCTCTGCACTAATCCGTACCTCCCACTCCCGACTCCAAGACTTCTCCCGCGCTGCGCCAATCCTCTAGAATGCTCTACCCCAAGAAATTAGGACTATCCACAATTTGCATGGTTTCAGGAGCTCCCTCAAAACACATTTGTTCAGAGCGGCCTATCACATTCACTAATCAAAGTCGTTCTATGTGTAAGTGTGTGTGTGTGTGTAACCCATTCACTATCTCCATCCATCCCTCACTCCCTCAAGATGGCTGGACCATCATTCTAAATGCACCATTGTATATACACACCTGTACTTTGTATCTCCCCCACCTCATTGTAGATTGTAAGCTCTCACGAGCAGGGTCGTCTTATTTTGCTTTAATTATTGTATTGTTAACGTTGTTACTTATGACTTGTGTTTTGAAACTGTTAAACTGTAAAGCGCTGCGGAATATGTTGGCGCTATATAAAGATTATTATTGCTTCATAGTCTATAAGTATTCCTGACAGCCTCATAGATAGGGAAGGAAGTGGAGGGCAATTATGTGCACCACTGTGCCATCCAAGATGTGCTGCGAAGCTGGGGGTCTCAGCAGTCAAACCTCCAGCAAGTTATACCCCCTATACTATGAATATATACCTTGTTAAAAGGAGTGTTCCCATCGCCAATATTTTATCCCAACATGTAGTAGGAATAATAATATCAAATGCCTCCAATTAGAAATGTAATATAGTTGTTCTGATTATCTGTCACTTACTGCACGTCCGGGCCTTTGCAGTAGCTTAGGTATTCATGGATACGGCTGGGTTCATACGGCGTTAACGCAATCCGTTAACGCTGCCATTAACCCCCATTACCGAGCGCATCGCTAACGCATGCCATAACCAGCATGCGCTAGCGATGTGCCGTCATTCTGTGACGGACTCTCGAACACGGGCTGCAGCGTCCGAGGGTCCGTCACCGCTAGCGCTGATGAAACATCGGTATAGCATAACACAATCACGTTATGCTATCGCGTTAACGCAGTCCATCAACGTTATGAGTTGAACGGACTGCATGAACGCAGTATGAACCTGGCCTACCTAAGCTACTGCAATTCCCTGCACATGGGATAAGCGAAGCGATATAGTGAATCAGAAGAACTATACTACATTTCTAATATTATTACTCCTACTACATACAGAGATAGGATCTTGGCGATGGACATTCCCCTTTGTTATACCTTGATAATCTGGAACTAACAATTTCAATCTGACACATCATCCTGCAGTGCACAGGACAAATCTGAGGCATTTCCACAAATAAGTCGAATTGATCCAGCTGCCATAAATAGTATAAAATAGAGAGCAGCATTAGTCTTCACAAGCCTCTGCCGCCCGTGCTGCATACCAGTCTTTGTGGGCAGTGATTGGCTGCAGCGGTCCTGTCAGGACACTTGTATGGCGGGGAGCAGGGTGGCAGGCGACATTGGGAAAGCATGTCTCCTTTACCTTCCAGGCACAGAACAGAGCACGTGCAGCACAAGCTCCGACCCCCAGGACAGAGCCCAGTGCGGACTGCTGCAGCCACAGCTCAGGAGGACGGGGCCTCAGCACCACCGCTCACCAGTACGGACACAGGCCGGCTGCTGAGGAGACCGCGGCACCGCACGTCCCCTCCGTCACACACTCACTGTCCTCACACAGAAGCCGCCTGCACATACACACCAGCGGCCTCACTCACCAGCAGCACCGCGTCCATCTTCTTCCTCAGTCTTGCCGACGTGGAGCAAATCACAGATTGGTTACCGCAGCTGTCACTCTCCACACTAAACCCCGCCCTTACCCGACTGCACATTGAATACTGTTTAGTAAGAGACCGGAAGTGTGGGCGCTGAGCGCTCCTATTGGTCTACAGCTCCGTGCTGTGACAGAAAACTGCACGTCGCTTCTAAAGCCAATGCGGAAGTTGTGGTGATTGGTGGGTCGCAAGGCCTAAGCTAATTGGTTAACGTTTCCAATGAACTCCGCCCACCTACTGCAGTCACGTTCTTTTCCGGCTTACCAGGGAGTGGTTCAGTTTTCAATAGGAAAAAACTGTTCTAAGTTCTGATTGGTGTAGAATGTAGACCAATCGAAATTGTTCTCCAGTTGCTATGGTAACTGTGGCTGACGTGGCTTCAGCAGTCAGGTTCTGGCGAGTGTCGGCGTTTCGGTCCGCAGAGACTGGAATGTAGAAGGGTCTACCTCTGCCAGCAGCAGTCTGTGCAGTGCAGAGCAGTGTGCTACATATTCAGAAGTGTGTGGGTGCTGCATGGTCAGAAGTGTGTGGGTGCTGCATGGTCACAAGTATGTGGGTGCTACATAGAAGTGTGTGGGTGCTGCATGGTCACAAGTGTGTGGGTGCTGCATGGTCACAGATTACTGGGTGCTACATAGTCAGAAGTGTGTGGGTGCTGCGTGGTCAGAAGTGTGTGGGTGCTGCGTGGTCAGAAGTGTGTGGGTGCTGCGTGGTCAGAAGTGTGTGGGTGCTGCATGGTCACAGATTATTGGGCGCTACATAGAAGTGTGTGGGTGCTGCATGGTCACAGATTACTGGGTGCTACATAGTCAGAAGTGTGTGGGTGCTACGTGGTCACAGATTACTGGGTGCTACATGAAAAATATTCAGAATTGAGAGTCCTCAGTGGTTGATACATTTTAATGGCTAACTGAAAAGATGGTAACAAATTGCAAGCTTTCCAGACTACTCAGGTCTCTTCATCAGGCGAAGACTAATACAAAATCTGAAGAATCACATATTTATACACAAGAGGACACAGGAATAATGCAATAGATAAGACAAGTGCCGTGAAGCAGAACTATCAATATGGGAGAGTGATAGACAGTTATGGCCATAAATATTGGAACAGTTCATAGATGAGGAGTGAAAGTTTTATTGTCCTCTGATTGGGGTCTGGTGTTGTGATGCCCCCAGACGGTCTGAAGAACAAGTTCCTTAATTGATGTAAAAAGACATAAATCCGTGCCACACATTCATTCCTGCACTGAGTGTGTCAAAGGTTGTCATGAGTGTATACTCCCAGACTCTTGTCTCTCTGAGACTTGAAGTTACCTTTTAAAACAAGTAATTTCATGTCCATCATGCTATGACCGCGGATACAAAAGTGTTTGGCCACAGGTAGATCCATTCTTTTTTTCTCTTATTGTGTGGCGATGAGAATTCATCCTTGTTCTCAGTTTTTGACCAGTCTCACCCACATACAGACCCCAAGTGGTGCTAACTGGTCACAGATTACTGGGCGCTAATAAAAAAAAAAAAATAGTAAATCAAACCCTTTATCACCCCCTTAGTTAGGTAAAAATAATAAGTTATAAAAATGTATTTATTTCCATTAGAGTTGGGGTTAGCGCTAGAGTTAGGGTTGCAGCTAGGGTTGTGTTGGGGTTAGGGTTATTGTGGTTATGGTTGGGATTACGTTTGGGGTTGGGATTAGGGTTAGTGCTGGGATTAGGGTTGGGTCTAGGGTTGTGGTTATGGTTGGAATTGGGGTTAGGGGTGAGTTGGGGTTAGTGTTGTGGTTAGGGTTGGGATTAGGGTTACGGGTGTGTGGGGGTTAAGGTTGTTTTAGGGAGTTAGAGTGAGGGGTTCCACTGTTTAGGTACATCAGGGGGTCTCCAAACGCGACATAGCGCCACCATTGATTCCAGTCAATTGTGCATTCAAAAAGTAAAACGGTGCTCCCTCCCTTCTGAGCCCTGCCGTGCGCCCAAACAGTGGCTTTTTCCCCACATATGGGGTATTGGCATGCTCAGGAGAAATTGCACAACACATTTTGTGGCTTATTTTCTCCTGATACTCTTTGAAAATAAAAACAGTTTGGTTCGGAAGTAAATTTTTTGTGAAAAAGTAAAATGTTCAATTTTTCCTTCCACATTGCTTTAGTTCTCGTGAAGCACCTGAAGGTTAATAAACTTCTTGAAGGTCGTTTTGCGCACCTTAAGGGGTGCATTTTTAGAAAAGTGTTGTGACGCGAGTCACTATAGTAAGTGTTAGTCCCAGAAGTGGAGCAAAAGACTACAATGACAGATAATAAAAGTATATACTACTTACTGAATAAATAAAGGGAGGTCAAACAATCTGAGGTCAGGTCCCAGAAATGGCGTGCGGGGGGATGTTTGCCCCTTGACATATAATGACACGTATGTTTTTAACTTTTTACAAGCTATGGATTAAATAAAACAAAATTTGAATTTTTATGGAAATCACCTGGTTTTTTCCTCTTTGCCTGCATTTACAACTGGACTCCAGCCACACTGAACCTGGCACCCGTGGTCCTGTGATACTCTGGTGAGCACTGAGTAAATCCTTTTACTCTACTGAGATACGTGGAAATATTATTTAACTATTTTGTGTGACATATCTCTCTGATTTAGGCTATGTGCACAAGTAGCGTTTTTACACGGCGTAATCGCTTAAAAAACTTGTACAAAACACATCCCACGCAATCCTATAAGATTACACATTGCTGTGCACATGCTGCGTATTTTTGCAGAGCGCAATCGCTTCGTGTAAAAATAAGCAGCATGTCCATTCTTTAGGTGTAATCGTGGTGATTACGCCGCCATAGGAATGCATTGAAACGCTCACTTTACACATGTGGCTGTCACACTCACACCCTGGCTGATGGGCGTGAGCCAAGGGGGGGTTGCGGCCCCACTGTGCCACAAACCAGACTACCCTGGAAGGAGCTTGACTAGGACAGCTGCCTTTGTCTTCACTGATGGTGAGGTCAGGCTTGTGTGGCAGGCAGCTGCCAGGCGCCACTCCAGGGTGGTGTCTGGCTGTGGCTGCTGATGCCACTTGGGGAGACACTGGCACGGACGAGACACAGGGCAGGCTGGCACGGACGAGACGCAGGGCAGGCTGGCCCTGTTCACACAGCAACCGTAGCTGCTGGGACAGACGAGAAGGAATGGTATATGGATGGGCAGGTAAAGACCTGTTCACAGGGTCGGATTAAGAACATGATGGGCCTGGAGCTGAAGGGGCGGGGCAAGGGGTGGGGCCAAACACGGCAATTCACAAAGGCCGGGGCGTGTCACTTTCCTCTTACAGAGATCATGTGACACAGTGTCACATGATCGCTGTAACAGTGACGTTCAGGCCGCTCCAGACCAGAGGAAATCCCACGCCGTGACGCCGGCATCGGGACGCGCGCGGTGACGTCAGAGGAGCTCCGCGCTACCGCCGCAGCCAATCAGGGAGCAGGTGAGTATTTATTTATTTTTTTAATTTTACACAGCAGCGCGCTGAGCGGCCGGGGCAGCGGGCGGCAGCATGAGTCATCACCACTAGCACGGCTCGGCAGCCGAGACATCGGCGCGGCCGGCTGGGCCTATCTCTAACAAGGGACCTGGAGCTGCAGCTCCATCAGCCCCTACGTTAATCCGGCCCTGCCTGTTCACACAGCAGATGTAGATACAGGAACTGACTGGAAGGAATGGTGTATGGAGAAACAGGTGGAGGCCTGTTCACACAGGAGGAGAACCACAAGGCTGCGGAGAAGGGCTGTAGAACCGCAAGAGATACTGCAGAGGCAGGAGCAAAGCAGAGCGAAACTGCATGATATACATAGAGGGGTTGCAGCAAGAGGTTCTGCAGCGGCAGGAGCAGAGCAAAGCATAACCGCAAGGTATGCAGAGAGGGGCTGCAGAAAGAGGTTCTGCAGCTGCAGGAGTAAAGTCGCAAGATATGCAGAGAGGAGCTGCAGCAAGAGGTTCTGCAGCAGCAGAGCAAAGCGGAACCGCAAGGAATGCAGAGATGGGCTGCAGAAAGGTTTTGCAGCTGCAGGAGTGAAGCAGGGCAGCAGGAGTGCAGACAAGAGGCAGAGAGAGATACAGAGACCACAAGGCAAGACACAGCAGGGAATAAACCAAAGACAAGGAGACTAAGGGTACTGCCACACTAAACAATCCCGCTAGCGATCACGATAACGACGCATACTAATGCGATCGCTAGCGGGATTGTTTCTATATCGCTAAGTGCGGCCACATTTAGCGATATAGTTAACGACGCTATCGCCGTTAGCGATCTTCTTAACGACTTTAGCGGTACAAAAGTACCGCTAAATCGCTAAGAAAAGGTGCCACACTAGCGATATATACTTACCCAGCGGGAGTGCCGACGAGAAAATAGGGTCCGGAACGATTCCAACGACGAGCGAGATCACAGCAGGAAGCTCGTCGCTGGCAGATGCCGCACTGAACAACATCGCTAACGGGATCGCTAAATAGTGACGTTTTTTAGCGATCCCGTTAGCGATATTGTTCAGTGTGGCATACCCTTTAGAGACAGAGGTGGGACTGAGTTCAGACAAGGTAAGGACATGAGACAGGGAACAGAGACAAAGACACAGAGACCAGGATATGCAGCCTCCTAGAGGGCAGAGAAACAGGTACAAGGCAAAGTCAGGAACAATAGCACTGAGACCAGGATATGCAGCCTCCTGGAGGGCAGATAAACAGGTACAAGACAAAGCTAGGAGTGAAGCCTCCAAAGATGGAGGAACACAGAGCAAGGCCTGAGACCTGGCAGCTCAGTAGCAAGATACTGAGTTAACACATTGCACAGGCCCAGTCCACAGGGTGGAGCTACCTTAAATACTAGAGGGCTAATGGCAATTTGTCAGTCAGGCGCACCCTGACTCCATAAGAACCAGAGGGTTCTGGCGCCTCCCCCCCTATAGACACAGTCAGAAAACATGCAGAGAGCAGATAGGAGACCAGAGGTATACAGCCTGGAGCTGGCAGCAGACAGAAATCACAGCATGACCTGGAGCAGTGAGCAAGTAGGTGTGTGAGGGATAGGAGGCCATTCAGTGATGCCAGCAGGGTTGTTACAGTGGCTATGCCCACCACGTGTGAAGTGAGCGCTTCATGTGTGGTTGGTACCCAGGGTCTGGAGGTGAGGAGACTCTCCTCCAGGCCCTGGGTACCATATTCCTGTAAAAAATAGAATTAAAATTAAAAATATTGATGTTCTCACCTTCTGGCAGCCCCCGGAGCCTTCACGCCTCTCAGCCATGCTGCCAGCATCTTCCATTCCCAGGGATGCATTGCGAGAATCACCCCAGATGACGTTGCGGTCGAGTGACCGCGATGTCACAAAGGTCATTCTCGCAATGCATCCCTGGGAACGGAACTTGCCAGCAGCATCGCTGAGGAGCTGGAACACTCCGGGGGCCGACGGAAGGTGAGTATATCAATATTTTTTATTTTTTTTTACATTACTCATTATTAAACAGTTGGTCACACTTGTCAGCACTATGTTTGATTCATGTGACCAACCTGTCAATCAGTTTTCCAAGCGATGCTACAGATCGCTCGGAAAACGCTAGCATTCTGCAAGCTAAAAACGCTGGTAAAATGCTTGTGTTTGGCGGGAAAACGCATACTAATTACGTATGCGTTTTACCCGCGGCGGATAGTTGCGCAAATGCTCTGCAAAATTGCGGAGCATTTGGGCAAGATGTGCACACAGACTTAAGGGTACAAAAATTAATAGTTTGAAAATTGCAAAATTTTCAAAATTTTTGCCAAATTAGTTTTTTTCATAAATAAATGCAAGCTATATCGAAGAAATTTTATCACTAACATGAAGTACAATATGTCACAAAAAACAATCTCAGAATCAGTGGGTTTTGTTGAAGCTCTCCAGAGTTATCACTTCATAAAGGGACAGTGGTTAGAATTGTAAAAATTGGCCCGGTCATTAAGTACAAAATTGGCTGTCACCAAGGGGTTAAGAGTCAATTCTGTTGGCACATGTGAGTACCATCCTTGCCAACATGGCCTTTTGACCACACTTACTTTGACAATATTGTTGTCTTCTATTTATGGTCCTATTGTTACAATCTGATAGTGAATCCAACTGTTTTCTACCTCATAGGATAAACATAGAGCTCTAAAATACTGTTACATATAGATACAACCTTCCTAAGTACTGTACAGTAGAGTGGAGTGTTTTCTTCAACATTAAGGAATATCCCACATGGGAATATATTACATTATACGTTTAAGTCTCCCATAATGCAAGTAACTGTACCATTGTAACATTTCTTACTGCTGACCTTAGGTGTGGGGCCTCTTTGTCACTCTCCTCCGTTTTTATGTATTTTATATACAAAACTAGTACTCTTTATCTATAGCTGCTTTTTGCTTCCTTTCTTTACTGGATACTATTAACTATGGAAGTGACGCGCACCACATTGGTGGTACCAGGGCTATGGGGTACTCGGCACCGAGCCCATGGAAGTCTATGGGAGTTGTCACTGGCAGCAGAGCTCGGTCCGTGGCCCTGGCGGTCATGCAATGGGGAAGTATTTACAGGGGATTGTAGTTATAGTTCATGACGCCACCTGTGGTTTCTGATCTGATTGACCAGCGCTGCAGGGTAGATCTCTGAGGGGATGTTATGGCAGCTAGGTGTTAAGTCCCCCACAGGTGGGACTGGTCCCTCAAAGTCTATGGTGGTGATGCAGGGTGCAGATAAGAATTCAGTCACACACAATGCAGTCTCTTTCCATACCTTTACTTGTAGATGTTGCAGGTATGTCCCGGGAAGCTGGTCAGGTTGGAGAATGCACATTCAGGAAACTGTTGAGCAGGTTAGAGGCCTCCTTTCTCCTTGTAATGTGTGTGAGTATGTGTAGCCCTGGTACACAATACCAGGAGGATGAGTGGAGAGGTAACAGTTAAGGGCTCTTCATACATCATGTACACTTCTGACACACCCAGCAGGGGTGTGGAAGGGAGTGATTTCTAGTCAGTCAGTTTCCTGTCCTTGGACAGAGTAGACGTGTCCAGTTTGAGCCTGTCAGCAGTTCAGAAAGTGGAGGCTGGTACAGGTGGTCTAATTCACCTTAGCCTAGTCAGAGCTGTGCCCCACTGGAAGAAAGACTGAACTATCTATTAAGAGTCGAGCAAATCGAAGGGCAAAGTGGAAGGAAGATTATTGGAAAAGTGCTTTTGGCTTGGAAAAGTCCTGCACATTGCTACCGGTCACTGGGGACCGAAGGATCACTATTAGCTACAAGCATAGTGGTGAGAAAACCAGAGATTTACCGGACCCTAGGTCGCGGCAAACAGCCCCATATAGTCAGTACGTAACTGGAGTCAGGTGGAATAGGGACTTTGAGTCAAGCGCAGACAAAAGCAGGAACCTAGTTTCATCAATTGGAAGACTTCACCACAAATCTGACTGGGCAGAACAGCTTTGGAAAGCTGGAGTTATTGAGGGAACTACGCTGCAAGCTGGTTGTACTCATCATTATTGGACAGTAAAGGAGGCCCCTAACTTGCTTAGCTGTTGCCTCAAAGCTCATCCTCCATCAACCCCATCAGCCTCCCTGGGACCTGCCTTACCATCTTGCAAGTAAAGGTATGGAAAGACGCTGACCGTGTGAGACTGAGTTATTGATTTGCATGCCCGCACAATCCCTACCTAACTACCGACCTGAGGGAAGAGTCCCACCTGTAGGGGACCCGACATCTAGCTGCATCACCATCCCCTCAGAGATCTATAGCAGCGCTGGTACAAATTACCAGAATACTACAGGTGGCGTCACGAACTGTATATAAATCTATCCCCTGTAAATATTCCCCCAACATACGCCAGACCGCCAGGGCCACAGACCGAGCCACCGCTACCTGTGACAAAATCCCCATAGACTTCTACGGGCTCGGCTCTGAGTACCCCATTGCCCTGGTAACCCACAATTGTGGTGGCGGGTCGACACAAAACTTTGGCGTCACGAACAGGATACGAAACTTGCAGCATTGCGAGCCCTGTGTGCCTGTGGAGTGTTTTGGTGAAAAAGACTGTTGCTGTTGTTTGGCGCCAAATACCGCCATATTTGCCGCCAGATTCGCGCCCTAAGGCGCTGGAGAAGAAGGTGGGCGTACCTGAGAGAGCGCGCGGAGTCTTGAACACGCCCCCGGCTCTGACTCATCGGCAGGTCCTGCAACAGGAAGTGAACGCTCTGACATCAGAGCGCCTGCGACGAAGGTCCTGTTCTCACTGCGGTGCCTGTGAAATAGCAGCGTCTGAAACCGGTAGGCTCCGTTTAACCAAGGGGGCGCTAAGATGTCACAACAACCGGCTGACAGTGCGGCCCCGGCCGGAGGCCCCAATCCCGCACCGTCTGGTATTGTAGCGCCAGATGGGGGCGCAGGCCCTGCACCCAGTCCGGTAGTCCCGATCATGCCACTAACGCTCCCATATATGCCTGGGGCGAAATGGCTTCCCCAATACAGCGGTGGGCCAGGCACATTAGCAGGCTTCAAGCGGAAGTTATGCAGCATCCTAGAAATGTACTCCATGCCTGAGAAACAAAAAGCTGCGGTGCTAATAGGGCAGCTAACTGGCGCTGCTGAGAGGGAAGTGGAGACTTGGGATACCGTTGATCAGGAGTCGGTATCTGCGATCTTCCTTAAGCTGCATGCCATATTTGAAGACCGCACAGAAACGGATCTCCGGATGGCCTTCTATCACTGTTCACAACAGCCAGGTGACAGCATCCGGGACTACGCTTGCCGACTACAGGGAGCCCTGAGAGCCCTCAAGCAAATTAACAATTTAAATGCTATCGACGAGAATAGAATGCTGAAAGAACAATTTATCCAGGGATTGAGATCCCAAGAGGAACGCAGAACTGTAAATTGGTGGTCCTTAGATCATCCGGATGCTACCTTTGATGCCCTAAAGGACATGGCAATAAAAGGGCTGCGGCCCCTGGGCAAACCTGAGGTGGCCACCCAACATCATCAGGGTGAAGTCACTCTGGAACCGGCAGTAACCCCCTTTTCCCCGCTAGTGGCTGAAGCCAAAGCGCAGGTGACACCTCCTAGTGAATTGGACTGTCTGCGCTCAGAGGTGCGCCAGCTGACTAAAAATCTGGCTGCTGTAATGAGTGCCCTGCAGCTGCGGAAAGAGGAGGAAGGGAAGATCTTGTTAGCTGACTGCCCAGAAGACGTCCCGTGGATGCACCGGAGAAGAAAGAAGACGTCGCCTCCCCGGAGGAGGACAACGCCACCCCCAGGAGCAACCTCTGATCAACACCCTCCTCGTCGAGAGATCATCTGTTACCGCTGCAACCGGAAAGGTCATCTGTCTACACAGTGTCCTTTAAACGGGCAGAACCTGGGTCCAAGGGCCAACACCCAGGAGAATACCCGTCAGGCCCCCTAGACTGGAACCGCAGGTATGTGGGCGGGCGACCCTACCTGTCTATTATTCTAGATGGTATTGCTGTTCCAGCATTGTTAGACACTGGGTCCCAGGTGACCCTAATACCTGATGCTCTATATACCAAGTACTGGTCAATGGACAGTCTTAAACCTCCGAGCCTTGACTTTACTGTGTATGCTTCTAATGGTCTTCCTGTAGAAGTACTCGGAACAAAATGTGTAGATGTAAAGGTGGGCAGAGAGGAGTTGAAAGACCAAGGGCTTCTGGTAGTAAAGACTGTAAATGAGGAGAACGGTTTAAATATAATTTTGGGTACTAACATTATCGGTAATTGTTTGGGAGAAGTTGTGTTCTTGCTCCAACAGCTCGCTGAGATTGCCCGACCAAGGCAGAGAGGAGTAATCCAAAGAGAGATCCGGGCCCTGGTGTGTCAGCAGCAAGCGAAGCTTACCGACGGCGAAATTGGTAATGTACGGGTCACTGACTCGGATCCTATTGTGATACCCCCAATGAGTGAAATGATCATTTGGTGCAGGGCGGCCATAGGTCTGAGAGGACAGAATTACCAAGCTGTAGTAGAACCCCACCATTCAGAACATAGACCTACACTTATGACTGCTAGAGGAGTAGTAGAAGTGGTGAATGGAAGAGTACCGGTACGGCTTCTCAATTGGGGAGATGATGAGGTAAATTTACCCCGTTATGCAACCATTGCTAAACTTCATGCTGTTGATAATAATTCTATTCTCCCGGCTGAGTCCTTAGACTCCTGTCAAATAGCGGAGGACAATGACCCAGCAACTCAGGTGGCGGAATGGTGTCAGCAACTCCATGTTGGGACGGACACCACTCCCGCTCACCAGAAGCAAGGGGTATTACGGGTGGTGCAAGAGTACGCCCAAGTGTTTAGCAAGAATCCACTTGATTTTGGGATAATTAAGGGAGTACAACATCATATCCCTACAGGCAGTCATCCTCCCATCAAAGAGCGGTATAGGCCCATACCTCCAGCTCATTATCAGAAGGCTAAAGAAATGTTGAATGATATGAAGAAAGCTGGGGTGATAAGGGATAGTTGTAGCCCCTGGGCAGCCCCTCTAGTTCTGGTTAAAAAGAAAGATGGTAGTATGAGAATGTGTGTGGATTACAGGCAGGTGAACCGCATAACACACAAGGATGCATACCCGTTACCACGTATAGAGGAATCATTAGCTGCTCTGAAAACGGCTAACTACTTTTCTACCCTCGATCTGACTAGTGGTTACTGGCAAGTGGCTGTGGCTGAGGAGGATCGTGAGAAAACGGCTTTCACCACCCCAATGGGGCTCTGTGAGTTCGACAGAATGCCGTTTGGGCTCAGTAGTGCCCCAGGAACTTTTCAGAGAGTGATGGAAAACTGTCTGGGACATCTCAATTTTGAAACCGTGCTGCTATACCTAGACGACGTTATCGTGTATTCCAAGACATATGAGGACCATCTGAAGCACCTGGCAGAAGTGTTTGAGTCCCTGTCCAGGTACGGGATGAAGTTGAAACCTTCAAAATGCCATCTACTCAAACAGAAGGTACAATACTTGGGGCACATCGTCAGTTCGGAAGGAGTAGCGCCAGACCCAGAAAAAGTCACTGCCATCCAGAAGTGGCCGGAGCCGAAGAACCTTAAGGAAGTGCGACAGTTCCTGGGACTAACGGGTTACTACAGGAGATTCGTGAAAGATTACACGAAGAAGGCAGCTCCTTTACAGGACCTCCTAGTAGGACAATCCCTGAAGAGCAGAAACCCTCCCTTTAATTGGGGTAAAGAACAGGCTGAAGCATTCCAAAAGATGAAAGAGATCCTTACAGGTGATGAGATCTTAACCTATCCTGATTACAGCCAACCGTTCCTGTTGTACACCGACGCCAGTAATGAAGGGTTGGGAGCAGTTCTCAGTCAGAAGCAGAATGGCCAAGAAAAAGTCATCGCATATGCCAGCAGAAAACTCAGGCCAACTGAAAGGAATCCGGAAAATTATAGCAGCTTCAAGCTAGAGTTTCTGGCGCTGGTCTGGGCCATTACTGAAAGATTTAAGCACTATCTGGCCTCCAATAAGTTCACGGCGTACACAGACAACAACCCGTTAACGCACCTGGAAACCGCCAAGCTGGGTGCCATGGAGCAGCGTTGGATGGCTCGGTTGTCCAATTACCAGTTTACTATCAAGTACCGGGCAGGTCGAAAGAATGCTAATGCTGATGCGTTGTCCCGAATGCCGCATGACTCTGATACGGAAGAAGAATCGGACGACCTGGAAGAAATTGAGCTACCTGCGTTCCATCGAAATGGGGTAGTCCATGAGCATCGAGTCCACAGAAAGCAGTATGGTGCAACATTAAATCCTTTACCCCATCACAGCTGGAAAGAGACTCAGGACAGTGATCCAGTGGTCAGCCGCATCAAGGAGTTGTTAAAACAGGAAGGTTCCTCCTTGGAAAAGGATGCACCTATGTCAGCCAAGCTCCTGTGGAACGAGAAAAGCAGGTTGTTCCTATACCGTGAGAAGTTGTGCAGGAGATACGTCAACCCCAGAACCCATGAAATGGTCTGGCAAATAGTGGTCCCCAAGGCAGACGTCCCAATGGTGTTGGAAGCGTACCACGATCAAGCAGGACACTTTGGCTGGAGAAAGCTGGAGACCCTGTTGAGATGCCGGTTCTACTGGGTAGGGATGCGCAGCTCCATAGAGAGGTGGTGTCGGAACTGTGGACCCTGTGGTCTCAGAAGAAAGGACTACGGTAGTCAGAAGGCACCCCTGCAACCTATCCGGACGACTCGTCCCCTGGAGATTGTGGCCCTGGACCACGTCAAATTGTCGCCAAGTAGATCTGGATACTCATACGCCTTGACTATGGTGGACCATTACTCCAGATTTCTGGTGGTTGTTCCAGTTAAGGACCAGACCGCAGTGACGGCCGCGAAAACCTTTCAAGCAAGCTTCTGCAGACCGCATGGGTATCCGGAGCAAGTCTTAACCGATCAGGGACCTGCTTTTGAAGCCGATTTATTCAAGGAATTCTGTCACATGTACGGGTGCAAGAAAATTAGAACAACACCATATCACCCTCAAACCAACGGTCTTTGCGAAAAAATGAACCATATTGTCCTTGACTTGTTGAGATCCATACCGTTGGAAGACAGGAATCGATGGCCGGATTTACTACCTGATTTGGTTGATTTGTATAATCATATACCTGTAAGCTCAACTAACTGCACTCCAGCTTATCTTATGCGAGCAAGGCCCGGAAAACTACCAATGGATTTAGAACTTGGAGTGGTAGAACCGGAGGCAGACGACGCTGTTGAAAACTGGGACGTCAATCGGCAAGAGCAATACAGAAGAGTACAAATCTGTGTGGAGGAAAGTCTCAATAAGGCACGGGAGAAACAGGAAGAAGTTTACAACAGAAATGCTCCTGCCAAGCCTTTGATGCCTGGAGAGGTAGTATTAAAAAGAAAAAGGAAGATGCACAAATTGGATAATCAGTGGGAGCAAGAACCCTACGTCATACAAGATTCTAAATATGACAACAGAAAAGTTTGTGTCGTCAGTAAAGACGGAGGAAGAACAACAACCACTGTGTCCAGAGATCATTTGAAGTTGTGTCCAGAACACTTAAAGCGTTGTGAAAAGAACCCTGTCCTCAATCAAGGAGAAAGAAAGGAAGAGGTCATACACACCGATCTGGGAGATTTTCCTGCGGATTGGCCTAGACTGGGAGATGTTGTGATAATTCCAGTGTTGCAGTTTTATCAGCCACAAGAGGAAGTTCTACCTCCAGTTGTGCCTGTGGTGCCAGTTGAGCCCGCTCAGGAGTTACCCATTCCAGCAACACCTCAACCTGTGGAATCTCAAGAAGGATCATCTGAAGCAGCGCCCCATACTATGGGATCCCCTGGTGAAGCTGACTCACACCGCCCAGCCATCAGTACGCTTGCCAGATCCATAGAAAGATTAAGGCAGTTCTATAGTTTGCCGTTACGCAGTGCAGACAGATCGCAACTTGATATACCTGAAGCTACACCACGTAGATCAGAGCGAACCACCAAAGGGAAGTTACCCATTAGATATCAGCAGTGATTATAACGAATTCATGTGAATATTGTGAAAAGTCTATATATATATATGTGTTTTTCCCTATTATGTCTTCGTTTAACAATGGACTCAGAGGCTGAGGACTGAGCCAGCCCAAAAACTGTATCCTGTAAATAGTTGCACTAAAGTGCCTTTTTAATGGTTTCACATGAAACCTTGACTTACCTCTGAACCAAAAACCCGTGTGGTGTGGCACTGAGTGAGGTCTGCATTTGGATGTCCTGCAGCCCACCCAGGACCTACGTTGAAGGTTTGGTGCGGGTCCTTCACAAGAATACTGTATATTTATTGAATGCTATTTAATACTTTTGTATTTCTATATATAATGTTATTGTTTGCAACGTTCAAGATATCCTCACCTCCCGGATGGGACGAATTAATGTTATTGTTAATGTTTTCATGCATAAACAAAAATGTCTCTTTATATTTTACAGCCCGGGAGTGCTGTCGTTTACCATGGGGAATGTGTAGCCCTGGTACACAATACCAGGAGGATGAGTGGAGAGGTAACAGTTAAGGGCTCTTCATACATCATGTACACTTCTGACACACCCAGCAGGGGTGTGGAAGGGAGTGATTTCTAGTCAGTCAGTTTCCTGTCCTTGGACAGAGTAGACGTGTCCAGTTTGAGCCTGTCAGCAGTTCAGAAAGTGGAGGCTGGTACAGGTGGTCTAATTCACCTTAGCCTAGTCAGAGCTGTGCCCCACTGGAAGAAAGACTGAACTATCTATTAAGAGTCGAGCAAATCGAAGGGCAAAGTGGAAGGAAGATTATTGGAAAAGTGCTTTTGGCTTGGAAAAGTCCTGCACATTGCTACCGGTCACTGGGGACCGAAGGATCACTATTAGCTACAAGCATAGTGGTGAGAAAACCAGAGATTTACCGGACCCTAGGTCGCGGCAAACAGCCCCATAATAGTCAGTACGTAACTGGAGTCAGGTGGAATAGGGACTTTGAGTCAAGCGCAGACAAAAGCAGGAACCTAGTTTCATCAATTGGAAGACTTCACCACAAATCTGACTGGGCAGAACAGCTTTGGAAAGCTGGAGTTATTGAGGGAACTACGCTGCAAGCTGGTTGTACTCATCATTATTGGACAGTAAAGGAGGCCCCTAACTTGCTTAGCTGTTGCCTCAAAGCTCATCCTCCATCAACCCCATCAGCCTCCCTGGGACCTGCCTTACCATCTTGCAAGTAAAGGTATGGAAAGACGCTGACCGTGTGAGACTGAGTTATTGATTTGCATGCCCGCACAATCCCTACCTAACTACCGACCTGAGGGAAGAGTCCCACCTGTAGGGGACCCGACATCTAGCTGCATCACCATCCCCTCAGAGATCTATAGCAGCGCTGGTACAAATTACCAGAATACTACAGGTGGCGTCACGAACTGTATATAAATCTATCCCCTGTAAATATTCCCCCAACATACGCCAGACCGCCAGGGCCACAGACCGAGCCACCGCTACCTGTGACAAAATCCCCATAGACTTCTACGGGCTCGGCTCTGAGTACCCCATTGCCCTGGTAACCCACAATTGTGGTGGCGGGTCGACACAAGTACAAACTTGCATAAAGTCAAGTGCAACTCTTTCAATAGCAATAACTGCGCCCGGCCAACATTGTGGTGGAGCCTTCTATGTCTCTGATTATCAGATGTTGAGAGAACTAAGTCCTTACTTTTGTCGTGCACTTGACTCAAAGTCCCTGTTCTCCCTGACTCCGGTTACGTATCAGCGCTTAGGGCTACCTTCTGCGACTTGTAGTCCAGAAAGGCCTCCGGTTTTCTTATTACTAGACGTGAAGTACTAGCAATGCTTCGGACCCCGGTGTCCGGTTTAATTGAGTGAGGGTGATTTGTCCCTTTAGTCACTCTTGCTTCTCCACTCGCCCTTCGCCCTGCTCTCGCCCTTAACATAAGCACGTGTAGCAATGGTATAAAGGTCAGCTTTCCTTCAGTGCTCACTGACCTGTTCTCAGTTGACTCGTTGGTATAACTGCTGTGATTCCTTTCCTTCTTTCTTTCACAGAACTCTGTCCAGAGCAGCTCACAGGACGCTTCGTCAGACTGTATTTCCGCTGTAGCTCTGAGAGTCACTTTCCACTTTCTTAGGAACACAGGCAGCTTGTTCTGAGTAGCAGGTTAAAATGTAGCTCTGACTAGGCTAGGATGATTCACTTCACCCGTACTAGCCTCCACTTTCTTATCAGATGAGCTACACAAGCTCTGTGTGGGTTCAGTCTTCTCTCCTCTCCCTCCAAGACTAATCTGATCTTCTCTGTCCAAAGACAGGAACTTGAACTCAATCACTATTGCTACGTCACACTACTAAATAGTCTGAAATGCCTCTAGTGGCAATGCTGAGAAGTGTGCGTGAATGAATATCAAGCTTTACAGTTACCTTCCTGTGCATTTTCCAGGAGACATGTGTGCCTTGCGAAGCTGGGCCACACAGAAGTGCAGCCAATATAGGCCGATTTGATATTTGGTTAATGGTCACAGATTACTGGGTGCTACAAGGACACAGATTACTGGGTGCTACGTGGTCACAGATTACTGGGTGCTACGTGGTCACAGATTACTGGGTGCTACATGGTCACAGATTACTGGGTGCTACGTGGTCACAGATTACTGGGTGCTACGTGGTCACAGATTACTGGGTGATACGTGGTCATAGATTACTGGGTGCTACATGGTCACAGATTACCAGGTGCTTCATGGTCATAGATTACTGGGTGCTGCATGGTCACAGGTTATTGGGTTCTACATGGTCACAGATCACTGGGAGCTACATGGTCATAGATTACTGGGTGCTACATGGTCACAGATTACTGGGTGCTACATGGTCACATATTACTGGGTGCTACATGTTCACAGATTACTGGATGCTACAAGGTCATAGATTACTGGATGCTACATGGTCACAGATTACTGGATGCTACAAGGTCATAGATTACTGGGTGCTACATGTTCACAGATTACTGGATGCTACAAGGTCATAGATTACTGGATGCTACATGGTCACAGATTACTGGGTGCTACAAGGTCATAGATTACTGGGTGTTACATGGTCACAGATTACAGGGTGCTACATGGTCACAGGTTACTGGGTGCTACATGGTCACAGATTAAAAAAAAAAGGAGAGAAGCCAGCGCTGCCTATGGTACATAAAGTGCATATGCACATATTGAATTCTATCTGTGTTTTAAAATGAGACATTTAGCAAACAATTGATCAATTCTTTGAGCCACTCCAACACTTCACGGCATTCTCATAAGGGGCAGTTCTACTCTACATTTTTTATATTCGCTGTGCCATTACGGCCTCCTAAATGTATTAAAAGCAAGACTATATTAAATGCAAAATGTACCTGAAGGGTTTCTGAATCACTCCCATGGCGCCAGAAAGGACGAGCGCAGATAAAGACCGACCACTAATGGCACAGAGAATATGCCAGGAGCATGCTCTGCAAGTCTTATGTCAGTAAATTACCAACAGGTTTAATGCATTATAGGGCTTGTTAATTGCAATATACACTGTGTGCAGAATTATTAGGCAAATGAGTATTTTGATCACATCATCCTTTTTATACATGTTGTCCTACTCCAAGCTGTATAAGCTTGAAAGCCAACTGCCAATTATGTAAATCAGGTGATTTGCATCTCTGTAATGAGGAGGGGTGTGGTCTAATGACATCAACACCCTATATAAGGTGTGCTTAATTTTTAGGCAACTTCCTTTCCTTTGTCAAAATGGGTCAGAAGAGAGATTTGACGGACTCTGAAAAGTCAAAAATTGTGAGATGTCTTGCAGAGGGATGCAGCAGTCTTGAAATTGCAAAACTTTTGAAGCGTGATCAATGAACAATCAAGCGTTTCATGGCAAATAGCCAACAGGGTCGCAAGAAGCGTGTTGATAAAAAAAGGCGCAAAATAACTGCTCATGAATTGAAGAAAATCAAGCGTGAAGCTTCCAAGATGCCATTTGCCACCAGTTTTGCCATATTTCAGAGCTGAAACATTACTGGAGTATTAAAAAGCACAGGGTGTGCCATACTCAGGGACATGGCCAAGGTAAGGAAGGCTAAAAAATGACCACCTTTGAACAAGAAACATAAGATAAAATGTCAAGACTGGGCCAAGAAATATCTTAAGACTGATTTTTCTAAGGTTTTATGGACTGATGAAATGAGAGTGACTCTTGATGGGCCAGATGGATGGGCCCGAGACTGGATCAGTAAAGGGCAGAGAGCTCCACTCCGACTCAGACGCCAGCAAGGTGGAGGTGGGGTACTGGTATGGGCTGGTATCATCAAAGATGAACTTGTGGGACCTTTTTGGGTTGAGGATGGAGTGAAGCTCAACTCCCAGACCTACTGCCAGTTTCTGGAAGACACCTTCTTCAAGCAGTGGTACAGGAAAAAGTCGGTATCGTTCAAGAAAAACATGATTTTCATGCAGGACAAGGCTCCATCACATGCATCCAAATACTCCACAGCATGGCTGGCCAGTAAAGGTCTAAAAGAAGAAAAAATAATGACATGGCCCCCTTGTTCACCTGATCTGAACCCCATAGAGAACCTGTGGTCCCTCATAAAATGTGAGATCTACAGGGAGGGAAAACAGTCCACCTCTCGGAACAGTGTCTGGAGGCTGTGGTGGCTGCTGCACGCAATGTTGATCGTAAGCAGATCAAGCAACTGACAGAATCTGTGGATGGAAGGCATTTGAGTGTCATCGTAAAAAAAGATGGCTATGTTGGTCACTGATTTTTTTGCTTTTGAATGTCAGAAATGTTTATTTCTAACTTTTATGTTGTTATATTGGTTTACCTGGTGAAAATAATCAAGTGAGATGGGTATATATTTGTTTTTCTTAAGTTGCCTAATAATTCTGCAGAGTAATAGTTACCTGCACAAACAGATATCCTCCTAAGATAGCCAAATCTAAAAAAAAAACACTCCAACTTCCAAAAATATTAAGGTTTGATATTTATGAGTCTTTTGGGTTGATTGAGAACATAGTTGTTGTTCAATAATAAAAAGAATCCTCTCAAATACAACTTGCCTAATAATTCTGCACACAGTGTATTGTATCAGCAATCAGACTAATAAAAGTCCCATAGAGGGACTAAAGGTACTGCCACACTAAACTATCCCGCTAGCGATCACGATAAAGACGCATACTAATTGCGATCGCTAGCGGGATCGTTTTAATATCGCTAGTAGCGGCTTTATTTAGCGATGTCGTTAGGACGCTATCGCGGTTAGCGATCTCCTTAACGACTTTAGCGGTACAAAATACCGCTAAATCGCTAAATAAAAGGTGCCACACTCAGCGATAATACTTACCCAGCGGGAGCGCCGACGATAAAATAGGGTCCGGAACGATTCCAGCGACGAGCGAGATCACAGCAGGAAGCTCGTCGCTGGCAGATGCCGCACACAACAACATCGCTAACGGGATCGCTAAATAGTGACGTTTTTTAGCGATCCCGTTAGCGATGTTGTTTAGTGTGGCATACCCTTAAGTAAAAAAAAATTGTAAAACTAGTTTTTAAAAAATCACAATATAAAAAAAATGAAAATAATATTACCGTATATACTCGTGAATAAGCCAAGATTTTCAGCCCATTTTTTAGGGCTGAAAGTCCCTCTCTCGGCTTATACGCGGGTCATATACGGGGGTCGGCAGGGGAGGGGAAGCGGGGGTGTCGGATCATACTCACCCCTCCGCCGGCGCGGTCTCTGCAGCCCCCCTGCTTCTCCCACGATCTCTGGCTCCTTCCTGCAGCAGTCACATGATACCGCTCATTAAAGTCATGAATATGCAGATATTCATGACTTTAATGAGCGGTGTGACCGCTGTAGGAAGCAAGAGCTGCAGAGAGAGATGCGCCGGCGGAGGGGTGAGTATAGCGATATTCACCTGTCCCGTTCCACCGCTGCGCTGCTTCGAACTCCTCGTCCGACTCTGAATGTTCAGACAGAGGGCGCGATGACGTCGTTAGTGCGCGCCGCGCCCCCTGCCTGATGATTCACTGCCGAGGACCCGGAAGCCGGAGCAGTGGAACAGTCCGTTGACAGGTAAATATCTCAGGTGCCGGGGTCTTGAGCCAGCGGTGACACCGGCACCTGTCCCCCATAGTGCGCTGGTGTCATCGCCTGCTCAGAACACCGGCACCTGGCCCCCAGCGACGAGAGGTGAGTATGTCATTTTTTTGCAGCAGCGCGGCAGCATAAGGGACATACTATGGGGCATAATCTGTGGAGCATATGGGGTCCTAATCTGTGGAACATATGGGGGCATAATCTGAGGAGCATATGGGGGCCTAATCTGTGGAACATATGGGGGCCTAATCTGTGGAACATATGGGGGCCTAATCTGTGGAGCATATGGGGGCATAATCTAAGGAGCATATGGGAGCATAATCTGTGGAACATATGGGGGCCTAATCTGAGGAGCATATGGGGGCCTAATCTGTGGAACATATGGGGGCATAATCTGAGGAGCATATGGGGGCCTAATCTGTGGAACATATGGGGGCATATTCTGTGGAACATATGGGGGCATAATCTGAGGAGCATATGGGGGCCAAATCTGTGGAACATATGGGGCATAATCTGAGGAGCATATTGGGCCTAATCTGTGGAACATATGGGGGCTTAATCTGTGGAACATATGGGGGACTAATCTGTGGAACATATGGGGGCATAATCTGAGGAGCATATGGGGGCCTAATCTGTGGAACATATGGGGGCATAATCTGAGGAGCATATGGGGGCATAATCTGAGGAGCATATGGGGGCATAATCTGTGGAACATATGGGGGCATAATTTGAGGAGCATATGGGGGCCAAATCTGTGAAACATATGGGGGCATAATCTGTGGAACATATGGGGGACTAATCTGTGGAGCATATGGGGGCCTAATCTGTGGAGTATATGGGGGCATAATCTGAGGAGCATATGGGGGCCTAATCTGTGGAACATATGGGGGCATAATCTGTGGAACATATGGGGGCCTAATCTGAGGAGCATATGGGGGCCTAATCTGTGGAACATATAGGGGCATAATCTGAGGAGCATATGGGGGTCTAATCTGTGGAACATATGGGTGCATATTATGTGGAACATATGGGGGCATAATCTGAGGAGCATATGGGGGCCAAATCTGTGGAACATATGGGGGCATAATCTGAGGAGCATATGGGGCCTAATCTGTGGAACATATGGGGGCCTAATCTGTGGAACATATGGGGGCCTAATCTGTGGAACATATGGGGGCATAATCTGAGGAGCATATGGGGGCCTAATCTGTGGAACATATGGGGGCATAATCTGAGGAGCATATGGGGGCATAATCTGAGGAGCATATGGGGGCATAATCTGTGAAACATATGGGGGCATAATCTGAGGAGCATATGGGGGCCAAATCTGTGGAACATATGGGGGCATAATCTGAGGAGCATATGGGGCCTAATCTGTGGAACATATGGGAGCCTAATCTGTGGAGCATATGGGGTCTAATCTGTGGAACATATGGGGGCCTAATCTGTGGAACATATGGGGGCATAATCTGAGGAGCATATGGGGGCCTAATCTGTGGAACATATGGGGGCCTAATCTGTGGAGCATATGGGGGCCTAATCTGTGGAGTATATGGGGGCCTAATCTGAGGAGCATATGGGGGCATAATCTGTGGAACATATGGGGCATAATCTGAGGATCATATGGGGGCCTAATCTGTGGAACATATGGGGGCATAATCTGAGGAGCATATGGGGGCCTAATCTGTGGAACATATGGGGGCATAATCTGTGGAACATATGGGGGCATAATCTGTGGATCATATGGGGGCATAATCTGTGGAACATATGGGGCATAATCTGTGGAACATATGGGGGCATAATCTGTGGAACATATGGGGGCATAATGTGTGGAGCATATGGGGCATAATCTGTGGAACATATGGGGGCATAATCTGTGGAACATATGGGGGCATAATCTGAGGAGCATATGGGGCCTAATCTGTGGAACATATGGGGGCCTAATCTGTGGAGCATATGGGGGCCTAATCTGTGGAACATATGGGGGTATAATCTGAGGAGCATATGGGGGCCTAATCTGTGGAACATATGGGGGCATAATCTGAGGAGTATATGGGGGCCTAATCTGTGGAACATATGGGGGCATAATCTGTGAAGCATATGGGGGCCTAATCTGTGGAGCATATTGGGCATAATCTGTGAAGCATATGGGGCATAATCTGTGGATCATACGGGGACATAATCTGTGCAGTTTATGGGGGCCTAATCTGTTATGTTTCGGTAGCTGAGGAGGAAAGGAACAACAGCAGGGCAGCCGAACACCTGAGATGTTGGTAACTGATGGGTTGCAGATTCCTAAACTAACGACACAACTAGAGGTAGCCGTGGAGCGTTCCTAAGTTGATCCTAGACGCCTCGTCACAGCCTGAGAGATAACTACACCTAAAGGCAGAAAGATGAAAGCTATCTGCCCCAGAGCAGATCCCCAAAGAAAATAGGAAGCCCCCAAACATATAATGGCGGTTAGACAAGACGAAAATACAAACACAGGCAGAAAATAGACTGAGCAAACGCTGGGGCCACAAGCTGACTAAATAGGATAGGACAGGAGAGATTACTTTCTGCAACCCAGAAAACCCTACAAAAATCCAACAATTCTGATTACAAAAATACTGAGATCACACGATCTCGCCACCCAATAAATCAGATCTCAGTGTGAACAAAAATCAAGCCGCAGCCGCTGAAAAAACAGGAAAAAGCAAATGAGCCAATAACAGTGGCTGCAGATAAACTGTGAGGAGCTCAGGCCCCAGGAGGGGACCTGGCTGACCTCCACAAACATGCAGAAAACAATGCAAAAAGCAAGCACAAAAAGAAAAGCAAAAAATATCTTATCTGAACGCAGGAGATGCAGGCAGGACTCCAGCAAACTTCCAAATGAACGAGGAACCACAATTGAGACAAGAACAATTGTTCACCGGCAACCATCATGGGAGGGAACCTCCGTTATATCAGACCAGTCCATGATCCCTGATTGCCAATCCTCGCTGAAAGGTTCAGTACTGTCTGTAACCACCAGAGGGAGTCTCTGCTCAGAAACCATCTCCAGCACATTCATAACAGTACTTCCCCCTTGAGGAGGGGTCACCGAACCCTCACCTGTACAACCAGGCCGATCAGGATGAGCTCGGTGATAGGCACGGATCAGTCTCCTAGCATGGATGTCCGAAGAAAACACCCAAGAATTGTCCTCCTGACCATAACCTCTCCACTTAACCAAATACTGGAGTTTCTGTCTAGAAAAACGAGAATCCAATATTTTCTCAACCACATACTCCAGATTGCCCTCAACCAAAACAGGGTCAGGAGGCGCAGCCATAGGAACCACTGGCTCAACAAACCTCTTCAATAAGGACTTGTGGAACACGTTATGGATCTTAAATATCCCTGGAAGAAGCAAACGGAAGGAAACAGGATTAAGAATCTCCATGATCTTATAAGGTCCAATGAACCTAGGCTTAAACTTTGGAGATGCAACCCTCATAGGGATATTTCTTGAGGACAACCAAACCAAGTCCCCCACTTTAAACCGAGGACCATCAGTCCTATGCCGGTTGGCAAACCGTTGGGCCTTCTCCTGAGAGAGAGACAACCTCTCCACTACCTGATCCCAAATCTGCTGCATTCGCTCCACAACAGAGTCAACACCCCGACAGACAGAAGCCTCCGTCTGTCCCAAAGAATATCGAGGGTGAAACCCAAAATTGCAAAAAAATGGAGACATCAAGGTGGCAGAGCTAGCCCTATTATTAAGAGCAAACTCAGCCAAAGGCAAAAAAGAGACCCAGTCATCTTGATCAGCAGACACAAAACATCTCAAATAAGTCTCCAAGGTCTGGTTTGTTCTCTCGGTTTGTCCATTGGTCTGAGGATGAAAAGCAGAGGAGAAAGATAATTGAACACCAAGTTTAGAACAAAATGTCCTCCAAAATCTGGAAACAAACTGGACTCCTCTGTCAGACACAATGTTCTCCGGAATGCCATGTAACCGAACCACGTGCTGAAGGAACAAAGGCACCAATTCGGAGGAGGAAGGTAACTTAGGTAATGGCACAAGATGTATCATCTTGTTAAACCTATCACAGATTACCCAGATAACGGTCATTCTCTGAGAAACAGGGAGTTCGGAAATAAAATCCATAGAGATATGGGTCCATGGCCTCTTGGGCACAGGTAATGGCATTAACAAACCACTAGAGCGAGAGCAAGGCTTGGAGCGAGAGCAAGTCCCACAGGACTGCACAAATTCCCTGACGTCACGAGACAAAGTAGGCCACTAAAAGGACCGACTCACCAAGTCTCTGGTGACAAAAAATCCCAGGATGACCAGCCAACGCGGAACAATGAATCTCAGACATCACACTCTTCTTCCACTGGTCTGGGACAAACAATTTCCCAATGGGGCAGCGCTCAGGTTTATCCTTCTGACACCCTTCCAAGGCCAGTCTCAAAGTGGCGAGATGGCGGAAAGAACTACACCCTCTTTCAAAATAACAGTAGGATCAGATAACTCAGGAGAGTCCGCAAAGAAACTCCTCGAGAGGGCATCTGCCTTAACATTCTTAGTGCCAGGAAGAAAAGAAACCACAAAATTAAAACGTGTGAAAAACAAGGCCCACCTGGCCTGTCTAGGATTATGTCGCTTGGCTGATTCGAGATAAACCAGATTCTTATGGTCCGTGAGGACCACCACCTGATGTTTGGCTCCTTCCAGCCAATGTCTCCACTCTTCAAAGGCCCACTTCATGGCCAATAACTCCCGATTACCCACGTCATAATTACGTTCAGTTGGAGAAAATTTTCGAGAGAAAAAGGCACAAGGGTTACTCTTAGAGGTCTCTGGATCTCTTTGGGACAAAACGGCACCTGCCCCAATTTCAGAGGCATCAACCTCCACCTGAAACGGTAGAGAAACATCAGGCTGCCGTAGAACAGGAGCAGAAGTGAATCTCTGCTTAAGTTCCTGAAACGCAGAGACTGCCGCAGGAGGCCAATTCACCACATCAGAACCCTTTTTGGCCAAATCAGTCAATGGTTTAACAATACCGGAGAAATTACCAATAAATTTATGATAAAAATTGGCAAAACCCAAAAATCTCTGAAGAGCCTTTAATGAAGTAGGTTGGACCCAATCACAGATGGCCTGAACCTTGACCGGGTCCATTTCAATAACAGACGGAGACAAAATGAATCCCAGAAATGAGACCTTCTGTACGCCAAAAAGACACTTTGATCCCTTCACATACAGTGCATTCTCTCTCAAAATCTGGAACACAGTCTGAACATGTTTCACATGAGAGTCCCAGTCATTGGAAAGAATCAAGATATCATCCAAATAAACAATCAGAAATTTATCCGCAAAATCCCTGAAAATATCATTCATGAAGGATTGGAAGATGGAAGGAGCATTAGTGAGCCCAAAGGGCATCACTAGGTACTCAAAATGCCCCTCTGGGGTATTAAACGCCGTCTTCCATTCATCCCCGTGCTTAATGCGAATAAGGTTATACGCCCCCCTGAGGTCAAGCTTGGTAAACCAACTAGCACTTTTCACCCTGGAAAACAGGTCAGAAATCAAGGGTAACGGATATTGATACTTCACAGTGATCTTATTCAAGAGACGATAATCAATACACGGCCTCAATGAACCATCCTTTTTGGCCACAAAGAAAAAACCGGCACCCAAGGGTGAAGAGGATGGTCTGATATGACCCTTCTCCAGTGACTCCTTGATATAAGATCGCATAGCATCGTGTTCAGGTACAGACAAGTTTAAAAGGCGACCTTTAGGAAATTTACCACCAGGCACTAATTCAATAGCGCAATCGTAGCTCCTGTGAGGGGGCAAAGATGCAGATTTACTTTCACTAAATACATCTGAAAAATCAGTCAAAAAGTCAGGAACATCCTGACACTGGGGAGAGGCAGAAAAAACAGGAGTGTCAGCATTAACACATTGGCAACCCCAACTGGTCACAGACACAGATTTCCAATCCAAAACAGGATTATGAGACTGTAACCAAGGGAAACCTAGTACAATAATGTCATGCAGATTATACAGCACCAGTAATTTGCAACTCTCCTGATGATCTGGTTCAACCCTCATTATCACCTGAGTAGAAAACTGGGGTTTATTCTCCGCCAAAGGGGTAGAATCAATGCCCAGTAGGGAATAGACTTCCGCAGGGGTATCATGGGAAACCCACAAGTCAAAATCCATCAGGTTAATAGCTGCTCCTGAATCAACAAAATCCTGAGCAGAAAATGTGGACAGGGAGCAAATCAGGGTAACAGTTAACAGAAATTTAGTCTGAACACTACCCAAGACAACTGAGCGTGCAAAACGTCTTCCCCGTTTAGGGCAGACTGAAATAGCATGAGAGGCGTCACCACAGTAGAAACAACCCATTGCGCTTTCGAAACTCATGACGCTGTGCCCCAGAAGTCACTATCACACTGCATGGGCTCAGAAGCTGGCTCACAAGGCAACACTATCTCACGCATACCTCTGCGCTCACGCAAACGTCTGTCAATTTGAATAGCCAATGACATAGAATCATTGAGACCAGAGGGAGCAGGGAATCCCACCATAACATCCTTTACATTCTTTGACAGCCCCTTCCGAAAAAGGGCTGCCAAAGCATCATCATTCCATTTGGTCAGGACTGCTAACAGTACAACTCAGCGTCTTCAAGACCCTGATTTAATGCCAACAAGGTTTTTTCAGCTTGATCAGTGACATTAAGTTCATCGTACAATAACCCCAGAGCCAGAAAAAATGCATCAATATCATTCAAAACAGGATCCCCAGGTGTCAGGGAAAAAGCCCAATCCTGAGGATCGCCGCGCAGGAGAGAGATGACAATTTGAACCTGCTGTGCTGCGTTCCCTGAGGACTTAGGCTTTAAGGAAAAAAAAAACTTACAGTTATTTTTGAAATTCAGAAATTTAGCCCGATCCCCCAAAAACAAATCTGGCATGGGAATCCTAGGTTCCACAACCGGCAACCCAGCAAGATAGGCAGCAATACTCCAAACCTCAGTGGCAAGCTGATCCACACGGCCAGACAACTGTGCAAGCTCCATTGAGAGAAAAAAAAATCCTCCTCAGCACCCAGAGAAACAGAGGGAAAAAAAATGCAACAAACAGGGAAAAGAAAAAAAAAATCTCTGACAACTCTGACAATCTTTTTTCTTTCCACACTATTTTTCCCTTCTGTGAGTACCATATAATTTTCAGTTTTGGGCCGGTGATACTGTTATGTTTTGGCAGCTGAGGAGAGTAAGCAAAATGGCAATACACCAGAGAGGCTGGAACCTATTGGATTGCAGTAACCTGAACTAACCACATAACTAGAGGTAGCCGTGGAGCGTTCCTACGTTGATCCTAGACGCCTCGTCACAGCCTGAGAGATAACTACACCTAAAGGCAGAAAGATGAAAGCTATCTGCCCCGGAGCAGATCCCCAAAGAAAATAGGAAGCCCCCAAACATGTAATGGCGGTTAGACAAGAAGAAACACGGACACAGACAGAAAATAGAATGAGCAAACGCTGGGGCCCAATCCGGAGGGGACCTGGCTGACCTCCACAGAAGTGCAGGGAACAATGCAAAAAGCAAGCACAAAAATAAAAGCAGAAAATATCTTATCTGATAGCAGAAGATGCAGGCAAGACTCAGCAAGCTTCCAAATGAACCAGGAACCACAATTGAGACAAGAACAATTGATCACCGGCAACCATCATGGGAGGGAATCTCCCTTATATCAGACCAGTCCATGATCCCAGATTGCCATTCCTCGCTGAAAGGTTCAGTACTGTCAGTAACCACCAGAGGGAGCCTCTGCTCAGAAACCATTTTTAGCACATTCATAACACCGGGCGCCATCTTGGATCTGGGTTCTTGGAGGAGGAAACGCAGGGAGCCCCCTCCCTGCGCGATGCTCCCCTGTGCCCCTGGTACACCGCGATCATGTATGATCAGGGTGTGCCAGGGGTTAATGTGCCGGGAGCGGTCTGTGACCGCTCCTGACACACAGTCCCGGGTGTCAGCTGTGATAGCTGACACCCAGCGGCGATTAGCTGCGCTCCTCCCGGGAGCGCAGCTGATCACCTATGACGTACTATCCCGTCCATGGTCAGATTGGCACGGGTTTCATGGACGGGATAGTACGTCTGATGTCAGAGAGGGGTTAAGCTACAGAACAATGAAATAGAGACATCCCTGTATCAGAAGCCAATCGACCGTCCAACATACCTTAAATGGGACAGTGTTGTGAATGGGTTTGAGATGAGTTCTGAGCAGAGGCTCCCTCTGGTGGTTACAAGCGGTACTAGTGAGGATTGGGAATCAGGTGTTACTGATTGGTCTTATTTAAGGGAATCATTTTCCCATCAGGGTTGCCGTGATCAATTGTTCTGGTCTGAATCCTTCTTTCCAGTTTCCCTTGTAGCCTGCTGTGTCGTGTCTGCATCTCCTGCTATCAGATAAGACAATTTCTTATTGTGTGTTTTTGCTATATTTTTGCATTTTGTCCTGCACTTCTGTGGGGCCTTCTGGGTCCCCTCCGGGGGCTTTTGCCCTCTCAGTTTGGTCCAGCCACTGTGTTTTGTACTTTTGCTTTTTGCAGTTTTTTCAGTGGCTGCTGTTTTTGTTACACCAGAGAACTAATTTAGGTGGTAGAGGTCGTGTGATCTCAGGTGATTTTGAAATTAGTAAGTTGGTGTTTTTCAGGGTTTTCTGGGATTGCAGTAAGTACCCTTCCTATCCTTTTCTATTTAGATAGTTTGGGCCCCAGCGTTTGCTCATACTATTTTCTTTCTGTGTCAGTATTTCCTCTTGTCTAACCGCCATTACATGTTTGGGGGCTTTCTATTATCTTTGGGGTTCTGCTCCGGGGCAGATAGCTTTCCTGTTTCTGTCTTTAGGTGTAGTTAGTTTCTCAGGCTGTGACGAGGCGTCTAGGACCATCGTAGGAACGCTCCACGGCTGCCTCTAGTTGCTGTGGTTAGTCAGGGTACTGCAATCTCATAGATTCCAACTGCTCTGGTGTATTTCCTTTTTTACCTGCACTCCTCAGCTACCGTAACATAACAGTATCACCGGCCATAAAAATTGTATGGTACTCACAGAAGGGAAAAAATATTTTGAAGGAAGAAAAGTTGTCAGAGATATTTTTCTGTTTGTTGCATTTTTTTTTTTTCCCTCTGTATCTCTGGGTGCTGGGAGGATCTTTTCTCCCAATGGAGTTTGCACAGTTGTCTGGCCGTGTGGATCAGCTGGCCACTGAGGTTCAGAGTATTGCTGCATATCTTGCTAGGTTGCCTGTTGTGGAACCTAGGATTCCCATGCCAGATTTGTTTTCAGGGGATCGAGCTAAGTTTCAGAATTTCAAAAATAATTGTAAATTGTTTTTTGCCTTAAAATCTAAGTCCTCAGGAAACGCAGCGCAGCAGGTTCAAATTATCATCTCTCTCCTGCGCGGCGATCCTCAGGATTGGGCTTTTTCCCTCACACCTGGGGATCCTGTTTTGAGTGATGTTGATGCATTTTTTCAGGCTTTGGGGTTATTGTACGATGAGCCTAATGTCACTGATCAAGCTGAAAAAGCCTTGTTGGCATTAAATCAGGGGCTTGATGACGCTGAGTTATACTGTCAAAGATTCCGTAGGTGGGCAGTCCTGACCAAATGGAATGACGACGCTTTGGCGGCCCTTTTCCGGAAGGGTCTGTCGGATAATGTAAAGGATGTTATGGTGGGATTCCCTGTCCCCTCTGGTCTCAATGATTCTATGTCATTAGCGATTCAAATTGACAGACGTTTGCGTGAGCGGAGAAGTATGCGTGGAGTGGTGTTGCCTTGTGAGCCAGCTGCTGAGCCCATGCAGTGTGATGGAGTGGTGTCTGGGGCACAGCGTCATGAGTTTCGAAAGCGCAATGGGTTATGTTTCTACTGTGGTGATGCCTCTCATGCTATTTCAGTCTGCCCTAAGCGGGGAAGACGTTTTGCACGCTCAGTTGTCTTGGGTAGTGTTCAGACTAAGTTTTTATTAACTGTCACTCTGATATGCTCTCTGTCCTCATTTTCTGCTCAGGCTTTCGTTGATTCTGGAGCAGCTATTAACCTGATGGATTATGATTTTGCTAAACGTTGTGGATTTCCCTTGATACCCCTACAGAAGTCTATTCCCCTACTGGGGATCGATTCTACCCCTTTGGCTGAGAATAAACCCCAGTTTTCTACTCAGGTGATAATGAGGGTTGAACCTGATCACCAGGAGTGCTGCAAATTTTTGGTTCTATATAATCTGCATGACATTATCGTGCTGGGTTTCCCTTGCTTACAGTCTCATAATCCTGTTTTGGATTGGAAATCTGTGTCTGTAACCAGTTGGGGCTGCCAATGTGTTAATACCAACACTCCTGTTTTTTCTGCCTCCCCCCAGGCTGAGGATGTTCCTGACTTTTTGTTTGATTTTTCTGATGTGTTTAGCGAAAGTAAATCTGCATCCTTACCTCCCCATAGGAGCTATGACTGCGCTATTGAATTAGTGCCAGGTAGTAAATTCCCTAAGGGTCGCCTTTTTAACTTGTCTGTACCTGAACATGACGCTATGCGGTCTTATATCAAGGAATCATTGGAGAAGGGTCATATCAGACCATCCTCTTCACCCTTAGGTGCCGGTTTTTTCTTTGTGGCCAAAAAAGATGGTTCATTAAGGCCGTGTATTGATTATCGTCTCTTGAACAATATTACTGTGAAATATCAATACCCGTTACCCTTGATTTCTGACCTGTTTTCCAGGGTGAAAAACGCTACTTGGTTTACCAAGCTTGACCTCAGGGGGGCGTATAACCTTATTCGCATTAAGCACGGGGATGAATGGAAGACGGCATTTAACACCCCTGAAGGGCATTTTGAGTACCTTGTGATGCCCTTTGGGCTCACTAATGCTCCTTCCGTCTTCCAGTCCTTCATGAATGACATTTTCAGGGATTTTGTGGACAAGTTTCTGATTGTTTATTTGGATGATATCTTGATTTTTTCTAATGACTGGGACTCTCATGTGAAACATGTTCGAACTGTATTCCAGATTTTGAGAGAGAATGCTCTGTATGTGAAGGGATCAAAGTGTCTTTTTGGCGTACAGAAGATCTCATTTCTGGGATTCATTTTGTCCCCATCTGTTATTGAAATGGACCCGGTCAAGGTTCAGGCCATCTGTGATTGGGTCCAACCTACTTCATTAAAGGCTCTTCAGAGATTTTTGGGTTTTGCCAATTTTTATCGTAAATTTATTGGTAATTTCTCTGTTATTGTTAAACCATTAACTGATTTGACCAGAAAGGGTTCTGATGTGGTGAATTGGCCTCCTGAGGCAGTCTCTGCGTTTCAGGAACTTAAGCAGAGATTCACTTCTGCTCCTGTTCTACGGCAGCCTGATGTTTCTCTGCCATTTCAGGTGGAGGTTGATGCCTCTGAAATTGGGGCAGGTGCCGTTTTGTCCCAAAAAGATCCAGAGACCTCTAAAAGTAACCCTTGTGCCTTTTTCTCTCGAAAATTTTCTCCTACTGAACGTAATTATGACGTGGGTAATCGGGAGTTATTGGCCATGAAGTGGGCTTTTGAAGAGTGGAGACATTGGCTGGAGGGAGCCAAACATCAGGTGGTGGTCCTTACGGACCATAAGAATCTGGTCTATCTGGAATCTGCCAGGCGACTCAATCCTAGACAGGCCAGGTGGGCCTTGTTTTTCACACGTTTTAATTTTGTGGTTTCCTTTCTTCCTGGCACTAAGAATGTTAAGGCGGATGCCCTCTCGAGGAGTTTCCTTGCGGACTCTCCTGAGCTATCTGATCCCTCTGTTATTTTGAAGGAGGGTGTAGTTCTTTCCGCCATCTCGCCTAATTTGAGACTTGCTCTGGAGGGGTGTCAGGAGGATAGGCCCGAGCGCTGCCCTGTTGGAAAATTGTTTGTCCCGGACCAATGGAAAAAGAGTGTGATGTCTGAGATTCATTGTTCCGCATTGGCTGGGCATCCCGGAATTTTTGGTACCAGAGACTTGGTTAGTCGGTCCTTTTGGTGGCCTACCTTGTCTCGCGATGTCAGGGAATTTGTGCAGTCCTGCGGGACTTGCTCTCGCTCCAAGCCTTGCTCTCGCTCTAGTGGTTTGTTGATGCCATTGCCTGTGCCCAAGAGACCATGGACCCATATCTCTATGGATTTCATTTCCGATCTTCCTGTTTCTCAGAGAATGACCACCATCTGGGTAATTTGTGATAGGTTTTCCAAAATGATACATCTTGTGCCATTACCTAAGTTGCCTTCCTCCTCTGAATTGGTGCCGTTGTTCCTTCAGCACGTGGTTCGTTTACACGGCATTCCTGAGAACATTGTGTCTGACAGAGGAGTCCAGTTTGTTTCCAGATTTTGGAGGACTTTTTGTTCTAAACTGGGTGTTCAATTGTCTTTCTCCTCGGCATTTCATCCTCAGACCAATGGTCAAACTGAGAGAACAAACCAGACATTGGAGACTTATCTAAGATGCTTTGTGTCTGCTGATCAGGATGACTGGGTCTCTTTTTTGCCTTTGGCTGAGTTTGCTCTTAATAATAGGGCTAGCTCTGCCACTTTGATGTCTCCGTTTTTCTGTAATTCTGGGTTTCACCCTCGATTTTCTTCAGGACAGACGGAGGCTTCTGTCTGTCCAGGTGTTGACTCTGTTGTTGAGCGTATGCAGCAGATTTGGGACCAGGTAGTGGAGAGGTTGTCCCTCTCTCAGGAGAAGGCCCAGCGGTTTGCTAACCGGCATAGGACTTATGGTCCTCGGTTTAAAGTGGGGGACTTGGTCTGGTTGTCCTCAAAGAATATTCCTATGAGAGTAGCATCTCCTAAATTTAAGCCTAGGTTCATTGGACCTTATAAGATCATGGAGATTATTAATCCTGTTTCTTTTCGTTGCTTCTTCCAGGGACATTTAAGATCCATAACGTGTTCCACAAGTCCTTGTTGAAGAGGTTTGTTGAGCCAGTGGTTCCTGCTGCTGTGCCTCCTGACCCTGTTTTGGTTGAGGGCAATCTGGAGTATGTGGTTGAGAAAATATTGGATTCTCGTTTTTCTAGACGAAGACTCCAGTATTTGGTTAAATGGAGAGGTTATGGTCAGGAAGATAATTCTTGGGTGTTTGCTTCGGACATCCATGCTAGGAGACTTATCCGTGCGTATCATAGAACTCATCCTGACCGACCTGGTTGCTCAAATGAGGGTTCGGTGACCCCTCCTCAAGGGGGGGGTACTGTTGTGAATGGGTTTGAGATGAGTTCTGAGCAGAGGCTCCCTCTGGTGGTTACAAGCGGTACTAGTGAGGATTGGGAATCAGGTGTTACTGATTGGTCTTATTTAAGGGAATCATTTTCCCATCAGGGTTGCCGGTGATCAATTGTTCTGGTCTGAATCCTTCTTTCCAGTTTCCCTTGTAGCCTGCTGTGTCGTGTCTGCATCTCCTGCTATCAGATAAGACAATTTCTTATTGTGTGTTTTTGCTATATTTTTGCATTTTGTCCTGCACTTCTGTGGGGGCCTTCTGGGTCCCCTCCGGGGGCTTTTGCCCTCTCAGTTTGGTCCAGCCACTGTGTTTTGTACTTTTGCTTTTTGCAGTTTTTTCAGTGGCTGCTGTTTTTGTTACACCAGAGAACTAATTTAGGTGGTAGAGGTCGTGTGATCTCAGGTGATTTTGAAATTAGTAAGTTGGTGTTTTTCAGGGTTTTCTGGGATTGCAGTAAGTACCCTTCCTATCCTTTTCTATTTAGATAGTTTGGGCCCCAGCGTTTGCTCATACTATTTTCTTTCTGTGTCAGTATTTCCTCTTGTCTAACCGCCATTACATGTTTGGGGGCTTTCTATTATCTTTGGGGTTCTGCTCCGGGGCAGATAGCTTTCCTGTTTCTGTCTTTAGGTGTAGTTAGTTTCTCAGGCTGTGACGAGGCGTCTAGGACCATCGTAGGAACGCTCCACGGCTGCCTCTAGTTGCTGTGGTTAGTCAGGGTACTGCAATCTCATAGATTCCAACTGCTCTGGTGTATTTCCTTTTTTACCTGCACTCCTCAGCTACCGTAACATAACAGGACAGTTTCCATCCAAAACACACAAAAAACTCTATTATCTACAGCCAAGCCTTCAAATACAACCGTATATGTTCCAACCCCATGGACAGAGATGAACACCTTGGTCGCCTCAGAAAGACCTTTCTGAATCAGGGCTACCATCCAAGAACAATTGAAAACCAAATTACAAGAGCCACCAGAATATCAAGGAAGCACCTGCTACATTACAAAGCTAAAGAAGAAAATAACCGGGTGCCTCTAGTGGTCACCTACAATCCAAATCTGGAGGTGCTAAGGGGAGCTGCACGGAAACTACAACCTTTACTACAAAAAGATGCCCGATTACAATCCATATTTCCAGACCCCTCACTACTGTGTTTTAGTCAGCCCCCAAATCTAAGAAGCATCATTGTCAGAAGCTCCTTGTCCTCCCCAACAGCTGCAGGAACCTTTCCTTCCAACAAGAAAAAATGTAAAACCTGTCCATTTATATTGACCACGGACAAGATAAAGATCCCCAACTCGCATCAGGACTTCAAGATCCCAGAGACTTTCAGCTGCATCACATCTAATGGGGTGTACCTAATTATTTGTACAAAATGTCCAACTGGGGGTCTGTATGTGGGGGAGACAGGGCAAAAACTGAGAACAAGGATGAATTCTCATCACCACACAATAAGTGAAAAAAGAATGGATCTACCTGTGGCCAAACACTTTGTGTCCCCGATCATAGCATGATGGACATGAAATTACTTGTATTAAAATCTAACTTTAAATCTGAGATTGAAAAGTTTGGGAATATAAACTCATGACGACCTTTGATACACTCAGTGCTGGAATGTGTGGATTTATGTCTTTTTACATCAATTAAGGAATTTGCTCCTAAGACCTTCTGGGGCAAAACAACACAATACCAGACCCCAATCAGAGGACAATAAAACTTTCACACTCTTTATCTATGAACTGTTCCAATATTTATGTTCATCTATATCTCCCATAATGATAGTTCTGCTTCACGCCACTTGTCTTATCTATTGCATTGTTTCTGTGCTGTGTTGTGTATTAATATGTGATTCTTCAGAATTTGTTTTAGTCTTTGCCTGATGAAGAGACCTGAGTAGTCTCGAAAGCTTGTAATGTGCTACCATCTTTTCAGTTAGCCATTAAAAGGTATCAACCACTGAGTACTCTCAATTCTAAATATTTTTCTATATACAATATACCGTATATACTCATATATAAGCTGACCCGTGTATAAGCCGACCCCCTAATTTTGCCACAAAAAACTGGGAAAACTTATTGACTCGCGTATAAGCCTAGGGTGAAAAATGATTATGCCCCCATATGCTTCATAGATTAGGCCCCCATAAACTGCACAGATTATGCCCCGTATGATCCACAGATTATGCCCCCATATGCTGCACAGATTATGCCCAATATGCTCCACAGATTAGGCCCCCATATGCTCCACAGATTAGGCCCCCACATGCTCCTTAGATTATGCCCCCTGTGAGACAGTGAAGGAATATGTGTTGAATGAGGTGTATATTTCACCTAAGTACTTTGCTGACTGGTATGAGCGAAATGTGTGGCTTTGTAAACCTGGTGGTAAAGAAAGGTCACTACACCTGCCATTCAGTACACGCTTGCAGCTCAGACCTGAATCCACTCAGGTGTTGATTAGGAAGCCAGAAGTAGGTGCTTGGGAGCACAGTCAGAGAGCTCGCTTAGTCTGGACACAGGAGGGGTCCTGGCACAGAAGGTGTCTCCAGGAGTATGAGCTGTCTCAGTCGGGGTGCTCGATGTACCCCGGACACAGGAGTAGTCTCTGTGAGAATCCATGCGGATAGCTGCTGAATAGGAGGGGAGCTCTCTCAAGTCTGAACGCTTGAAGGTGCCTTCAGACACAAGGAGGAGACTCTGTGAAACTACATGCTGGTAAATGCTGACCATATGTGTTGTTTTGGCCCAGGCTGGTAGAGTCTGGTCCCGGATAGATAGGGAAATCTATCTAAGTGCAGTAAGTGGCTGGACAAGCCCAGGTCTTATGTTTATGATTTGGTTTTGATTATGTTCTGTTGGCTGTAGACTTTAATAAAACTGGTTGCGGCCAGTTTTTACCAGAACTGCTGTCTATGAATGAACTGTTTCCGTGCCACTCTGTCTACCCGGACGGCGATCCCAGAGCTATATCCCCTGAAAAGCTTACAATTGGCGGAGAATGCTGGGGCAGCACAGTGGCTGATACAATTGGTGCTGGAATGTGCGTGCAGCACAGTGGCTTAGAGACAGCAATAAAGGAGAGAAGTCTGTTGAAGCAGCAGCAGAGAAAAAAAAAGTGTGTCAGCAAAAACGTCTGATTGGAGCAGTCTTAAAGAGACAGTAGCCCTAATAGAGTTTGCAAAAAAAAAAAAAAAGTGTGTCTGCACAGCAAAGCTGAACTTGTTGTGGAAAAGACTGTGGAGTGTGCAGCAGCAAAGGAGAAACGTCTGTTGGAGCAGTCTTAAAGAGACAGTGGCCCTAATAGAGTTTGCAGAGAAAAAAAAAAAAAAAGTGTCTGCACAGCAAAGCTGAATTTTCTGTGGAAAAGACTGTGGAGTGTGTATGTCTTGAGTGAAGACTGCCGTTGTTGAGACAGAGAAGTCTGACAGCATGGATGACAGCATGGAGGCGCTGTTTGAACAAATGGCGCAAGTTAATGTGCAACATAAGACTGCCGTGATTGAGACAGATAAGTCCGGCAGTATGGAGGAGCTCGTTGAGTACCTGGTCCAGGCCCAGCGAAGCATGCAGCAGAGCATGGAGCAGCAGCGCCTGCAGCACCAGCAGCGCATGCAGCAGGCCCAGCAGCAATTCCTGCAGCAGCAGCAGGTGAATGACCGGTTGTTTTTTGAGCAGGTTGCAGCACTGCAGGGGACTTGCGGCGCATCGTCCCAAAGTGGTGTTGCAAAGTCACCTGCATTGTCCGCTGTAAAGAAGGCGGTAAGACGATCCCTGAAAAAGATGACACCTCGTGATGATGTGGAGGTATATCTCACTAGGTTTGAGAGATTGGCAGAGAAGGAGAATCTGCCCCTATCTGAATGGGCCATGATGGTCGCACCCTATCTGATTGGAGAACCGCAAAGGGCCTATGCTGACCTGAGCGAGCAGGACAGCCAAGACTATGCCAAGCTGAAAGCGGAGATTCTTACCCGGCTGGGTGTTACGGTGACAGCCCGTGCCAGGGGAGTTCATGACTGGAGATGCAGTTGGGAGTCTGCAGTCAGCAAACCTGATTATGGAGTTGAAAAGGTGATAGTGAACCGCTACACCCGAGCATGTCCTCCTGAGGTACAGCCAGAGGTCGGACAAGGAGACCACCAGGACGCCAATCGTCTGGTCAGCCTGATGGAGAAGGCCTTCGCCAGCAAAGACTGTCTCCGTGACCAGCCGTCTGAGAGGTCGTCACTTCAGAGTTCCCGGACGCTGAACTCTCGCGGTAAGAGCGTTCCAGCTGTTGGGGACATGGGGTATGCTGATAAGCGGGTTCAGGCCCGAGGGGACATGTGGGTGGAAAAGTGTGATGGACAGGGTTGGAGATGTCGTGAAATTGCAGCCAACTGTCCAATAGAGGGGGAGCCTATGTATTGTGATGTTGGCAGATCCCTCTCTCTCTGCGCAGAACCTGTGTGTGTGTCCACCTCAGCCGAAGAGACTGGACCACAGGTGTCCCCGGTGGTTGTAAATGACTGCCCAGCACAGGCCCTCTTGGACTCAGAGAGTCCAGTGACTTCCCTATGTGACAGCCTGATTGATAGGGACTTCATCCCTGATAAGCACCTGAGTATGGTGTGCATCCATGGAGACACCAAAGTCTACCCAGAGACTGCCGTGGACTTGGTCCCCAAACTCGGGGAGGTTTCATATGAAGTGGGGGTAGTGAAGAACCTGGTGCAACCCGTTATATTGGGTAATGACTTTCCCCGGTCTAAGGATCGCTGGGGGAAAAATGTTTCTGATGGACAGTGTGATGAAGCTCCTACTGAGGGTGCGCAGTCCCGAGGGGCGGAACACAATGCTAGTGGGCCATTAAGCTTATGTGATGATGATAATGATAATGATGATGATGATCATGATAATGATGATGACCATGATGATGATGCTGATGCTGATGCTGATAATGATGATGATCATGATAGTGATGATGATACTGATCATAATCATGATAATGATATTGATAATGACTGTGATAGTGATGAAATTCCTTTGCAGGTGATGTTGGGAGACGAGGATGGTGGTTCTCGGGAACCGAGTGTCCCAGACTTACCTGTGTCCTGTGACAATTTTGAGAGTGAGCAGTGGCGAGACCCCTCTCTTGAAACGGCCCAGGAAAATATAAATGTTCTAAATGAGGTTTCCCAAGAGCCTGGCTCTGAGGAGAGGTTTCCTCATGTCGCCATAGACACTCACCTGTTGTTTAGGGACACTAAGGTCCAGGGAGAGGTCGTGAGCCAGCTCCTAGTACCTGAGCTATATGGAAGTATAGTGCTGGGGTTGTCACATAGTCACATACTTGAGGGACCACCTGAGGGAAACCTCAGGGTTGTCACATAGTCACATACTTGAGGGACCACCTGAGGGAAACCAGAGACCAGATGGTGAAGTTAATGTTGTGGATGACATGTTAACTAAGGTTCCAGATCAAGATGTGAATGAGAATGAATTGTATAACCCTGACAGTGAGCAGGATGTGAATGAAAATGAATTGTATAACCCTGACAGTGAGCAGGATGTGAATGAAAATGAAGTGTATGGCCCTGAAAGTGAGCCAGATGTGGCTGAGAAAAAGGGGTCAGACAGTGGTAGTGATAGTGAATCATCTGATGACAATAAAGCAACCAGTGCAAATGAGGAAGGCATGGTAGCAGAGGAGGTTGAGAGTCCTGAGAAGAAAGCTGATGCTGACCTTACAGCCAGACAGAAGATGGCATCTGAAGATGTTTTACAGTTGGCCGGTTCCCTGGCGAAGACTAAGGTGAAAGGAGGAGAGCTGAGCTTTAAAGGCAGGACTCTGAAACTGAACACAGCACAAGTGGATGCTGTTGAAGATGAGAAGTTATCAATGTGTGGTGTGGATCTGCATCATGCCAAGGACTCTGAGGGTGATGCTGCAGAGGTGGAAAAAGCCATGGAAGTGGTAGACACCAAACCAGATGCCTCACCAGAAGCTGAGGTCTCAAGTGAAGCTGTGAGGAACAAGACTGAAGATGTGGGGACTGACTCTGCCCCGGAATCTGTTTCTGCCGGAGACAGCGGCGTGGACGGTGTACTGTCCGGATCCGTGCCTGCAACTCGCGAAGCTCGGGCCGGAAGTTCGGCGCCCGGTGCTCCATCGGTGTTCCCGAGCGACACAAAGGATCTGGATAAATCCCAAGATGAGATTTTGAGACATCAGGTTGGCCTTGGTGAGCTCAAGCGCATTTTCATGGAGTCTACACCTGAACCACGTCCCAGTGAGTGGGAGGGGCGATGTGTCGCTCCGTTGCCGCTGCAGACACACAGGAGCTCAGATGGGATGCAGAACGTGGTAGAAGAGAAGACTGATGGTAGGGCTTCTGAGCATGTCCTACCAGAAGAGCCTGTACACGAAGAGGATGAAGTATGTGTACCGAAAAAGAAAAACGATCAGCTCCCTCTACAGTGCCAATCGTTTGAACAGTGTGGCTCAAAATTGTCAGAGACCATGATAGAGGCGCTTAAGTTCTGTGAAATAGAATTTATGAATCAACTGATATTTAAGAAAGTAGATGTGCTAAAAAAGGTTCAGGGGGAATTAGAGAAAGGTGAAAAAACCCCTATACCTCCTGTGACAGTTGGTGACACAGGGTCAGTGCCCCAAAAACAGGAGGTACGAAAGTTTCTGAGGAAGAATCAGCAGAGGTTTTCTGACGTGCCTGGTTGTACTTCTCTGGTGAGGCACTATACCGAGACTGAGGCTGGCACTAAGGTCAAGCTGAAACCGTGCAGGACACCCGAGGCCCGCAGAGAGCATAAGCCTGGGAGGGTACAGCGTAGTGCGGTTGCTTTAGGTGAAGATACAGATGAACTTGGTGTTGGCCATAACTGGTCCGGAGTTCACTGTCTCTTTAGGATTGTTGACCAGCCCTCCGGTCTGGATGACCAGCCCTCCGGTCTGGAGAAGAGGGGGGGGATATGTGAGACAGTGAAGGAATATGTGTTGAATGAGGTGTATATTTCACCTAAGTACTTTGCTGACTGGTATGAGCGAAATGTGTGGCTTTGTAAACCTGGTGGTAAAGAAAGGTCACTACACCTGCCATTCAGTACACGCTTGCAGCTCAGACCTGAATCCACTCAGGTGTTGATTAGGAAGCCAGAAGTAGGTGCTTGGGAGCACAGTCAGAGAGCTCGCTTAGTCTGGACACAGGAGGGGTCCAGGCACAGAAGGTGTCTCCAGGAGTATGAGCTGTCTCAGTCTGGGTGCTCGATGTACCCCGGACACAGGAGTAGTCTCTGTGAGAATCCATGCGGATAGCTGCTGAATAGGAGGGGAGCTCTCTCAAGTCTGGACGCTTGAAGGTGCCTTCAGACACAAGGAGGAGACTCTGTGAAACTACATGCTGGTAAATGCTGACCATATGTGTTGTTTTGGCCCAGGCTGGTAGAGTCTGGTCCCGGATAGATAGGGAAATCTATCTAAGTGCAGTAAGTGGCTGGACAAGCCCAGGTCTTATGTTTATGATTTGGTTTTGATTATGTTCTGTTGGCTGTAGACTTTAATAAAACTGGTTGCGGCCAGTTTTTACCAGAACTGCTGTCTATGAATGAACTGTTTCCGTGCCACTCTGTCTACCCGGACGGCGATCCCAGAGCTATATCCCCTGAAAAGCTTACACCCCATATGTTCCACAGATTAGGCCCCCATATGCTCCACAGATTATGCCCCCATATGTTCCACAGATTAGGCCCCCATATGCTGCACAGATTATGCCCAATATGTTCCACAGATGAGGCCCCCATATGCTCCACAGATTAGGCCCCCATATGCTCCTCAGATTATGCCCCCATATGTTCCACAGATTAGGCCCCCATATGCTCCTCAGATTATGCCCCATATGTTCCACAGAGTAGGCCCTTATATGCTCCTCAGATTATGCCCCCATAAATTCCACAGATTATGCCCAATATGCTCCACAGATTAGGCCCCCATATGCTCCTCAGATTATGCCCCCATATGTTCCACAGATTAGGCCCCCATACGCTCCACAGATTATGCCCCATAGTATGTCCCTTATGCTGCTGCTGCTGCAAAAAAAAACAAATGACATACTCACCTCTCGTCGCTGGGGGCCAGGTGCCGGTGTCCTGAGCAGGCGGTGACACTGGCACGCTATGGGGGACAGGTGCCGATGTCACCGCTGGCTTAAGACCCCGGCACCTGAGATATTTACCTGTCACCGGACCGCTCCACTGCTGCGCTGCTCCCGCTTCCGGGTTCTCGGCAGTAAATGAGCAGGCTGGGGGCACGGCGCGCACTAACGACGTCATCGCGCCCTCTGCCTAAACATTTACAGCCAGAGGAGTCGGATGAGGGAGCAGCGGTGGAACGGGACAGGTGAATATCGCTATACTCACCCCTCCGCCAGCGCGTCACTCTCTGAAGCGTCTCCTCTTCTCCCGCAGCTTTACTTCCAACAGCGGTCACACCGCTCATTAGAGTCATGAATATGTGCATATTCATGACTTTAATGAGCGGTACCATGTGACCGCTGCAGGAAGGAGCCGGAGATCGTGGGAGAAGCAGGGGGGCTGCAGAGACCGTGCCGGCGGAGGGGTGAGTATGATCCGACACCCCCGTGCCCCCGCCGACCCCTGTATATGACCCGCGTATAAGCCGAGAGGGGACTTTCAGCCCTAAAAAATGGGCTGAAAATCTCGGCTTATACACGAGTATATGCGGTATTAAGAAATGATTAGTGTGGCGGGTGTCGTATTGGCAGTAGCCCTTTAAGGGACGCCGCTGATCACATTATTGCTCGCTGTCCATGTGTGACCTGTAACCTTTTTATAAACTACAGATGGAGCGGCTACAATGAGTTTATTATAGAAAGGAAACCTGGCGATGAATATAATACATATTTAATAAGACGAAGATTAGAAGTTCAGCCTGTGCCCCGGGGTGACAACATGGAAGTCTTATTAACTAAATGTCAGCACTGCCCCATAACCGCCACACTTCTATCATCTCACCGGATAGAAATTCTGACGCATTTCACATATCGATCAGATGTGAAACTTCCCTATGGGGGCGACACATGGAAGAAACGGACAGGACACCTCTGATATATGGGGGGGGCTGCATATAAAGCTGGGTGTCCGTGCCTGCGCCCCTTTAACCGCAGCGTTTTATACATGTGTTATATAAGAGGTTTTCCAACGACTGGTCCAGGACTCTGTCGTCTTCTTGATTTCCGTGGCCGCTCCAGGAGTCCTCAGAGGGACTAAGAGGGAGTATAAGAGCCAGAGAATTAAAGGGATTGTCCATATATCTTAAAATAGAAAAAAGAGCAACAGAAAGGAAGCGGGGCGCTCCACTCCGGACGATTCACTGCAACGGAGTGGGGATAAAAAGCATCTACCGCTCTGGAGGGCTTAACGCCGGTCACAAACATGTATCTGCCTACTAAATCAACTGATCGACAAATCTTTGATCATTGACTGCAGCTTACCTACCCTATAGGGAGTCAGAAATTCACCACTTGTCTTTTCAGGCTGCTGCAATGTCTAACCTTCCTACTTTACACTGAAGCGCTGCTTGTTCATATTACATACACCAAATGATACTTGACATTACACCCAGAAATTTTAACTCAAAACCACTACGGGGTAACAACGTCCACCCCTTCCCAAAAGGCACTGTGATCTAAACAAGGCACTAGTCTATGTATCGCCCCTCGATCATCCAGCACCCCATCTCTGATATGTCACATCAAGGTCATCTTCCTGTCTTTCCATCATTTCTTGACATGTAACATTATACATAAAAAGGTAAAAACAAAAACAAACACTGGAAGAGCAGAAACCAGGGCAGCATTGTGTTACATAGTGTCCAGCACCCGTCTGCAGTGTGATCCAAGAGCAGGTTTAGTTTTATACTAATCTGGGAGATAAAAATACAAGTCGCTTCTACTATTCCAATGGCTACTGCTAAGCAGATGCGTGGTGCAGCCTGGGCGTGGCCAAGATGCTCACTGCACTCTAGTAAACCACAGATTTTCCACGTCTCTGCCTCCTGCTCGTCACACGGCTCAGCTCTGATGGAAAGTATCCAACATCGACTCCATCCTGACATCTTATCTGAATCTGGGAAAGCTGTGTGACTGTGGGTGAGACCGCCAATCCATGCAAAATATTTTTACTTTTTCCCCCATACGAAGGTATTTATTTATATTATTTTTTTGTAATAACCAAAACCGCTAGTTTTAACCATATAATGTAGAACCAGAAAAAATATGATATGGGGGGGTGAAATAATTGTTTGAGATTTATTTTTGTGTTCAATTTTAAAATCGTTCTGCAAATGCGGTAGATTATGGCGATAAAAAAAAAAAAAAAAATTAACAATTGTTTTACTGCTTTTCTAAGTTTATGAAGTTAAAAAAAAATAGTTTGTGGGGGTATTTTTTAGAACTTTTTTTTCCTTAATGAGCTGTGTGTAAGCACTTGGTGTAGCATTAATCAAAAAATGTTATAATATTTCGGGTTATTTATGACTTTTTACATGTATTTCAATTTTTTTGTGGTGCATGTAGGGAGGGGAATGATAAAACAAGCACCCCTACCGACGATGCATCCACAATATTTTTACCTTTGTATTTATTTTTTTTTTACTTTATTGTGGTGTTATTTTTTTTTTTTTTACCAGTGTTTTACAGTACTTTTTTACCATCCCTTCACAATATTTACCTTTTATTTATTCTGTTTATATTTTTTACTGTATTTTTTCATTAACTGTTAATGTATTTTTTTAAATATTTAAAAAAAATGTATATATATATATATATATATATATATATATATAAATAAATATATATTTTTTCAAAAAAAAGGATTTAAACGAACAGTGCACCTTAAGATGAACCCTTTACCTAAAGAATAAAAATTTAAAAGATGCTTTCTATAGTAAAATGATCACAGGACACAGACTTTTGCTCCTTAAAAGTTTATTACATTAATGTTTCCGGAAATGCGTGCAGTTGCCGTCTTCTGTGAACGAGTTGAAGTGGCGGCATCAAGGGAAATATCTTTCAGTCCTTGGTCTCCCGACGCATCAAGCGAAACATCTTTCAGTCCTTGGTCTCCCGACGCATCAAGGGAAACATCTTTCAGTCCTTGGTCTCCCGACGCATCAAGGGAAACATCTTTCAGTCCTTGGTCTTCCGACTACATTGCACGGCGGTGGCGGCTGAGTCTGCGTCTGCGAACTAAATAAGAAGAAAAAGTAACAATCGTCTGCTGCCCACTGAATACTAAAGATTGGTCCTGCGGCCGGCACGATGCTTCAGGGGCTCCTCCTGGTCCTGCGCAGCCTCCTACGTCTGCTGTGTTTCGTCCTCATTCTAGAAGGCATGATGACAAAATAGAGCTTCTTTTCTTCCCGGCCAGGAGCAAGATGACTAATGATGGCTGCAGGGCTCCAGGAGGGGTTTTTATAGCAGCTTACTACTGTGACATCATAATTCGATGACATACCACGTGGGTGTGGCCCCTTTGTGTAGTCAGAGGGTGTGGTCGGATGATCTCAGCGATTTGCATATTCCGTGACTTCATAAAACTGATGTCATTGAGCGTGTCATGAACATTCTATTTGGAATCCTGACTTCAGCCTCTTTCTGAATAAATATTATAAATATACATTTTTTAAATTTCCTATGCTCCCTTCTTTTTCACTTAATTACTAACTTGACAGATGCTTGGAAAGCTAGCAGTGAGTTCAGTAAATATAATGGCACTCATGATTGTAGTTATTTTAACCTTCCCCTCAAAAAACAGTTATGGACAAAGTAGGACCCTGCCTCATTTATGAAACCAACAAGCTTTGTTTCCCGTAGCAACCAACCATAATGCTGCAGTCCAAGAAAAGCTGATATTTGTTTGGTTGCTAGGGGCAACAAGACCAGTTTTGCTTTCCAAATGAGCAAGCATTACCCACATTTTTAAGTCCCAAATCTTGGCGGTAAAAAACTGACCCCAAGACACTTTGGGTGTGCATAAACCATGTGGGGTTTTTTGGCTTTAACAGACCTGCCAAAATGGTGACTGTTAGGCTACTTTCACACATCAGTTTTTTGACGTCAGGCACGATCCGGCCTTTTTTTTAAACACCGGATGCGGCGAACTGACATGCCGGATCCGGTGTTTTAACATTGACTAAATATAGCGTCGGATCACGCCGCATGTACCTGCATTTCGTCCGTTTTCTGCCAGATCCGGTGTATGGTCTCATTCCGGCGTCTAGGAAAAACGTCTACTCTAACGTTTTTTGTCTCCGGCCAAAAAGCCGGAAGTGCCGGATCCGGTGAAAGTCTATGAGCGCCGCAATGTGCCGCATCTGGCAAAAACCTGATCCGGTGGCCTGATCTGGTTTTTTAGTCTGAGAATGTTAATTAGCCCAGCCAGAGGCAAACCTATATATACCATGCAAGTGGGACACTCTGCCATATGCCATGCAACCATCAAGACCAAGCCAGCAACGAACTGCAGAGGATTTGGAGCCAGCACCACCATCCATAGAAATGGAGTCCGGGGACCACCGTGACGTTGGAGCGGAGGAGACGGGACCAGACGCTAGACGGTCAATATCACACACCCCATTATACTATGCGTGTATTGCTATATACTGTGTTGGCATTGTTGTATACTATGCGTGTATTGCTATATACTGTGTTGGCATTGTTGTATACTATGTGGGTAGTGCTTTATACAATGTGGGTATTGCTATATATTTTGTGTTGGCATTGTTGTATACTATGTGGGTATTGCTATATAACTGTTTTGGCATTGATGTATACTATGCGTGTATTGCTATATACTGTGTTGGCATTGTTGTATACTATGCGTGTATTGCTATATACTGTGTTGGCATTGTATACTATGTGGGTAGTGCTTTATACAATGTGGGTATTGCTATATACTGTGTTGGCATTGTTGTATACTATGTGGGTAGTGCTTTATACAATGTGGGTATCATGGGCGTACCCAGGATCAAAACTAGGGGGGGGCAAGCCAAGGTCACATCTTATACAGGTCACATTGTATACACTGTACATTATCCTGCATATTAGGTATGAAGAATTAGAACTGTTGTATATTGTATAATACAGCAGTGTATGCGACACTACGCTGTATATACCATATATTATACATGGCACACCAGCCTCTATACAAAGAATAAGAGGCATTATAACCTGTATATGAAAAGTATAATACAGCAGTGTATATACACTCTATATACCGCACACGATGTGTATGACCCTGTATACACCATATACTACACTCTATATACCGCACACGATGTGTATGACCTGTATACACCATATACTACACTCTATATACACTGCACACGATTTATATGGCCTATATACCGCACACGATGTGTATGACCCTGTATACACCATATACTACACTCTAAAACCGCACACAATGTGTATGACCCTGTATACACCATATACTACACTCTATATACCGCACACGATTTATATGGCCTATATACCGCACACGATGTGAAAATAGTCATTTTTCATTAAGCTGGGGCTATACGTCAACTTTGGCCATGAAACAGCTGCTTGTATAATGCAGGTAAATGGGGTCGATTTGTGACCCGGCTAGACACCGCGACAAAGAATCAGAACCAGTTGGATTTTTTTTGCAACTTGATTGTCGCAGTTGCAATACCTTGTGGGTCATAATGCAACCCCATCGATGGAGCAGCAGCAGCCTAGAGCAATTTTTGGCCGTTTGTGTCACAGCCAATGTCGCCTTCTTTGATGTAATGGACGAGAAATGTATATAAATACTATTCAAAACAATGTACATATTTTATGACATGAGAGAGAGACCTGTGCACTTCACTGTGCACTATAGAGCCATATCATGAGACCTGTGCTCTTCACTGTGCACTATAGAGCCGTACATGTGAGAGAGACCTGTGCACTATAGAGCCATATCATGAGACATGTGCACTATAGAGCCATATCATGAGAGACATGTGCACTATAGAGCCATATCATGAGACCTGTGCACTATAGAGCCGTACATGTGAGAGAGACCTGTGCACTATAGAGCCATATCATGAGACCTGTGCACTATAGAGCCATATCATGAGAGACCTGTGCATTTCACTGTGCACTATAGAGCCATATCATGAGACCTGTGCACTATAGAGCCATATCATGAGACCTGTGCACTATAGAGCCATATCATGAGACCTGTGCACTATAGAGCCATATCATGAGAGACCTGTGCATTTCACTGTGCACTATAAAGCCATATAGAGACCTGTGCACTATAGAGCCATATCATGAGAGACCTGTGCACTATAGAGCCATATCATAAGAGACCTGTGCATTTCACTGTGCACTATAGAGCCATATCATGAGACCTGTGCACTATATAGCCATATCATGAGAGACCTGTGCACTATAGAGCCATATCATGAGAGACCTGTGCACTATAGAGCCATATCATGAGACATGTGCACTATAGAGCCATATCATGAGAGAAATGTGCACTATAGAGCCATATCATGAGAGACATGTGCACTATAGAGCCATATCATGAGAGACCTGTGCACTATAGAGCCATATCATGAGAGACCTGTGCATTTCACTGTGCACTATAGAGCCATACAGAGAGAGAGACCTCCGACGCAGAAGCTTCCGCCACTACTCACCCCGGCACAGAGTGGCTCCTAATAACAGGTCTCACAGGACAGGTGCAGATCTGTGGGACCCTTGGCCAGCAGCAGGAGGAAGCAGCCATAGCTAGCAGCAGCACTCACACACTCAAGCAGCCGGGCAGCTGAAGGACCTGTGGACACGCCTCTCTCTGGATCATGTGACCCTGTGACTGCATTCAATCCATCCTGATTCTTCACATATGTAACTAGAGGACCTGCGGTGACACCTCCCTGCTGCGGGTCACATGGTTGGGTGATGTCCTCCTCTCTTTCACTATGGGTGGACTGATCGGTGGCAGAGTCTCAGCCTGTGCTGCAGTGAGTCCCGCCCCCTGTCAGCTTTGTGTGTCTGCCTGCTCTCCAAGTTCTTTGTGTGCCCCTGCTTCTAGGGGGGGGCAGTTGCCCCCCCCTGCCCCACGGTGGGTACGCCCATGGTGGGTATTGCTATATATTTTGTGTTGGCATTGTTATATACTATGTGGGTATTGCTATATACTGTTTTGGCATTGATGTATACTATGCGTGTATTGCTATATACTGTGTTGGCATTGTTATATACAATGTGGGTATTGCTATATACTGTGTTGGCATTGTTGTATACTATGCGTGTATTACTATATACTGTGTTGGCATTGTTGTATACTACGTGGGTATTGCTATATACTGTTTTGGCATTGATGTATACTATGCGTGTATTGCTATATACTGTGTTGGCATTGTTGTATACTATGTTTCTATACGAATGCACAAAGCATGGGCAACAAACAAGGAGAACTGGAGCTACTAACGCAGGAGAAGAAATATGATGTCATTGGAATCACTGAGACTTGGTGGGACGATACACATGATTGGAATACAAGGCTAGAAGGATACAACTTATTTGCAAGAAACAGACTTGATAAACGAGGAGGAGGTGTTGCATTGTATGTTAGAAAAGCGTATATCTGCACAGAGATTGATGCTTCAGAGACTGGGAGTTCTGTGGAAACTGTTTGGGTAAGAATACAAGGACAGAACAATGGAAAGGACACCATTGTAGGCATTTACTACAGGCCGCCTGTGCAAGCTGAAGATATGGATGAACTCTTTATGCATCAAATGGCCAAGTTCTCCAAAAAATATGACATAGTGGTCATGGGAGATTTCAACCATCCAGACATTTGTTGGGAATCTCTCTCAGGCAAAACTAACAGGTCCAGGAAATTCTTATCCTCTCTTGCTGACAACTTTATCTTCCAAAAGGTAATGGAGAAAACAAGGGGATCTGCTACCTTGGATCTATTCCTCATAAACAGGGAGGAAATGGTGGAGGAGGTAAGAGTGGCTGGGACTCTAGGAGGTAGTGACCATGCTATTTTAGAATTTTGGATAACAAGAGGAGGAAGACCTGTGAAGACTCAGATGTCAAGGTTAGATTTCAGAAAGGCAGATTTTAAGGAACTCAGAAAGAGAATTGGAGGGATCCAATGGCTGGATATCCTTAAGGACAAAAATGTCCAGGAAGGATGGAAAATCTTGAAAAATGAGATTCTCAAAGCACAATCATTAACAATTCCGAAAAGAGGGAAGAATGGGAAGCATTTAAGGAAACCAGGATGGATGAACATAGAACTTAAACACATGCTAAAAAGGAAGAAAGAAATGTTTATCAAATGGAAAGAGGGAGGCATATCTAAAGAAGAATATAATGCCGTCTGCAGAACCTGCAGGGCACAAATCAGATTATCTAAAGCTGACAATGAATTAAGGCTTGCAAGTGACGTCAAAAGCAACAAAAAAGGATTTTGGGGATACGTCAAAAGTAAAAGAAAAGTCAAAGATGCTATAGGATTTTTACAGGATGAAAATGATGAAATGGTAAGTCAGGATGTTGAGAAGGCTGAACTTTTAAATTCCTATTTTGCATCTGTTTTCTCTCAGAAAGGAAATGTAACATCAACTGATCTTCACTGTCCTATTAAAGGAATAGAAGAATCCAGGATATCTATAAACAGAAAGACAGTGAGGAAACACTTAGCTAACATAAATGAATTCAAGTCTCCAGGTCCAGATGAATTACACCCCAGGGTACTGAAGGAGATAGCAGAAGAAATTCTTGAACCACTGTCCATAATCTTTGAAAATTCTTGGAGAACAGGAGAAGTCCCAGAAGACTGGAGAAGAGCAAATGTTGTTCCTATCTTCAAAAAGGGGAAGAAGGTGGACCCAGGGAACTACAGGCCGGTGAGTCTGACTTCTATACCATGAAAGATCTTTGAACAAATTATTAAAGAACATGTATGCAAGTACCTGGATAAGAATGAAGTGATTAAACAGAGTCAGCATGGGTTTGTAACTAATAAGTCATGTCAGACTAACTTAATTTCCTTCTATGACAGAATCACTGACTGGGTGGATCAGGGAAATGCTGTAGATATAGTATATCTTGACTTCAGCAAAGCATTTGACAAAGTATCTCACACAATCCTTATTGAAAAAATGACTAAGTATGGAATGGACAAGGCAACTGTTAGGTGGATTCATAACTGGCTTAGTGATCGGACCCAAAGAGTGGTTGTAAATGGCTGCACATCCAGTTGGAAGAATGTCTCAAGTGGGGTACCACAAGGCTCTGTTTTGGGCCCTGTATTGTTCAACATCTTTATCAATGATTTAGATGAAGGAATTGAGGGTAAACTGATCAAATTTGCTGATGACACAAAGCTAGGAGGGGTAGCTAATACTAGAGAAGAGAGAGAGAGGATTCAAAAAGATATACATAAACTGGAGCAGTGGGCAGTAACTAACAGAATGGATTTTAACAGGGAAAAATGCAAAGTACTACATCTGGGCAATAAAAATGAAAAAAGCATATACAAAATGGGAGGAATAGGACTAAGTAACAGCACATGTGAAAAAGACTTGGGTATACTAATTGATCACAGACTTAACATGAGTCAACAGTGTGATGCAGCAGCAAAAAAGGCAAATGCAATTCTAGGATGTATCAACAGAAGCATACAGTCTAGATCACGTGAGGTCATTATTGCCCTCTACTCCTCTTTGGTCAGACCTCATCTGGAATACTGTGTCCAGTTTTGGGCACCACATTTTAAAAAAGACATCAACAAACTGGAGCAAGTTCAGAGAAGAGCCACCAGAATGGTGACCGGTCTGCAAACCATGTCCTATGAGGAACGGTTGCAGGATTTGGGAATGTTTAGCTTGCAAAAAAGAAGACTGAGAGGAGACTTAATAGCTGTCTACAAATATCTCAAGGGCTGTCACATTGTAGAAGGATCATCTTTATTCTCATTTGCACAAGGAAAGACTAGAAGCAATGGGATGAAACTAAATGGGAGGAGACACAGATTAGATATTAGAAAAAACTTTTTGACAGTTAGGGTGATCAATGAGTGGAACAGGCTGCCACAAGAGGTGGTGAGTTCTCCTTCAATGGAAGTCTTCAAACAGAGGCTGGATAGACATCTGTCTGGGATGATTTAGAGAATCCTGCTTTGAGCAGGGGGTTGGACCAGAAGGCCCAGGAAGTCCCTTCCAACTCTACCATTCTATGATTCTATGTGGGTATTGCTATATTCTGTTTTGGCATTGATGTTTACTATGCGTGTATTGCTATATACTGTGTTGGCATTGTTGTATACTATGTGGGTATTGCTATATACTGTTTTGGAATTGTATACTATGCGTGTATTGCTATATACTGTGTTGGCATTGTTGTATACTATGTGGGTAGTGCTTTATACAATGTGGGTATTGCTATATATTTTGTGTTGGCATTGTTGTATACTATGTGGGTATTGCTATATACTGTTTTGGCATTGATGTATACTATGCGTGTACTGCTATATACTGTGTTGGCATTTTTGTATACTATGTGGGTAGTGCTTTATACAATGTGGGTATTGCTATATATTTTTTGTTGGCATTGTTGTATACTATGTGGGTTTTGCTATATACTGTTTTGGCATTGATGTATACTATGCGTGTATTGCTATACTGTGTTGGCATTGTTGTATACTATGTGGGTAGTGCTTTATACAATGTGGGTATTGCTATATACTATGTTGGCATTGTTGTATACTATGTGGGTATTGCTATATACTGTGTTGGCATTGTTGTATACTATGCGTGTATTGCTATATACTGTGTTGGCATTGTTGTATATTATGTGGGTAGTGCTTTATACTATGTGGGTATTGCTATATACTGTGTTGGCATTGTTGTATACTATGTGGGTAGTGCTTTATACAATGTGGGTATAGCTATATACTGTGTTGGCATTGTTGTATATTATGTGGGTAGTGCTGTATGCTATGAGGGTAGTGCTTTATACTGTGTGGGTCCTGCTGTTTAATATGCATTCTAGTATGGGAACTGAATTTTACTACATGGATGACTATTGCGGCGCATTATACTATATGGTGCACTATGAGGAGTGTATTATACTGTGAAAATATCGTACTTCATCCTGAATTCTGCCAAAATATTATATTCTATCTATCTATCATCTATATGATGATTGTGTCCATGTATTCATTGCAATTTTTTCTATTTATTCCACAGCAGAGGACATCATCAGAGACAGGAGGCTGCAACAGCACCACAAGAACCAAGTGAATCAGGAGAGCAGCGTGAGATAGCAGCATACAGCAGACGGTAAATATCTCAGACCCCATAACCGAAAACGTAACTTTCGTCTTTCAGCACGGGCCATGATTGTATACATGTATTCATTGCAATTTTTTTATATTTATTCCACAGCAGAGGACATCATCGGAGACAGGAGGCTGCAACAGCACTCCAAGAACAAAGTGAATCAGGAGAGCAGCGTGAGATAGCAGCATACAGCAGACGGTAAATATCTCAGACCCCATAACCGAAAACGTAACTTTTGTCTTTCAGCAAGGGCCATGATTGTATACATGTATTCATTGCAATTTTTTTCTATTTATTCCACAGCAGAGGACATCATCGGAGACAGGAGGCTGCAACAGCACCCCAAGAACAAAGTGAATCAGGAGAGCAGCGTGAGATAGCAGCATACAGCGGACGGTAAATATCTCAGACCCCATAACCCAAAACGGAACTTTTGTCTTTCAGCACGGGCCATGATTGTATACATGTATTCATTGCAATTTTTTTCTATTTATTCCACAGCAGAGGACATCATCGGAGACAGGAGGCTGCAACAGCACCCCAAGAACCAAGTGAATCAGGAGAGCAGTGTGAGATAGCAGCAGACGCCAGACGGTAAATATTACACACCCTGAGCGTTTCATTCTCCCCTGAAGAAGCCACACTACCGGTGGCGATACGCGTGGGGCCTTGCTCCCCACACTCTTTTTTCTTCACACAGCCACCATTGGCACCTTCAATCCATGTCGCACCTTCTTTGATCATATGGACCCATAGGTCCAGATCATTACATTTTTTTTTTCTCCTGTCTGGCTTCCATCCACTGCTCGCCAGACATGGTGTGTGCAATACTCTTTACACCAACTTCAAAGATTTTTTTGTGAGTATTGTGGTCTTACATGGTGCTGTGAACAGTATTGTGTGGGTTATCATAAACTCGATTGTGTGCTACATACAGTTCTCTTTTGGTGCCATTGTTCAATATTGCCATTTATCTTCTGCATAGGACTCCCAGTATTTAAATGTGCATTCTTACCATTGTATTCCATCATTAGTGGAGTTTACTGTGTTTTTGGTCTATACTTACCGCATGGTTAGTTGCTGTGTGGGTCAGTTTCTTGATGTGGGAGTTTTTTCATATCACTATTGTATGATATGATTATGTCTTAATGTGTGTTTTTATACTGTTTTTATTGCTTTTTTGCTATTTGTCTGTGTTTTCGGAGTAATAATAAAATGGTATAAATCTTTTTTCATATGCTGTGGTGTTCCCAATTTTTTGGTTATGTTGATTTTTCTATTTGCTTTTCTGAAAGATTACACACCCCATTACCCAAAACTTTAAACCAGTTTTGTGTTTCAGCCAGGGCATGATTGTGTCCATGTATTCATTGACCTTTTTTCTGTTTACTGCACAGCAGACGCCCAGCACAGGCAGCAATGGAGTACGGCCGCAGCAGCAGGACAGTAGTTCTTCTTCTGGGAGCCCTCCCACTCATCGGCAGTTTTTAACGGTATTTTTTTTTTAATATTTTTTCACAATCCATCTCTGGGATATTTTTTTTTGTTTTTTTCTTTCACACTCCATCTCTTGGATATATTTATTTTTTATTTATTTTTTTTTCTCTTTCACAATCCATCTTTGGTATATCTATTAACTTTTCTATTTTAAACAGGAATCTGAAGCTGAGGAGCTCCCAGAAGAAGGAAGGGGTGGACAGATACCCGGAGTGGGCTCACAATTCGTAAGTTTCCTGCATCCATCACTGAAACACAACATCACACTACACACAACACATCCCCAAAAAAAAAAAAAAAACACTGCACACAACACAAACCTTCATCAAAGAAACTTTTTTTTTAGTCTTCCGCATCTGTGGCTTCAAGAGGTCCTCGCAGTGCCTCCCAGAGTTGACGTGAGCAACGCGGTGGTCTACATCCTGTAATTTTATTTATTTTTTTTTTTTTTAAAAATTAAATTTGCAATTTTTTTTTCTTAATGTTTTTTTTTTCTCATTTTATTTAGGCTTCACAGCGTGCTCCCGACTCAGACGGTGAGGAGGGGATAGATGTGGACCTCCTAATTGATCTGATCCGAGAGCGGGAGCCGCTGTGGAACATGGGGGACCGCTGCCATTCTGATCAGATAGTGACCCGTCGGCTCTGGGAGGAAGTCTGTTCCCAACTTGTTGGCTACTGGGAGGACCTTGAAGCTCGGTACCAGTCTAAAATGCGTAAGTATATACAGTTCAGTTGGGCTGCTGGATTTAAAGCATTGTTTTCCCAACTCCAGTCCTCGTGAACCCCAAGGGGTCATGTTTTCAGGATTTCCTTTGGTACAACACTATGGAAATCCTGAAAACATGACCCGTGGGGGACATGAGGACTGTAGTTTGGGAAACACTGATGTTGTATACTAACCAATTTGTGCTATCTCGTTTCAGGGGAGAGAATTGTGAAGCAGTGGCGGTCTATCAGGGATCGCTTCAAGAAGGAGTTCAACAAAGAGATGCGGGCCCCGAGTGGATCTGCAGGACGCCAGAGCAAATATAAGTATGCAAGAGCCCTGGCGATCCTGCGGGCAACAATGGTCACCAGAAGGTAAATATTGCAAAGGAAATGTTAACATGTCTAACTACCTTTTTTTTCCAACCAGAATATTAATTGTATTTTTTCTCTTTATTCCACAGCACGGTGACCAGCACTCGGGCGCCCGCAGAGTTGGGCCCTCCTGGGGTGATCCCTGAGGAGACCAGCACCGATAGACACTTTGACCGCCCCGACCCATCCGCACCGACACGTGAGCCCTCTTTCCCCTCCACCAGCACTGGAGCATCGTGGCCACCTGCATTACATGAATCTGCTGGTGAGGAGATAGCATTCCCTTTACCCCACCCTTCTGCCACTGCCACCTCTAGTACACATGCGGCTACTGGGCGGCAGCGGTTAGAGGGGTCAGGAAAGGAGATATGCGCCGAGTTCTTGCATTTGAATGCATCTTTTCAGAACTGTCTGAAAGTATTATCTGAACAACTTGCCACAGGCATTAATCAGATAAACACCAACATTTTTGAGGTGAAGACACTTCTGCAAACAATGCATTCGGAAGCAAGATCATGTCCTAATCACAGCTTTTTTAGGTCTGTGGCGGAGCGCATAGATACGCTATCTGCTGACCAGCAGATGTATGTAATGTATATGTGCCACGCTGCTCTAGTGCAGGCTACCACCCAACCTCCTCCATCTGAGTCGCACAGCCAGGGCCTGTGGGGTACTCGGCACCGAGCCCGTTCACTTCAATGGGGGATGTCACGGGTAGCACAGCTCGGTCCATTGCCCTGGGCGATCACCATAAAATGTGGGATATTTACAGGGGAATAAAGTATGTACACAGTTTGTTCGTGACGCCACCTGTGGTACCTGGTCAGGGTGACCAGCGATGCAGGGTAGATCCTCTGAGGGGTTGTTACTGGGCAGCAAGATGTTAAGTCTTCCACAGGCAAGACTGGATCCCTCAAGGTATATGACGGTGTAGGGGTGCAGGAGCAATAAGGCAGACACACACACGAAAGTCTCTTTTCTGTACCTTTACTGATGGTAGATGCAGGCACGTCCCGGGAAGCTGTCAGGGTGGAGGATGCACGTCCAGTAATTCCACTGAGTAGGTGTAGGGCCTCCGTACTCCTGTATGTGTGTGAGTTTCTGACCTGTATAGAACGAAGTCTAACTCTGTCTTCTCATATACGCCCAGCTGACTTTGTGGTGAAGCCTTCTTGTGGATAGAACAGTGTCTCTGTATGCAGCGTCCTGCTAGACCCCCGTCTTCCTGACCTCGGTTACGTGTCAGCACTGCTGGGCCCCTGCGACTTGAAGTCCCACAGGGTCTCCGGTTTCTCCTACTAGTCGTGAAGATGCTAGCAAGCTCGGACCCAGTGTCCGGTGGTGCAGAGTAGAGGTAAGCGATCAATGCTGTTTCAACCTCTGTCACTCTCTTTTCCCTTTTCCACTCACCTTTCGTCCTACTCTTACCCTCAACATAAGCACACTCTAGCAGTAGATGCAGATTCTCCTTTCTCTTCACCGCTCTCAAAGCGTCGGCACGCTTGCTCACTGAAACTACCTCAGTTGACTCAGTTCTGACCAGGCTAAAGTGGCTATCCTCCTCCACTATTACTGGACTCCACAAAATGAACTAAGTGCAAGCTGTAGTCTTCAGTCTTTCTGTACTGCTGTTCCCTTTCCTTCGCTTCCTTCTAAGGCTCTGTCTGAAGTAGCTATCAGGACCTTCCGTCAGACTGATCTATGCACACTTCAAGAGCTACTTTCCACTTTCCAAGGGAATTAACAGTCTTTCAATGTTCTGAGGTAATCTGATCTCACTGCCGTCTAGACTCAGACTGACCTCTCCCTCTCAGCTCATCTGAGGAAAAACCAACAACTAACCAACTCTCAGCTAGACTGCCTGGGATCTCACTGCCGTCTCTCTCCACAACCCTTATATATCTCAATACTCTTCAAGGGCTCCCTCTGGTGGCTCCAGGGAAACGTGAAGGTGTGAATGCATATCAGGTGTGAGTGTGGGTTTACCTTCTGTGCATCCTCCAGGGTACATGTGGCACCAAGCGCAGCTGGGCTACACACATCCACCCCAGTCGTTCCTCCACCTCACCCCCCCCTCCAGCTGCCGTCCCTCCTCCCCCTCCTATTCAATATCAGCCACTTCCCCAGTTCCAGCAACCTCCCCCCTATCAGCAACCTCCCCAACTCCAGTCCCCTCACCAACTGCAGTCACCTCCCCAGTACCAGCAACCTCCCCAGTACCAGCCACCTACCCCGTACCACACTCCGACCTCTTACCAATCTCCTTCCCCCTTCCAATTCCCTACCATATCACCTGCTCCTCCAGTCCCTGCCCCACCCTCCACTCCACCACCCATCACCTGTTCTGCCTCCAACTTGTCCTCCCATTCTTTAACTCTTTCCACCCCTTCACCTCTTACTGTTCCTTCCCCACCACCATCCCAGTCCTCTCTACACACTCCCACGGTCGAAGTGTCCCGCAGTCCCTCCAGTTGTATGTCCACCCCACACTACACTACTTTGTAAGATATTTTACATAAAAAAAAACAATCAGTCTTTTAATGAAAAATTACAAATTTTATTAAAATTTTTTTTAAAGTCAAAGTGGTTAAAAAAATATGGTCAATAAAAGTTGAATTGGTTGATTACAATTCTGTCTGTCGTTTATTTCTAAGGTACCATATGTAAGGTTACATCTGTAAAAATAAAGGTAACATACAGTAACAAGGTAAAACACAGTAATAACATTGCATATACTTAGTGTATAAAAAACACAAGCATAACATAGAGAAAAAAAGAAAAAAACAAGGTAGACTTATTTTTATAGTACATGACTTTGGTTCCAGTAATCAGCAATTTCTCAAACTCGGTCATCCTGCCAGTCTACTAGTCCTTCTGGTGACATAAAATATTCTGCAAATCTGTCCCTCATCCTTGAAACAGCCAGTAAACTGCGATTGGTATTGTTCTGGTAATCATGTAATGTGGTTTCTTGAGAGTGGTCCTCAATGGTAATCTGTTCTTTGCATATAACAAAATTATGCAGGACCACGCACGCTTTAATTACATAGTCCACAGTGTCAGTCTTCAAATTTATGGCTGTCAATAGTACACGCCATTTTGCTGTCAGGATTCCAAAAGTGCACTCCACCATTCTTCTTGCTCTTGTGAGCCGGTAATTAAAAATGCGTTTGGTATGGGTCAGTCCTCTGCTGGCATACGGCTTTAAGAGGTGTTCAGAGAGCTGGAATGCCTCATCACCGACACACACGAAAGGCATAGGTGGCCCAGTGGTTTGAGGCAGCGGCCTAAGGGCTGGGAAATGGAAGGTGTTCCCATACAGTCGACGACCCATCGCAGAGAGTTTGAAGACCTGTGAATCATTCGATCGTCCATATGCCCCAATGTCCACAGCTATGAACTTATATTCTGCGTCAGCAATGGCCATCAGGACAACAGAAAAATATTTTTTGTAATTGAAATATTCTGATCCTGTTCCCGCTGGCTTGACAATCCGGACATGTTTCCCATCAACAGCTCCAAGACAATTAGGAAACTGGCAGATCTGTTGAAACTTCTCCGCAATTTGCATCCACCTCTCTGTAGTCGGCTCAGGCAGAAATTCACTGACCAAACAGTCCCACAGTGCATCATCTAGCACAGTGCACGGCAGGTGTGCTAGATGATGCCCGATATTGTAGATATTCCAAGTCTAAACTGAAAATGTAGTGAGGAGAGCGATTCTCCACTTGCAAGGAATCTGTAAACAAAAAAGAAAAAAAAATTAGCTCACAATCACAGCATTACATAGCAGAACTCAGCTATAACAATTGGAGATACACAAAAAATGCATTTGAATGAAATAAACACACAGTTTTTGACCATTTTTTATTGCACTGGTATTACTTCGATTCCCTTTTTCTCCTGTAATAAAAAATAATAACAACAATACAAGTGTGTTCAAGCAAGCAGATCCAATACATATAGCTTACCTTATAGTGACCATGAGACGCTCCGCCGGAGAAATCGAGAAGCGTCAGTAGGTGTCACATCTCCTGATCTGGTCTTCAATCCGCTCCACCAACATATCAAAAGTTTCCTTCTTCATCCGAAGATATGAAAAAAATTTCTCCGGATTTTGTCGTAGCTCCATGTTGAGTGTAGAATACAGTGGTGGCCAAAAGTATTGGCACCCCTGCAATTCTGTCAGATAATACTCAGTTTCTTCCTGAAAATGATTGCAATCACAAATTATTTGCTATTTTTATCTTCATTTAATTTGCTTGCAAGGAAAAAACACAAAAGTGAATGAAGAAAAAATCAAATCCTTGATCATTTCACACAAAACTCCAAAAATGGGCCAGACAAAAGTATTGGCACCCTCAGCCTAATACTTGGTTGCACAACCTTTAGCCAAAATAACTGCGAACAACCGCTTCCAGTAACCATCAATGAGTTTCTTACAATGCTCTGCTGGAATTGTAGACCATTCTTCTTTGGCAAACTGCTCCAGGTCTCTGATATTTGAAGGGTGCCTTCACCAAACTGCCATTTTGAGATCTCTCTGTGTAGCCCTGGTGTTAGGCACACGCAGTACCCTGGAGAGTGTGTGGCGAGACAGCAGTTTAATGCTCAATACCCATTCACTCAACATACACTAGACACACCCTTAGGGTAGTGTAGTTACTTGTGAGGGAGTGGTCAGGGTGTATATTGGTTGAGTGATTTTAGAGTAGTCAGTTTCCTGTCTTCGGACAGAGCAGACGTGTGGAGTCTAGCTGGGACTAGGAAGGAGAAAGCAGTCCAGCCTGGTTCTGCAGCAGTTCACAAAGTGGAGGCCAGTACGGGCGAGATATAGATCACCTCAGCCTGGTCAGAGCTGTACCTCACTTGAAGACACTGACAAAGAAAGAAGAGCTTAGTGCAGAAATACTTCAGTCACCTGTCTCAAGGACAGTGAAAGGTTCAGAGACGTGCTCCTGCCTAGTGGATAACTGAGAATCTGTTAACTAACTCTAAAGGAAGAGAAGAAGGGAGTGACTATACGACTTTTTGCAAGTGTGAGTGTTTATGCTACCAGCGAGGACAATGCGAAAGGCACAGTGGAAAGAATATTTGAAAAGTGCTTTTGGATTGAAGAAGTCCTGCACATTGTAACCGGTCACTGGGGACCGAAGGATCACTATTAGCTTCAAGCATAGTGGTAAGAAAACCAGGGATTTACCGGACCTTAGGTCGCGGCAAACAGCCCCAAATAGTCAGTACGTAACTGGGGTCAGGGGGAGTGAAGACCTTGAGCCTGATCAGCAAGATAGGAATTCAGCTCTCTCACAGGAAGGCTCCTACCACAAAACTGACTGGGCAGTACAGCTATGGATTAGCTGGAGTTATTGAGGGAACTACGCTTCAGGCTGGTTGTACTCATCGTGTTGAAAGTAAAGGAGTCCCTAACTTGTCCAGCTGCTGTCTCAAAATACACTCTCCTTGGATCAGCCTCCCTGGGACCTGCCTGAACATCTTACAAGTAAAGGTATGGAAAGACGCTGACCGTGTGAGACTGTGTTATTTATCTGCACCCGACTTCACTAACTTCATAGACCTTGAGGGACCAGTCCCACCTGTGGGGGACCCGACATCTAGCTGCCTCACCATCCCCTCAGAGCTCTACAGCAGCGCTGGTACAAATTACCAGAATACTACAGGTGGCGTCACGAACTGTATATAAATCTATCCCCTGTAAATATTCCCCCAACATACGCCAGACCGCCAGGGCCACAGACCGAGCCACCGCTACCTGTGACAAATCCCCATAGACTTCCATGGGCTCGGCTCTGAGTACCCCATTGCCCTGGTAACCCACAATTGTGGTGGCGGGTCGACACAAAACTTTGGCGTCACGAACAGGATGCGAAACTCGCAAAATTGCGAGCCCTGTGTGCCTATGGAATTGTTTTTGTGAAAAAGGACTGTTTGCACTTTTGGCGCCAAAATCGCCATTTTTGTCGCCATATTCGCGCCCTCAGGCGCTGGAGAAGAAGGTGGGCGTACCTTCGTGGGCGTGTACCCCCCTGTGGCGCGAAGAAAATGCCTGCCCTCTCAAAGTGCTATTACAACATGCGATCCTGCCCTACAGCAAAGGAGGTCCGCCTCCTCTTCACCTTTCCTGCAAAGAGGAGGAGACGCAAACCCCGCCTCCACGGAAGAGACCGGACGTCTCTGGAGGAAGAAGGGAGAATCTTCTGGAACATCATGGAAGCAGGACGTGTGCAGCCGAGCAGGGAAGCGGAGGAAGGCAGGCCCCGTGCCCCAGCCAAGCTGCCACCAGCACCGGAGTTATCCGTGGTCCTGCACCTGCAGCAGGCGTTGCTAGAAATTCAGGAAGAAAATGCACGCCTGAAGAAGATGGTCCAGCACCAACCTGGATTTGAAGAGATCGAGAGACGCCGGCGTACCCTGGAGCAGCGGAGGCTGTGGGACGCGGTGATCTCTCCCCTCAACGACCCCCCACGATTCGAGTTACCGAAGATTCTGCTGCCCAAGGCGAAGGAGCAACCGGAGGCTGCCCCCGAAAGTACCGATCCTGATCCCACCGGTGAAGCGGTGGAGGCGAAGGAGGTTGAGGAGGTACCGCCAGTTCCGGAACGCCCGCCCGGCCAGGAGGCCGCAGCAGATGATCGGTCCCCGGTAGGGACACCGTCGGGGACTCAGCCGTCAATGATGGAGCAGCAACAGCAGCAGGTTAGTGCGTCCCCAACTGAGCCATTGCGCACACCTGCTTCCTGCTCTGCATCACACCAGCATTATGCATCAGCATCGCCCCCTGCGTACACCTCCGTATCGCAATCGGTGATCTACTCTGCATCGCAATCGGCGACCCAATCTACATCGCAAGAGTCTGATGCGATCTCAATTGAGCCACTACAAAAGCCTGCTTTTTGCCTAGTATCTTATGCTGCAGCAGCGTCCCCAGAGGAGGACGGGCCCTGCGGCCTAGAGGACCGGAGTGAACCGGCCCTGCAGGTAACCAGCGATGATGACACCTTGCCGGAACCCCCGACATCCCCACCAGCCCAGTGCACACCAGTCACACAGACCCCGATGGTGGAGTCGATGATCTTGGTGCTGGGCACTGGGCCCAGGAATAGGAACGGTCCTGTGCGAGCATCGCATTGTTCCAGCCCCGGGATGGAAAGTGTATTTGAAAATGAATAAATAGTAAAGAAGAATCGGTGAGATCCAGATAGGGGTCTACCATAAGTAAAGCTGTAAAAAGTTTAAGAATGTTTACAAATTTTTGCACAAGTTGAAGAGTATAACGTATATAACATATATATATATATTTCTAACAGTAGAATGCCCGGCTGGGTAATCAGAAAAAGTTTTGCACTTTATTATTATTATAATGTGATATAATATGTCTTCGTTTTACAATGGACTTTGAGGTTGAGGACTGTGCCAGCCCAGAACTTATTTGTATATAGTTGCGCTTCGGTGCTCTATCTTGGTTTTACATAAAACCAGCACACTTACCTCTGAACAGAAAACCCGTGTGGTGTGGCACTGAGTGAGGTCTGCATTCGGATGTCCTGCAGCCCACCCAGGACCCACGTTGAAGGTTTGGTGCGGGTCCTTCACAAGAATACTGAGTATTTATTGAATGTTTTGATGCCTTAATACTATTGTATTTTTCTATAATGTTTTGTTTGCAACGTTTTAAGACATCCTCACCTCCCGGATGGGACGAATTAATGTTTAATGTTGATGTTTTAATGCATAAACAAAATGTCTCTTTGTATTTTACAGCCCGGGAGTGCTGTCGTTTACCATGGGGGAATGTGTAGCCCTGGTGTTAGGCACACGCAGTACCCTGGAGAGTGTGTGGCGAGACAGCAGTTTAATGCTCAATACCCATTCACTCAACATACACTAGACACACCCTTAGGGTAGTGTAGTTACTTGTGAGGGAGTGGTCAGGGTGTATATTGGTTGAGTGATTTTAGAGTAGTCAGTTTCCTGTCTTCGGACAGAGCAGACGTGTGGAGTCTAGCTGGGACTAGGAAGGAGAAAGCAGTCCAGCCTGGTTCTGCAGCAGTTCAGAAAGTGGAGGCCAGTACGGGCGAGATATAGATCACCTCAGCCTGGTCAGAGCTGTACCTCACTTGAAGACACTGACAAAGAAAGAAGAGCTTAGTGCAGAAATACTTCAGTCACCTGTCTCAAGGACAGTGAAAGGTTCAGAGACGTGCTCCTGCCTGGTGGATAACTGAGAATCTGTTAACTAACTCTAAAGGAAGAGAAGAAGGGAGTGACTATACGACTTTTTGCAAGTGTGAGTGTTTATGCTACCAGCGAGGACAAGGCGAAAGGCACAGTGGAAAGAATATTTGAAAAGTGCTTTTGGATTGAAGAAGTCCTGCACATTGTAACCGGTCACTGGGGACCGAAGGATCACTATTAGCTTCAAGCATAGTGGTAAGAAAACCAGGGATTTACCGGACCTTAGGTCGCGGCAAACAGCCCCAAATAGTCAGTACGTAACTGGGGTCAGGGGGAGTGAAGACCTTGAGCCTGATCAGCAAGATAGGAATTCAGCTCTCTCACAGGAAGGCTCCTACCACAAAACTGACTGGGCAGTACAGCTATGGATTAGCTGGAGTTATTGAGGGAACTACGCTTCAGGCTGGTTGTACTCATCGTGTTGAAAGTAAAGGAGGCCCCTAACTTGTCCAGCTGCTGTCTCAAAATACACTCTCCTTGGATCAGCCTCCCTGGGACCTGCCTGAACATCTTACAAGTAAAGGTATGGAAAGACGCTGACCGTGTGAGACTGTGTTATTTATCTGCACCCGACTTCACTAACTTCATAGACCTTGAGGGACCAGTCCCACCTGTGGGGGACCCGACATCTAGCTGCCTCACCATCCCCTCAGAGCTCTACAGCAGCGCTGGTACAAATTACCAGAATACTACAGGTGGCGTCACGAACTGTATATAAATCTATCCCCTGTAAATATTCCCCCAACATACGCCAGACCGCCAGGGCCACAGACCGAGCCACCGCTACCTGTGACAAATCCCCATAGACTTCCATGGGCTCGGCTCTGAGTACCCCATTGCCCTGGTAACCCACAATTGTGGTGGCGGGTCGACACATCTCCACAGGTGTTCTATGGGATTCAGGTCTGGACTCATTGCTGGCCACCTTAGAAGTCTCCAGTGCTTTCTCTCAAACCATTTTATAGTGCTTTTGGAAGTGTGTTTTGGATCATTGTCCTGCTGGAAGACCCATGATCTCTGAGGGAGACCCAGCTTTCTCACACTGAGACCTACATTATGCTGTAAAATTTGTTGGTAGTCTTCAGACTTCATAATGCCATGCACACGGTCAAGCAGTCCAGTGCCAGAGGCAGCAAAGCAACCCCAAAACATCAGGGAACCTCCGCCATGTTTGACTGTAGGGACCGTACTCTTTTCTTTGAATGCCTCTTTTTTTTTCCTCTACACTCTATGTTGATGGTTTTTCCCAAAAAGCTTGACTTTTGTCTCATCTGACCAGAGAACATTCTTCCAAAACGTTTTAGGCTTTCTCAGGTAAGTTTTGGCAAGCTCCAGCCTGACTTTTTTATGTCTCGGGGTAAGAAGTGGGGTCTTCCTGGGTATCCTACCGTACAGTCCCTTTTCATTCAGACGCCGACGGATAGTATGGGTTGACACTGTCCTACCCTTGGACTGCAGGGCAGCTTGAACTTGTTTGGATGTTAGTCGAGGTTGTTTATCCACCATCCGCACAATCTTGCGTTTAAATCTCTCGTCAATTTTTCTTTTCCTTCCACATCTAGGGAGGTTAGCCACAGTGCCATGGGCTTTAAACTTCTTGATGACACTGCGCACGGAAGACACAAGAACATTCAAGTCTTTGGAGATGGACTTGTAGCCTTGAGATTGCTCATGCTTCCTCACAATTTGGTTTCTCAAGTCCTCAGACAGTTCTTTGGTCTTCTTTCTTTTCTCCATGCTCAATGTGGTACACACAAGGACACAGGACAGAGGTTAAGTCAACTTTAATCCATGTTAACTGGCTGCAAGTATCATTTAGTTATTGCCAACACCTGTTAGGTGCCACAGGTAAGTTACAGGTGCTGGT
>JARQOD010000002.1:98503683-98610824 GCA_033576555.1 Oophaga sylvatica | reverse complement strand
CTTACACAAACCCCCCCAGTGCTCTCCCCCACAATACCCCTCCTCTCAAAATAAGCCCCCTGCCCGCCCCCAATACCCCCATCCTTCACATTCCCCCCCCAGTTCCCTGCCCCTCTCTCCCAAAATACCCCCTTCCTTTACATAACCCCGTCCCCTGCCCCCACAATCCCCATCCTTCAATACCCCCCAAGTACCCTGTTCCCCCCCCCCCTTTAAATACCTCATCCTCTTACTTCACCCCCAGTGCCTGTTCCTTCCCCAAAACCCCCAACCTCTCACAAAACCCCCCCTTGCCCTACCCCCCACCCTTACTTAAACCCCCCAGTCCCCTACCCCACAATCCTCCTCCTTACACATTAACCCCCCACTGGCACCCCCAAAAAAAACCCCCACCTCTCAATTCCCCCCCGTGGTCTCCTTTTCCCCCATAATACCCCCCATCCCTCAATTCACCCCCATCCCCTGCCCCCCCAATACCCCTCCTCTCCATTAACCCCCCCTACCCACCCCCTCAAAAAACCCCCCCCTCATTCACCCCCAGTACCCTTTTCCCCTCCCCGCTTATACCCTAAACCCTTTTCATTCCCCCCCAGGGCCCGTCTCCTCTCCCATAATACCCCATCCCTCAAAATTAACCCCCCCAGTGCCCTAGCCCATCCTTACATTAAACCCCCAGTGCCCTAGCCCCCACAATACCTCCATCCTCACACATTAACCCCCACTGCCCTACCCAACAACACCCCATCCTCTCACATTCACCCCAGTGCCGTCTCCTTTCCCCCATCCTCTCACATGCATGCCCCCAGTGCCTAGCCCCCACAAAAACCCCCCACCCTCTCACATTAAAACCCACAGTGACCATGAGATGCCCAAACTAAACAAATGTAATCAATTCTATCCCCACTTACTGATGAAAACTTGCAGGCACAGTGAGGCAGGACCAGAAGTGTCCATGTGAGGAGGGCACAGGACCCTGCTTTCCTGAGTCCATCAGAGTCCCGCACAGAAAGTAACTGCAGCTGCTGTGCCAGGAAGGAGCTTCTGGGTGAGAAGCAGCACACTGCAGGGACTGAGGGCTCTGGCTCTGCAACCGGCCCCTGTGCAGGCTGTCAGACAGGGGAGCCGACATTGTGCTGCTTTTCCCTGCCCCTCAGACACTGCCACATGACTAAAATGGCCATGTCTCCAGTGGGCCCCTGCATGTGATGGGCCCGGGGCAATGGCCCCCTCTGCCCCCCAGTAGCTACGCTACTGTGACATACAGACATTGTAATTTTAAATCTCTTTATAGCAACTTTGTCATATACGTGATGATAAGACCCTCACTTAACACTTCTATTTTTGCAAGCATTCTTACTTTGCAACATTTTTAATATCATATCATGAATGTGATTTCCTCAAAATCTTCTATCTCTTACTGTTCTTTTCATGGATACATACACATGTGGTGGCATTATTGTAAAGCAGATCAAAAAGACATGGAGAATTTAAAAACTTTGTTTTGCTATTCTCAAATCCAGTGAAATCTTTACAAAAGAAGACCTCTTTGAAAAGATTTCTCCCTTACCTAGCCTAGATTTCCTGTGAAGGATTTTCAGTTTTACCACATATATTGGATATCTCCTTCAAGGCAATTTTCAATGCAATTTAGGAGGGTCATATCAAAAAAGGTTTATTTTTATGTAATTTAATGTAATAGTCTACAATATCCATTTTAATATACACTATAATTCTATCAGTATTTTTCTCAAAGATTTGTGTAAGAAACATCATTTTTGATGAATCACCCAATTTTGTAAAACTCTTTAACCCCTTAACCCCCTGAACCTGTTTTCACCTTCATAACCAGGCCAAATTTTACAATTCTGGCAAGTGTCACTTTATGAGGTAATAACTATGGAAGGCTTCAAAGGATCCCACAGATTCTGAGACTGTTTTTGTGACATATTGTACTTCATGATTGATAGTGGTAAAAATTCTTCTATATGACTTGCGTCTATTTGTGAAAAAATCATAAATTTGTAAAAATTTTTGAAAATTTTGCAATTTTCAAATTTTTAATGTTTATGCTCTTAAACCAGAGACTTATGTCACACAAAATAGTTAACAAACAACATTTCCCACATGTCTACTTTACATCAGCACAATTTTTGAAACATATTTTTTTGTTAGGCAGTTAGAAGGGTTAAAAGTTGACCACTGATTTCTCATTTTTCCAACAAAATTTACAAAACCATTTTTTTAGGGCCACATCACATTTGAAGTGAATTTGATGGGTACGTATGACAGAAAATACCCCAAATTGACACCATTCTTAAAACTGCGCCCCTCAAGTTGCTCAAAACCACAATCAAGAAGTTTATTAACCCTTCAGGTGCTTCACAGAAATTTTTGCAATGTGGAAGGAAAAAAATAACATTTAACTTTTTTTCACAAAAATGTTACTTTAGACCCAAAATTTCTTAATTTCCACAATGGTAACAGGAGAAAGTGGACCACACAATATGTTGTGCAATTTCTCCTGAGTACACTGCTACACTATATGTTTGCTAAAAGTACTGTTTGGGCGCACAGCAGGGCTCGGAAGGGAAGGAGCACATTTTCACAGAAATTTATAATATAGATTCGTAAAAACCAAAAATCACATTTTTTCCATCAAAAATGCTTTTTGTCCCAAATTTTTAATTTTCACAATAGTGACAGGAGAAAATGGACTGGAAACCCCCCACAAGTGACACCATTTTTGAAACTTGACCCCTCAAGGAATGTATCTGGATGTGTGGTAAGTACCTTGAACCCTCAGGTGCTTCACAGAAGTTTAGAACGTTGAGCTGTGAAAATGAAAAAAAAAAAAAAATCACATTTTTCCCACAAAAATGTTTTGTTAGTCCCAATTTTTTATTTTCACAAGGGTAAGAGGAGAAATTGCAGTATAAAATTTGTTGTGCAATGTCTCCTGAGTGTGCCGATACCCTAGATATATGGGAAAACTACCATTTGGGTGCACGGCAGGGCTTGGAAGGGAAGGAGCACTTGTGATAATTGATGGGGACGCAGAGCTTCAAAGGGCTTGTTCCTGTAGTTAATTAAAGGAAAACATTGGATTTCTCTTTATGGTCTGGGGAATGCAAGGGTGGGGGCACATTTAAGGAGTGGAGAGAGATCTCCTGAATCTATAATCCAAAATGGAGTCTCTTTCTTCCCTCACACCTCACCGCTTTAGAGGGCACTAGGGGGTATCACATTACTGTGTTCCACCACACACCCTTCCGCAACCTCCCCTTGCCAAGATAACCCATCTGCATTCCTGTGGTCGTGCCCCCTTTTGTGGCGAATGGTGTAGTGGTATTGCTGGAGCGAGAGGGTCCAGCGTAACAATCTCCCATTCGTACCAGAGACCGTGTGCAACCAGCTGAGGTGGTTGTGGTCCGTCTCCACAATGAAGGGGTGCCCATACAAGTAGGGCTGCAGACTCTGCAGGGCCCATACAATTGCCAGGCATTCCTTTTCCATCGTGGAGTAGGCCACACCTCTTTTGGCAGTAGCTTCCTGCTCAGGTACAGGATGGGATACTCCTGGCCCACTGTGTTGACCTGGCTGCTCACAGCACCGAGGCCAAACTCACTGGTGCCGGACTGTACTACAAATGACTGCGCAAAGTCAGCAGCTTGTAGTACTGGAGAGAGCGGTCTTGAGTGCCTGAAAAGCGGTCTCGCAGGCGATCGACCAGTAAATCGTGAGTGGCAGCTTTTTCTTGGTGAGGTCCATCGGGCTTGGTCAGGGTGCTATAGTGTGGAACAAACCTCCTATAGTACCCAGCATTCCCAAGGAAGGACATCACCTGTTTCTTGGTCCTGGGGGTGGGCCAGGAGCTGATGGTATCCACTTTCCTGGGTTCTGGCTTCAGAACCCCCACGCCTACCCAGTGACCTTGCTCATGCCCAGCTGGCTGGCACTTTTCCGGCTTGATTGACAAACCTGCCCAGTGGATCCGTCTAAGCACCTGCGTCAGATGCTCTAGGTGATCCTCCCATGTGGGACTGAAGATGGCAATTTCATCCAGGTATGCAGCCGCGTACCCTTCAAGTCCCTGGAGCAGCGTGTTGACCACCCACTGAAAAGTGGCACTAGCATTCTTCATGCTGAATGGCATCATGGTGTACTCGTACAGTCCAAATAGGGTGATAAAGCCAGAGCACTCCCGGGCCTCGTGGGTCAGAAGGATCTGCCAATATCCCTGGCTCAGATCCATGATGGTCAGGTACTTATCCCCGGCCAAATGATCGAGCAGGTCATCGATGTGTGGCATAGGGAACGCTTCGGTGACCATGACAGTGTTGAGCCCCCCCGGTAGTCCACGCAGAATCGGGTTGCTCGGTCCTTTTTGGGGACGAGGACTATGGGTGACGCCCACGTGCTGTTGGATGCCTGGATTACCCCCAGCTCCAGCATCTCGTCCATCTCCTGGCGCATCTGCTGCTGCACCTCGACAGCAAATTTGGTCATTCTGGGAAGGCTGCTAAACAGCTCCCGGTAGGGGCGTAGAGTAACCGCCAGCTGGGACCGTTGGTCCTCGGAGAGCTGGTGGCCAACCTCTACGTCCTCAATGGATCTACCCGCCTTGGCTTGGGTGAGCATATTCAGGAGGGTTTTGGCCTCTCCATCCTCGGGAAGGTTGCACACAGGGAGGGCACAGGCCTCCTGCTCATGATGGGCCTTCATCATGTTCACATGGAAGGCCTTCCTATTTCCACGGGCGTGGTCTAGGGTGACCAGGTACGTGACATCATTGAGCGGCTGGTGCACGAGGTATGGGCCCTACCAGGCTGCCTGAAGCTTGTCCTGTGGTACGGGGACCAGTACTCACACTTTCTGACCCACATGTTAGGTCCTTTCACAACCTTTCTGATCGTACCAGCACTTCTGGTCAGCCTGATTCTGGGCCATATTGTCGTGCACTAGCCACGACAAGGCCGTCATTTTGTCCCGGAAGCGCACGATGTACTCAATGACCGACACTCCAGGGGTGGCCAAGTGTCCTTCCCATGCCTCTTTCACCAGAGCAAGGGGTTCTCATACACACCGCCCATACAGGAGCTCGAAGGGGGCGAACCCTTTGAGGCCTATGGAGCCTTCCGGTAGGCAAATAGTAGGTGTGGGAGGTACCGCTCACAGTCGCTCACATGGGAGTCAACCAACATCTTAAGCATCTGCTTGAGGGTGCCATTGAACAGCTTGCACAGACCATTAGTCTGCGGATGGTACTGGCTGGCCACCAGATGTTGCACCTGTATTTGCTTACAAAGGGACTCCATCAGTTGTGACATGAACTGGGTCCCACGGTTGGTGAGCATTTCCTAAGGAAATCCCACTCTGGAGAAAATCTTCAGTAAAGCCCAAGTGGACGACAAGGCTACCGCTTCCGGGTACTGGGTGGCATAATCCACTAGTATGGTATGTAGCGTTTCCTGGATCTGCTGGGAATGGACAGTGGTCCGATGAGATCCACAGCCATCCTCCAGAAAGGCTCGTATATGATGGGCAATGGCACCAGTGGGGCTTTGGGGTGCCGCCCCGCCTTCCCCACTCTCTGACAGGTGTCACACGAACGGCAGTAGGCAGCCACATCGGCCCCCATTTTAGGCCAGTAGAAATGTTGGGCTAGCCTGGCCTTGGTCTTAGTGATCCCTAAGTGTCCGGCCATCGGAACCTCATGTGCAATCAGCAACAACTCCGCCTGGATCGGATAGGGTACCACTATTTGTCCACCCGCTCAAGGTCTGAGTCCATGAAAGGTTGTGCCTCCTGCTCCTTAAGGGCCTTCAGGCTGTCGTCGGCTTCCATCGCTGCCTGAAACCCCTGACTAGACGTGGCCAGAATGGACGAAACTGCCAAGTCGTTTGTCAGTTCCCTAGGGCCCATCTCCAGGCCTCCCTCTGGCTCAGCCACCACTTGGTCGGAAGGGGGAGGCTGTCGGACCTCCGTGTGGCTCCTTGGGCTCCAGCACTCCAACTCCTGGTGATAGCGGCCATGACCACTGTAACCCTGGGTAGTGCCTGCCTCCCCTCGTCTTCCACACAAATCGCCGAGTCAGTTGGACCAGCCTGGTCTCCTGGCATCCCGGGTGTGGGAACCACCTGCCCTGGGGTTCCACCTCTCCCTGTGATAGCCCAAACCCCATTGGCACGTTCCCCTTCCTGCAGCTGTGCAGAACCCAGCAGTTTGGACTCATCTACAATCCCTGCGGCAGCCCCTCCCACCAACTCTGGTTCTGGACTTGCAGCTACCTGCCCCCTAACTCTGCCTCCAGAGAACACTGTCTCATCACACCTGGGGCATTATCACACCTTCCCGTGTCTTCTGGTTCCTTCTCATCTGCACGCGCTGTATGTGTGATTCTCAGCTCCCACCTCCCCTTGACGCAGAAGGGACAGGCAACACACAACATTACTAGCATTTGACAAATCAAGACACAGTGGGGGACCAGGACTTGGGGTCTCAGTAGCCATATATTGTGACACTAGCCACCCCAAATCTGTCCCAAGTAAAACATTTGCTTCAATATTTGCCAACACTCCCACCTCCCTCATTCCCCTCCCGATGCCCCAGTCCAGAAGAACCCTGGCGACGGGTAGCGCCGGTTCGACACCTCCAATCCCGGAGACGGCGAGGATTTTTCTGGGTATCAAATCCTGGGGGGACACCATCTCAGGCCGCATGAGGGTCATCTCGGCGCCGGTGTCCCGCAGTCCCATAGCAGTGGCGTGGTTTACGGTGACAGGCTGGTAATTGTCACGGGACCTCCCACCACCCCCTCCCACACACATGACAGGGGACAGTTTTGGGGATGAGGACAGAGCCTTGAGACACTGGTGACACATGGCCCTGAAGTGTCCAGGTTGGTTGCAGAGGTGACACCCTCCTGGGTTCTACCCCTGGCCTGGAGAGGGGAGCAGAGGGGTGCGCCCCTTGCATTCTAGGGGCTGGGGAAACAGGGGCAGGATGAGTCTTACCCAATCTCCAGGTGCTGTGGGCGGCCAGCTTGACTCAACAGGCCCAATTATTGGCAAAATCATCTGCCAGGGCAGCTGTAGCAGCGGCCCCCTTTGGTTTCTGGTCACGGAGGTACTGCTGGAGGTCCTCTGGGCAGTTCCACAAAAATTCGTGACAAACGCCTCCTGGAACTCCTGACTGGTGGTGAGCTCCAGGCCCTTGGTCCAGTGCTCTGCAACTCTCAGGAGGGCCCGCATGTGGTCGGCCCAGGTGTCCTTGGGGGCCCTTTTGCAGGCTCTGGAACTTCATGCGGTAAGACTCCAGAGTGAGGTTGAACTGCTGGATCAGGGCCTGTTTGATGCTCTCATAGTCAGTCCTGTTCTGCCCCAGCAGGTAAGTCCCCTAAAATTTCCAGAGAAGTACCCTCAAACAGGGGGGGTCAGGTACTTGGCCCACTGATCCGAGGCCAGATGATGCTGTTGGCAGGTCTGCTCAAAGGCCCGCAGAAAGGAGTCGAGGTCTTCGTTCTTCTCCAGCAAGGGAAGTCCTTGGCTTGGACCTTGGCTGTCATGGGTTCCAGAGGTGCTGTGGTCTGCGGTAGGAGACCCTGCCGAGCCAACTCCAGCAGATGCTGTCGCTCTGCAGCTTCACGGCGTTCCACCACCTCACGCTCCCGCTCTGCTTGTGCCACCAATCTATGACGAATCGCACAGGGGAAGGGGTGTGTCGACCTCACTCACCTCTGGGGAGGGAGAGAAGGACCCAGCAGGGATCGGCTCTCTGGCGCCACCACTTGCCCCAGGTCAGTCAGGGAACTGCACCGAGGGCAAATAGTCACCAGAAAGGCTTCCCTTATAAGTATGAGTTATTGAGGAGCTTCCAGTGATGGGGATATACATCACCAGTCCAAGCTGGGATATATATATTAAACTCCCGTCCGTCACTGTCAGGGCTCCTCACTAACACAGTACGGTATACTGCCACCAGTTCCTCGTTCAATATAAGCCCCGTCCGACAGCAGACTTATATCAGGTCAGAAACCAACTCGGGTAGCGTATAATAACCAACTGAGCGTGCGGACGTGGGATTCATGTATCGAGATAAAAGAGCAGCCCAAGATTAATTTTATATTTAATCGACGAAAGGCGCACTAGAAATATACAGGTATATATATGCAGAACAATATACAAGTATACAGTCAAGAGTGTAGTACAAGGGTAGGGTACAGATAGGTTACAATTACCATGTTATGTATGTAACATGTGACCACAGGGAGGCGTCACGTAACGGTCCTCCTGCCAATAGAAAAACTGAGTTCAGAATGAAGAGCTGCCTCTGTTCTCCTAGTCTGCTCCCTCCCACACACTGAGCCCACCCCTGGGTTGGGCTGCCTCTCTCCTCCCATATCTGAGTGAATGCTTTTCCAGCCAGAACCGTGAATGTCCATAACTTTCCGCCTGAAGGTCCAAACGGGATGGCACCGGTGCCACTGGGTTCTGCTGGATTTTTATCTGTGCATAGAGACCAAATACAGCTACTGTATTTAATTTCTGGTAGCTATGCTTTGTAACTCAATAACGCAGAGTGCTAGGGGTGGCTGGATGTTATGGACTCATGGGGGAAGGAATGCAGATTCCGATAATCTGCTCGGCTAGGCTCCAAGATATTGCATTCTGTTATTATATGTAATTTTCCAGATTCAATACCTCAGAGCCTTGCTGTGACCTGTAGTGCTTGAGTTACACAAAGGAATCCAGTTTGGCTGATCCTGCAGGAGAGTTCACACCCCTGTGATAATTGATGGGGACACAGAGATTCAAAGGGCTTGTTCCTGGAGTTAATTAAAGGAAAACATTGGATTGCTCTTTATGGCCTGGGGAAATGCAAGTGTGGGGGCACATTTCAGGAGTGGAGGGAGATCTCCTGAATCTATAATCCAAAATGGAGTCTCCCTCGTCCCTCACAGCCCTCTTTGGCTTTTTGAATGCAAAATTGGCTGGAATCATTAGTGGACACCATGTCGCAATTGCAGAGCCCATAATGTGCTTCACAGGATGCTAAATGTGGTTTAGGCACACTGGGCTAAGAAGGGAGGAGGGATAATTGGTTTTGGGAACACAGAAGTTTCTGAATTTCTTTTCGGGAGCGAGGAGCCATTTCCCTTTTCCAGAACCTTTGTGCTACTAGTAACTTGGAAGCCCGCTCATTTATCCTATGCTCTATACTGAGCACTTTTATCGAAGTTTCCATCTAAATCTACGAGTGATGTGATTCAGATGAAACTCCCAAAGGATCCATTCACCATAATAAGGCAGCACAGTTACACTGGACTCCATCTGGCCTCTATTCAGCAGTGTCCTTTTCAGAAGTGCACAAAACTGTGGCCGACGGTACTTTTACGTTATGTGCCCACAATCAGGAATAGTAGCGTAAATCATGCACTGCGCATGATCTAACTAAAATGCTAGAGCCTGGTGACCCGGATGTCGTCATGACATCAAGTCACTATTAGAGTTGAGCGATACTTTCCGATATCCTAAAGTATCGGAATCGGAATGGTATCGCCGATATCACTAAAATATCGGCGATACCCGATACCGATACCGGAAGTCCCATGTAAGTCTATGGGAACAAAATATCGCAACTAAAAAAAACCCATTCTTTCCTTGTAAACACTAAATATACACACATAGAATACATATATATATATATACATGTCATTGTGACATATATATATACATATATGTATAGTTTATACACTTCTACATAGTAAAATATCCTCTCATTCAATTGCCGGGTAAAGCCGGCTTCAGTGAAAAGACAGAAGCACCCGACATGAAATGACACTTGGTGTACATAGGGTTAACCATGTCTTTTCATGTCGTTTGCTATCTGATTTGCACAAACAATTAAATCAGACTATGTGTGCAAAATTTCACACCTGTAGGGGTTAATTAAAGGTGTAAATTCGTTGTAAAAAAAACGGACTTTTTTTGCTACGAATTTACACCTTTAATTAACCCCTACAGGTGTGAAATTTTGCACACATAGTCTGATTTAATTGTTTGTGCAAATTAGGCTGGAGTCACACACAACCACAAAAAATCGGTCCGTTTTAGACGGTCGACAATCGGATCAAAATAAAAACATCACACATCCTTCTGGCATCCGATTTTCCTTCAAAGATGCGATTTAATCGCATGTGTGTGTACCTTGTAACATCCGATTTTCATCCGACTTGCGAGATTTTCTCGCAGGCTTGCAAAACTGACATATAATGGATCCAAAAGAATAGTATTTAAATGCCAAAAGAAAGAATAGATATATACACATAGAGCACATATATATATATATATATATATATATATATATATATATATATATATATGTCATTGTGACATATATATATATACATATATTTATAGTTCTTACACTTCTACATACTGTTATAGCCGCTAATTCAATTGCCGGCTTCAGTGAAATCACAGAAGCCGACATGAAATGATACATTGTTTCCACACATTTAACCATGTAATTTCATGTATTTTTATATATGTTTGAAAATACAATTACATGAGTATATGTGTGCTAAATTTCAGACATGTAGGGGTTAATTAAAGGTGTAAATTCGTTAAAAAAAAATGCGTGGGCTCCCGCTGTATTTTCTCCACCAGACAGACAAAGCAAGCGAGTGGGGGCAGATAATATAGCCTAGGGAGGGTACATTTTTTTTGTGCCCCCCCTGGCTACTAACATCTGCCCCCAGACACCCCAGAAAGGGCAAATCTATAATTAGATTCGCCCTTTCTGGCACTTTGCCCGTCTATTCCCATTGCCCTGTAGCGGTGGCGAATGGGTTAATAAGGGGTTAAAATGACCTTGCAATTGAAAGGTCACTTTAAGCCAGGTTAATAATTGATAGCTGTCAATTAGGCAACTATCAATTATTAATCCTATTGTATGAAAGAAAAATCAAACACACACACTTTAATAAAAAATAAGTTTAATTAAATAATCACACAGTTTTTGACCATATTTTATTTTCCTGCTAAAACCATTTCCTGTAATAAAAATAAAATAAAAAAGCAAAATTATACTTACCAATCCGATGTACAGTCAGGTCCCACGGTGTAATCCATCAGAAAGGGTTAACAGGTTAAAGGTCGCAGAGAGCTAATAATGCTGTCTCAGACCTGTATTCCCCTGAATGAATAAGTTCCTCTCCCAGCGAAAGTAGAGGAATAGATTCATGAATGGAGCTTAATTGATTTCTTGCCAATTTAACTGTAGTGACCTGACCTAAAGGGAAAGTGGACACAATCAATTAAGCTTCATTCATGAAACACATCCTCTCCTGTCGCCAGGAGAGGAACTTATTCATTCATGAGCTTTGAGCTGAGCATGCAGGATTACTTGCACTGCTTGGCTCAAAGCTAGTTAACCCTTTGTGAAGGATTACAGCGTGGGACGTGACAGATCGGCGGAATAGGTAAGAATAATGTTGTTTTATTTCTTTTTCTTTATTTTAGGAGATCAATGGCTTCGCACGGATTTAGTGTAAAATAAAATATGGTCAAAAAAATGTGTTTTTATTTCATTAAAATTATTTATTCTTAAAGTGTGTGTGTTTTTTTATTTACTTCAATAGGATTAATAATTGATAGTTGTCTAATTGACAGCTATCAATCATTAACCTGCCTTAAGGTCACCTTTCAATTGCAAGGTGACAGTAAGGTGAGATTAACCCATTCGCCACCACTACAGGGCAATGGGAATAGACGGGCAACGTGCCAGAAAGGGCGAATCTAATTATAGATTTGCCCTTTCTGGGTGTCTGGGGGCAGATGTTAGTAGCCAGGGGGGCACAAAAAAATGCACCTTCCCTGGGCTATTATTATCTGCCCCCACTCGCTTTGCTTTGTCTGTCTGGTGGAGAAAATACAGCGGGAGCCCACGCATTTTTTTTCAACGAAATTACACCTTTAATTAACCCCTACATGTCTGAAATTTTGCACAAATACACTCATGTAATTGTATGTTTCAAACATATATAAAAATACATGAAATTACATGGTTAAATGTGTGGAAACAATGTATCATTTCATGTCGGCTTCTGTGATTTCACAAAACCCGGCAATTGAATTAGCGGCTATTACAGTATGTAGAAGTCTAGGAACTATAAATATATGTATATATATATGTCACAATGACATGTATATATATATGTATGTGTTCTATGTGTATATATCTATTCTTTCTAGTCTTTATTAAAGCTGTCAGTGTGATTTTACAGTATAGGCGGGGATGAATTGCCGGCTTTTCTAAAGGACACCGATGCGATTTCATCGCAAGTCACACAGTGTGGTCCGTTTGTAATCAGATTTTTCATCGCTCCCATAGACTTGCATTGGCGATTGTCGACCGACAATCGGTGACAATCGCAGCATGCTGCGATTGTACACGGACGTTTAAAACGGACCACAAAAAATCTGATACTGGGAGCTGCTCCATAGATTAACATAGGTCCGACTGCAATGCGATATTTCATCGCATTGCAGTCGTCCGATTTTGTCGCCAGTGTGACTCCGGCCTTAGATAGCAAAGGACATGAAAAGACATGGTTAACCCTATGTACACCAAGTGTCATTTCATGTCGGGTCACCCGACATGAAATGACACTTGGTGTACATAGGGTTAACCATGTCTTTTCATGTCCTTTGCTATCTAATTTGCACAAACAATTAAATCAGACTATGTGTGCAAAATTTCACACCTGTAGGGGTTAATTAAAGGTGTAAATTCGTTGTAAAAAAAACGGACTTTTTTGCTACGAATTTACACCTTTAATTAACCCTACAGGTGTGAAATTTTGCACACATAGTCTGATTTAATTGTTTGTGCAAATTAGATAGCAAAGGACATGAAAAGACATGGTTAACCCTATGTACACCAAGTGTCATTTCATGTCGGGTTCTGCATTTTCACAAAAGCCGGCAATTGAATTAGCGGCTATTATACTATGTAGAAGTGTATGAACTACAAATATAAATATATATATATATGTGTCACAAATTCAATGACATGTATATATATATATGAGGTGTAAAATTGCTGAAAAAAAATGCGTGAGCTCCCGCCCTATTTTCGCAACCAGACAGACAAAGCCAGTGAGTGGGGGCAGATAATAATAGCCCAGAGAGGGACCATTATTTTTGCCCCCCCCGGCTACTAACATCTGCCCCCAGACACCCAGGAAAGACAAATCTATAATTAGATTCGCCCTTTCTGGCACTTTGCCCGTCTATTCCCATTGCCCTGTAGCGGTGGCGAATGGGTTAATATGGGGTTAAAGCCACCTTGCTATTGAAAGGTGACCTTAAGCCAGGTTAATAATTGAGAGCTGTCAATTAGACAACTATCAATTATTAATCCTATTGCATGAAATAAAAATAAAACACACACACTTTAATTAAAAATCATTTTAATGAAATAAAGACACATGTTTTTGACCATCTTTTATTTTACTGCAAAAACCATTTCCTGTAATAAAAATAAAATAAAAAAGCAAAATTATTCTTACCTATCCCATGCACAGTCAGGTCCCACGGTGTAATCCTTCAGAAAGGGTTAATGTTTACTGCAGGGACCGCAGCTAATGCTGCAGCCTCACAGTAAACCCCAAATGATTGAGTTCCTCTCCTGCCTGACAGGAGAGTAAAGGCTGGGTGTCACATAACGATACACCAGCGATCCCAACAACGATATGCACTTGTCAGGATCGCTGGTGTATCGCTACATGATCGCTGCTGAGCTGCCAAACAGGCAGCTCAGGCAGCGATCTGGGACAGCGACACTGCGGGTAACATCGCTTAAGGGCCCGTCTCACATAGCGATATCGCTACCGAGATCGCTGCTGAGTCACTAGTTTTGTGACGCAGCAGCGAGCTCACCAGCGATATCGCTGTGTGTGACATTCAGCGACGATCAGCCCCCTGCCGGGTATCTCTGATCGTCGCAGAAATGTCAGGACCTTTTTTTGATCGCTGGTTTCCCTCTGACAGGCACGCATCGCTGCGTGTGACAGGCGGGAGACCAGCGATCCGCTGGTAACCAAGGTACACAGCGGGTTTCCAGGCACCGCGCAGCGCTTGGAAACCCGCTATGTACCTTGGATACCAGCTCCCTGCATCAGGGCGCTGGTATCCAAGGTACACAGCGGGTTTCTAGGCACAGCCCCGCGCCTGGAAACCCGCTGTGTACCTTGGTTACCAGCGGATCGCTGGTCTCCCGCCTGTCACACGCAGCGATGTGTGCCTGTCAGCGGGAAACCAGCGATCAAAGGTCCTGACATTTCAGCGACGATCAGCGATACCCGGCAGGGGGGCTGATTGTCGCTGAATGTCACACACAGCGATATCGCTGGTGAGCTCGCTGCTGCGTCACAAAACTAGTGACTCAGCAGCGATCTCGGTAGCGATATCGCTATGTGAGACGGGCCCTTAAGTGGAAAGCTTAATTGATTGCTTTCCACTTTCACTTCAGGTCAGCCAGGGACACAATCAGTGACGTCAGAGGGAACTGATTAACAAAAATAGGGGTTCCCTTCGAAAAAAAAATGGCGTGGGGTCCCCCTATTTTTGTTAACCAGCCAGATGAAGCAGACCGCTGAGGCCTGGATTTTCAGGCTGTTAAGGAGCCAAGATCCATGGACCTTGCCAGCCTGATAATACCAGGCCACAGCAGTCTGCATATCTTGGCTGATTAACAAAAATAGGGGATCCCTCGAAAAAAATTGGCGTGGGGTCCCCCCTATTTTTGTTAACCAGCCAGATGAAGCAGACCGCTGAGGCCTGGATTTTCAGGCTGTTAAGGAGCCAAGATCCATGGACCTTGCCAGCCTGATAATACCAGGCCACAGCAGTCTGCATATCTTGGCTGATTAACAAAAATAGGGGATCCCCTCGAAAAAAATTGGCGTGGGGTCCCCCCTATTTTTGTTAACCAGCCAGATGAAGCAGACCGCTGAGGCCTGGATTTTCAGGCTGTTAAGGAGCCAAGATCCATGGACCTTGCCAGCCTGATAATACCAGGCCACAGCAGTCTGCATATCTTGGCTGATTAACAAAAATAGGGGATCCCCTCGAAAAAAATTGGCGTGGGGTCCCCCCTATTTTTGTTAACCAGCCAGATGAAGCAGACCGCTGAGGCCTGGTTTTTCAGGCTGGTAAGGATCCAATATCCATGGACCTTGCAAGCCTGATAATACCAGGCCACAGCAGTCTGCTTAGCTTGGCTGGTTAACAAAAATAGGGGATCCCCTCGAAAAAAAAACGGCGTGGGGATCCCCCCTATTTTTGTTAACCAGCCAAGTAAAATGCAGACTGCTGCGGCCTGGTATTAAAAGACTGTCAAGGCCCATGGATTTTGGCCCTCAACAGCCTGATAATACCAGGCTACAGCAGCCCCACATTTGGCGCATCAAAAGATGTGCCAATTGTGGCACTTTACCCGGCTCTTCCCACTTGCCCTGTAGCGGTGGCAAGCGGGGTAATAAGGGGTTAATGTCACCGTTGATTGCACGGTGACAATAAGCCCGGTTAATAATGGAGAGGTGTCAATAAGACACCGATCCATTATTAATCCCAAAGTTATTAAATGTATAAAAAAAAGACAGCAAGAAAAAAGTATTTTAATGAAATAAAAGAGACAACACAGTTTTCATTTTTTTTATTGTACTCTCATTCCTGCGACGCCATCGATCTCCTGTAAAAAAAGAAAAAAAACAAACCAACAGTATACCACCTGTCCGACGCAGTCCATAACGACAGTCCCACGACGATCCAGCTCTGCTACATCGCAATGACAGGCAGAGCCTGTCATTGCAACGCAGCACAGCTGATTACCTGCTTCCCCGGCGGTGACGTCATCGGACTGACTGCTTTACGGCCGCGATTACCCAGCAGTCACTGCAGTTATCGCGAGAAACTGCATGTGACCGCCGGGGAAAGAAGATGGCGGCCATGAAGCAGTCCAGGACGTGACCGCCGGAGATCTTCTGCCAGGTAAGCGCCGCTGACTCCTGACAGACCGGACCGACGGACACTGACAGTGACAGTGACAATCCCGATTCCGGTATCCGATAAGACGAAAATATCGGAACTCGGAATCGGAATTCCGATACAGCTAATATCGGCCGATACCCGATATTTGCAGTATCGGAATGCTCAACACTAGTCACTATGGCAAGAATCGGCAAACGCAATGACGTTGCGAGGGCGACGATCGAAGGACCGAATGGGATCCCTCTGCCTGCCTTCTAAATGCTGCAATTGAAATTAATCGCAGCATTTAGGGGATTAATCTGATGTGATAACAGATGATCTCCCGGCGGCGATCGTATGGATATGTCCTAGGTCGTGAATAGGGTTAAAGGGGTTGTCCAGTCTAAATAGAAAAGTCTACAGTCATTCTGTGTGACTGCAGATTTTCGAATCCCCCAAGAAACGCACTGTTTTGTAGAAGGGAATGGCAGAGATGTACAGTGGGTTCGGAAAGTATTCAGACCCCTTTACAGTTTTCACTCTTTGTCTCATTGCAGCCATTTGGCAAATGCAAAAAAGTTCATTTTTTTTTATCATTAATGTACACTCTGCACCCCATCTTGACTGAAAAACAACAGAAATGTAGAAATTTTTGCAAATCTATTAAAAAAGAAAAACTGAAGTATCACATGGTCATAAGTATTCAGACCCTTTGCTCAGACACTCATACTTAAGTCACATGCTGTCCATTTCCTTGTGATCCTCCTTGAGATGGTTCTACTCCTTCATTGGAGTCCAGCTGTGTTTAATTAAACTTATAGGACTTGATTTGTATACATCAAAATTCCGACACTGATATAGTATGCAAAAATGGTTTATTCAAGTGAAGCAATCCCAAAATTCATAACATTTTGGTCTTACATCTAGACCTTCATCAGACAATTGCCATGGAGTGTCCAAAAACAGTAGTAGGTGCTTTTCACAGGGAATTCTTCCCATTACTTTTTGTGCACCTACTGCTGTATTTGGACGTACAGTCAGGGCCAGAAATATTTGGACAGTGACACAATTTTCGCGAGTTGGGCTCTGCATGCCACCACATTGGATTTGAAATGAAACCTCTACAACAGAATTCAAGTGCAGATTGTAACGTTTAATTTGAAGGGTTGAACAAAAATATGTGTTAGAAAATGTAGGAATTGTACACATTTCTTTACAAACACTCCACATTTTAGGAGGTCAAAAGTAATTGGACAAATAAACATAACCCAAACAAAATATTTTTATTTTCAATATTTTGTGGCGAATCCTTTGGAGGCAATCACTGCCTTAAGTCTGGAACCCATGGACATCACCAAACGCTGGGTTTCCTCCTTCTTAATGCTTTGCCAGGCCTTTACAGCCGCAGCCTTCAGGTCTTGCTTATTTGTGGGTCTTTCCCTCTTAAGTCTGGATTTGAGCAAGTGAAATGCATGCTCAATTGGGTTAAGATCTGGTGATTGACTTGTCCATTGAAGAATGTTCCACTTTTTTGCACTCATGTACTCCTGTGTAGCTTTGGCTGTATGCTTGGGGTCATTATCCATCTGTACTATGAAGCGCCGTCCAATCAAGTTTGCAGCATTTGGCTGAATCTGGGCTGAAAGTATATCCCGGTACACTTCAGAATTCATCCGGCTACTCTTGTCTGCTGTTATGTCATCAATAAACACAAGTGACCCAGTGCCATTGAAAGCCATGCATGCCCATGCCATCACGTTGCCTCCACCATGTTTTACAGAGGATGTGGTGTGCCTTGGATCATGTGCCGTTCCCTTTCTTCTCCAAACTTTTGGCTTCCCATCATTCTGGTACAGGTTGATCTTTGTCTCATCTGTCTATAGAATACTTTTCCAGAACTGAGCTGGCTTCTGGAGGTGTTTTTCAGCAAATTTAACTCTGGCCTGTCTATTTTTGGAATTGATGAATGGTTTGCATCTAGATGTGAACCCTTTGTATTTACTTTCATGGAGTCTTCTCTTTACTGTTGACTTAGAGACAGATACACCTACTTCACTGAGAGTGTTCTGGACTTCAGTTGATGTTGTGAACGGGTTCTTCTTCACCAAAGAAAGTATGCGGCGATCATCCACCACTGTTGTCTTCCGTGGGCTCCCAGGTCTTTTTGGATTGATGAGTTCACCAGTGCTTTCTTTCTTTCTTTCTCAGGATGTACCAAATTGTAGATTTTGCCACTTCTAATGTTGTAGCAATTTCTTGGATGTTTTTTTTTCTGTTCTTGCAGCTTAAGGATGGCTTGTTTCACCTGCATGGAGAGCTCCTGTGACCGCATGTTTCCTTCACAGCAAAACCTTCCAAATGCAAACACCACACCTCAAATCAACTCCGGCCCTTTCATCTGCTTAATTGAGAATGACATAACAAAGGGATTGCCCACACCTGTCCATGAATAGCCTTGGAGTCATTTGTCCAATTACTTTTGGTCCCTTTAAAAACAGGGTGGCACATGTTAAGAAGCTGAAACTCCTAAACCCTTCATCCAATTTTAATGTGGATACCCTCAAATGAAAGCTGAAAGTCTGACCTTCAACTGCATCTGATTTGTTTTGTTTCAAATTCATTGTGGTAATGTCTAGAACCAAAATTAGATAAATGTTGTCTCTGTCCAAATGTTTATGGACCTAACTGTATTTTGATGTATATGTATTGAGGGAGTGGTATCCTTCTCTGAGCACCAACCTTAGTACGGAGTTACGTGTACCCAATTTTCTTCATATGACTTGATTTGTAAAGGCATACAGCTGTCTATATAAGACCTCACAGCTCACAGTGCATGTCAGACCAAATGAAAATCATGAGGTCAAAGGAACTTGCCAAGGAGCTCAGAGACAGAATTGTGGCAAGGCACAGATCTGGCTAAGGATACAAAAGAATTTCTGCAGAACTCAAGGTTCCTAACAGCACAGTGCCCTCCATAATCCATAAATGGAAGAAGTTTAGGATCACTAGAAGTCTTCCTAGACCTGGCCGTCCAGCCAAACTGAGCAATCGTGGGTGAAGAGCCTTGGAGAGAGGTAAAGAAGAACCCCAAGATCACTGTGGCTGAGCTCCACAGATGCAGTAGGGAGATGGGAGAATGTTCCACAAAGTCAACTATCATTGCAGTCCTCCACCAGTCATGCCTCTCCTCACTGCCAGACATATAAAAGCCCGCACAGAATTTGCTAAAAAACACATGAAGGACTCCTAGACTATGAGAAATAAGATTCTCTGGTCTGATGAGACAAAGACAGAACTTTTTGGTGTTAATTCTATGCAGTATGTGTGGAGAAAACCAGGCACTGCTCATCACCTGCCCAATACAAACCCAACAGTAAAACGTGGTGGCAGCATCATGCTATGGGGGTGTTTTTCAGCTGCAGGGACAGGACAACTTGTTGCAATTGAAGTAAACATGAATGCGGCCAAGTACAGAGATATCCTGGATGAAAACCTCTTTCAGAGTGCTCTGGACCTCAGACTTGGCCGATGCTTCACCTTCCAACAAGACAATGACCCTAAGCACACAGCTAATATAACAAAGGAGTGGCTTCAGGACAACTCTGTGACCATTCTTGACTGGCCCAGCCAGAACCGTGACCTAAACTCAATTGAGCATCTCTGGAGAGACCTGAAAATGGCTGTCCACCAACGTTCACTATCCAACCTGACGGAACTGGAGAGGATCTGCAAGGAAGAATGGCAGAGGATCCCCAAATCCAGGTGTGAAAAACTTGTTGCATTATTCCCAAGACTCATGGCTGTACTAGCTCAAAAGGGTGCTTCTACTCAATACTGAGCAAAGGGTCCGAATACTTATGACCAGGGCCGGCGTCAGCACCCGGCACACCCGGGCAAGTGCCGGGGCCCTGAGCAGGCGGGGGGTCCACTCGCCGTCGGGCACCCCGGCGCCCGTTAGCTGTGTTAGCGCCGCCACTGGGCCCCCCGCTTGCTCAGGGCCCCGCAGCAGCCGACGCAATGCTCACCTCTCCCCGTGCCTCTGCTGCCACAGCTCCGAGCTCCAGGGGGTGCCTGCGCCGGCGCTTCCTCTCTCACAGCAGCGCCGCTGAATGACGTCATCATTCAGTGGCCGGCTGTGGCAGAGAGCGCGCGGACGCTGGACAGGTGAGGTGTTGTGAATGTGTTAGAAATGAATTCTGAGCAGAGGCTCCCTCTGGTGGTTACAAACAGTGCTGAACCATTCAATGAAGATTGTGAAGATTGGCAATCAGGAGTTACAGACTGGTCTTATATAAGGGAGGTTCCCTCCATCAGGGTTGCCGGTGATCAATTGTTCTTGTCTAAACTGTGGTTCCTGGTTCTCTTGGAAGTTTGCTGAATCTTGCCTGCATCTTCTGCTATCAGATAAGATTTTTCTGTTTTTATTTTTGTGCTTGCTTTTTGCATTGTCCCTGCACTTCTGTGGAGGTCAGCCAGGTCCCCTCCGGGGGCTTGTGCTCCTCTCAGCTTATCTGAGCCACTGTTATTTGTTCATTTGCCTTTTCCAGTTTTTTCAGTTGCTGCAGCTTAGTTTTGTTACACCAGAGAACTAATTTAGGTGGTAGAGGTCGTGTGATCTCAGGTGTTTTTGCAATTAGTAGAGTTGGTATTTTGTAGGGTTTTTTGGAATTGCAGTAAGTGTCCTTCCTATCCTTTTCTGTCCAGGTAGATTGGGCCCCAACGTTTGCTCATACTATTTTCTGTCTGTGTCTGTATTTCCTCTTGTCTAACCGCCATTATATGTTTGGGGGCTTCCTATGTTCTTTGGGGATCTGCTCCGGGGCAGATAGCTTTCTCTTTCTATCTTTAGGTGTAGTTAACCTCTCAGGCTGTGACGAGGCGTCTAGGACCAACATAGGAACGCTCCACGGCTGCCTTTAGTTGTGGTGGTTAGTCAGGTAACTGCAATCCAGTAGATTCCAACCTCTCTGGTGTATTACCGTTTTTTGCCTGCTCTCCTCAGTTACCAAATCATAACAGTGAGGCATGTGTGTGTGTGCCTGCTGCGTGTGTGTATGTGAGAGAGTGCTGCCTGCGGTGCTGTATGTGTGATGGTGGTGGGGGGAGGCAGTGATGGTGGTGGGAGTCAATGATGATGGGGAGGCAATGATAATGGGAAGGCAATGATGATGATATTAATGGGGAGGCAATGATGATGATGATGATGATGGGGAGGCAATGATAATGGGAAGGCAATGATGATGATGATATTAATGGGGAGTCAATGATAATGATGATGATGGGGAGGCAATGATAATGGGAAGGCAATGATGATGATGATATTAATGGGGAGGCAATGAAAATGATGATGGGGAGGCAATGATAATGGGAAGGCAATGATGATGATATTAATGGGGAGGCAATGATGATGATGGGGAGGCAATGATAATGGGAAGGCAATGATGATGATGATATTAATGGGGAGGCAATGATGATGATAGGGAGGCAATGATGATGATGATGGGCAGGCAATGATAATGAGGGGAGGCAATGATGATGATAATGGGCAGGCAATGATGATGATAATGGGGAGTCTTTCCACAGCACCCTTTCCTGAGCCGTAACAGTGCAGAGCACAGCACAGTGTAGAGGAGAGCTCCATATTTTGTATGGAGCATTATATTTGGTCCAGTATTCTGTATGGAGCATTATATTGGGTCCAGTATTCTGTATGGAGCATTATATGGGGGATGGCGGGGTGACATCCTGCATGGGGTATTATATGGGTGATGAGGGGGAGACTTTGTGGTGCCCATAATATTGTATGGAGGACTGTACTGTCCAGTGTGTACTGTGCGCTGTGAGGATTTGGCAGTTTTTGAGCTATTGTAGAATTTACAATAGGTATCAGTCATGTAATGGAAGAAGAGAAGTGTTTGGCATTGTGCTATACCCATATTTCTCTGCAGTATCTGTGCATCATGAATCGTGGTCTGTGTTAAGGGGGCCCACTGAGACTCTTTCGCCGGGGCCCATAAAAACCTGGAGCCGGCCCTGCCTATGACCATGTGATATTTCAGTTTTTCTTTTTTAATAAATTTGCAAAAATTTCTACATTTCTGTTTTTTTCAGTCAAGATGGGGTGCAGCGTGTACATTAATGAGAAAAAATGAACTTTTTTAAATTTACTAAATGGCTGCAATGAAACAAAGAGTGAAAAATGTAAAGGGGTCTGAATACTTTCCGAACCCACTGTATGAGATATGAATGTTCCTGGGCAGAAACTGTCTAGTGGGCATGGCCTCGCTCCATACAAGTATGCAAGCCCATTTTTCTTCAAGTGCCTCCTTATTGTTCATCTTGACACAGCCACACTGCTAGTTTTCAGGATCCAGTATTTCAGCTGATGTCATTTGTGGGTTTTTCTTTGCATCCCGAACAATTTTCCTGGCATTTGTCACAGGTCACAGGTGAGGATGTTACTAGAGTTGAGCGAAACAGGTCGGTCAGATTCATAAGTCGCCGACTTTCGCTAAAGTCGGGTTTCGCCGAGCGAAACCTGACCATAGCGTCAAGTCGGCCATGCGATTGGCAAAACGAGCGCCAAAGTCGGTTTTCCCATAATGCTTGCAGGCGCCTTTTTTCAGCCAATGAGCAAGGACGTACACTGTGGGCAACGAGATGACATGGGCAGCGTCCACCTCCATCTTAGAGAAGGGCATTGCGTGATTGGCTTGCTTTGGGGGGCGTCATAGTGTCTCTAAAAGCCTGAACGCCGACCTCCATTTTACTTCTGCCGATCTTAACAGTAGGGAGAGGTTGCTTGCTGTTTATCAGTAGGGAGAGAGTTAGGGCTGGAAAGAGAAGTTCTTCTGTGCTTGTGCTGATAGCAATTGTGCTATACAGTTAGTGTGCAGTGACAGGGGAGGATTTTCTTGTGTGCAGCAGCGCTGGTTATTAGGCTGCCTGATAGCTGTATTGCTGTGTGTACACTGCTGTGCAGACTGCTTTTTACACAGCACTAATACTTTTATTCTTTTTTTCTGCACACTTACCGACCGTTCATTTTTTCCCACACCGTATAGAGCTGTATGCTCCTTACACACTGCCGTGTACTAACTGGTATCACGGATACATACATGCATTGCTGACTATCTGTGTGTGACTCCGGAAATATATATGGAGATGACTCCGGAAATATATATGGAGATTTAAGTTTTCCCCTACGCTGTATACAGCTGTACGCTTCTGAGACAGTACCGCTTTTCTGCTTTTTGTATTACGGTCAAATCCATACTGAGTGAGCGTCTGTGTGTGACTCCGGAAATATATACGGAGATTTCAATTTTCCCCTACACTGTATACAGCTGTACGCTTTTGATACAGTACCATGTATCGGCTGGTATTTTTGGTACATTTTCCCAAACATGAGGAAGTATGGTGGAAGAGGACATGGGCGGGGGGCCAGCTGGTACTGATGGTGGTGGTGGTGCATCTGCTGGTAGTGGCAAAAGCACAACAGCACCTAAGGCAGGAGGTGTTGAGCCTGCGTCATCGTCTGGCTCCAGAAGGCCTGGAAGGCTCTCTTTTCTGGGAGTAGGTAAACCGCTTTTAAAGCCGGAGCATCGGGAACAGGTTTTGGCTTACATTGCCGAAACAGCCTCCAGCTCTATCGCCTCCTCTTCTGCACTGAGTCATCAGTGCAAGCTCCTGGTCAGGAACGACACCTTTCCTTGTGTCTTTCACCCCCAGGCCACACTTCAGATTACTTCCTCAGCTCTTTTCACATACCATGCCTGGGTTATCAAGTGAAATCCTGAATTCCCCAGTCCAAGATGAATATGACATGGAGTGCACCGATGCACAGCCACTGCTATATGATTCTGCTGGTACATTCACCCAGAGCACTGCATTGCCATCGCAGTCTACTGAGCCAGATTCTGACCTTGATGAAACTCAGGTGCCCCTTCCCGCATACTCTACCACCTTACACAGTTACACAGAGGAAGGTGCAGATGAAATTGAAGAGGAGGTGATGGATAACCCAGTTGTTGACCCGGATTGGCATCCATTAGGGGAAGAGGGTGCCGCTGGCAATACCTCAGAAGAGGAGGAGGATCCGCAGCAGGCATCGACATCGCAGCTGCGGTTATCGGGCAGGCCCGTAGCAGTCCAAAAACGTGTTAAAAAAACAAAAAGAGTTGCAGGACAGCTTGGCCAGATGGTCAAATTAGCACAGCGTGCAAGCCCTGAAAATTTATCCCATAGTAGGAAGAGTGCAGTGTGGCACTTTTTTGACCAAAATCCTATTGATGAGGCAAAGGTTATCTGTAAGAAGTGCGGAAGGACCTTTAGCTGAGGGAAAAATCTCTGAAATTTGAATACCAGTTGCATGCTTAGATATTTAAACACCATGCACTTGCAAGCATGGACGGACTACAAAACCTCAGGTAGCACATGTGCACCTGCTCCGACTGAAGGTAGCCAGCAATGCTACATCGCTTCTCCCACTGTAAGCCCACCGGTTAGCACAGCACCAGCAAGAAATGTTGAGGTGTTGTCGCAAGGCCAAAGCAGTCAGGGAATCACAATGTTTTTCCAATGAAAGACTGAATCTAGGCCATCACCACCACCATCACCATCACCAACCCCCTCTCAGTCCGCCATGTCCACCGCTAGTTCCCCCATATGCAGCTCTCAAGTCTAGCTCACCCTATCAGACACTCTGAGTAGGACAAGAAAGTACTCATCCTCTCATTCGCGTACACTGGCTTTGAACGCCTACATTACCAAACTGATCTCATTAGAGATGATGCCCTTTCGTTTGAAAGTGCAGCGTTCCGAGAGCTCATGGCCTACGCTGTCCCATGCTATGACCTACCCAGTCGGCACTTCTTTGCTAGAAAAGCCTGTCCTCCATCTGCATGTGAAAGACCTCATTGTCCATGCACTCAAACAATCGGTGAGTGGAAAGGTGCGCCTCACAACAGATGCCTGGGCCAGTAGGCATGGCCAGGGCCATTACATGTCCATCACTGAGCACTGGGATAACGTGGTGGATGCAGGGTCCACAGGGGACAGTGGCGGTGGGACAATGCTGCCTAGCCCACGGTATAGGAAACAGTTGGCTGTAGGCGTTCGACCCTTCTCCTCCAGAAGCGAAAGCTCTTCGACAGAGCGCAGTTGCACGAGCACTCCATCCGCAGCTGCCAGTGTTGCACACGAGGTGTCCCACTATCGAACAGCTAGTGGTAAGCGTCAGCAGGCTGTTTTAAAGATGATGTCTTTGGGCGACAACAGACACACCGCCGAGGTACTGGCCGACTACTTGCAGCGAGAAACTGAGTCATGGCTGGACAGTCTACAACTTGAGCCAGGCAAGGTAGTCAGTGATAATGGCCATAATTTTGTGGCGGCCATAGCCTTGGCAAAACTCAGACACATACCTTGCCTGGCTCACACCTTGAACCTGGTGGTGCAGTGCTTCATAAATAATTATCCGGAGTTACTAGCCCTGCTCCATAAGGTGCGACGACCGTGCTCGCACAACCGTCGCTTGCCCGTAGACTCCAGTCGTATGCAGAGGCTGCAGCGATCGCTCCACCTAATCATAGACGTTGCAACAAGGTGGAACTCCACCATGCACATGGTTGAGAGGCTGTGCGAACAGAGGCAGGCTGTAATGCACTTGTGGGAGGATACACGGGCAGGCAGTTTGAGGGCAGACATCGAGTTGTCGGGTGTGCAGTGGTCAAAGCTGAAAGACCTCTGTAAAGTCCTTCAGTGTTTTGAGGCATGCACACGGCTGGTAAGCGCAGACGACGCCATTATAAGCATGAGCATCCCACTTATGCATCTGCTCATGCAAACTTTGATGCACATTAAGGATCAGGCGTCTGCAGCGGAGGAGGAAGAGGACGAGGAGTAGGGAAGCCTTGATGACAGTCAGCCATTGTCTGCTCAGGGAACTGTCCTGGATGAGGTGGAGGAAGAAGAGGAGGAGGATGAGGGGGATGATTATTTTGGGGAGGAGGATTCTTCTCAGGGGGGCAAGAGGAAATGTTGGCATGCCAAGGTCAGGTACAGGGTTTGTGCGTGACTGGAGGGATGTGGATTTGGCAGAAAGTGCTCCTCCACCCACCACTGTCAGTGCATCATTGACACCTGGAACATTGGCCCACATGTGTGATTATGTCTTGAGGATCCTAAAAAGGGACCCCAGCATTGCCAAAATTATGAAGGATAATGACTACTGGTTGGCCAGCATCCTCGATCCACGCTATAAAGGCAAATTACAGAACATCATGCCACAGGAGAACCTAGAGCTAATATTGGCGAACAAACAAGCAACTCTGGTAAACCGTTTGTTAGAGGCATTCCCAGCACACAGGAGCGGTGCAGGTTCTACCACGAGCCGTACTGGTCAACATGGAAGAGGTGTTCGTGGTGCACACAGCCGAAGTGGTGTTGGAGACCGGGGTTTCATGACCATGTTGTGGACTGATTTCTCGAGTACCGCTCACACGACTGTTAATACTGAATCGATTGCAACAGACAGGAGACAGCAGTTGTCAACTATGGTTCAAAATTACCTCTCCTCCCCTATCGATGTTCTCCCTCACAGTTCATTCCCCTTTGACTACTGGGCCTGTAAACTGGACACCTGGCCTGAATTGGCACAATATGCCTTACAGGAGCTCGCTTGCCCTGCTGGTAGTGTGCTATCAGAAAGAGTCTTCAGTGCTGCTGGATCAATCCTGACAGAAAGAAGGACCTGGCTGTCGACCCAAAATGTTGGTGATCTCACCTTCATTAAAATGAACCATGCCTGGGTTTTAAAGGATTTTGTACCGCCTTCCCCTGATGACACATAGGTTGCCAGCAAAATGGCTCGCTTTGTCCTCCTCTTCCTCCGACTTCTCCAATTCCTCCATTTGCAGCTGCTGAACGTCCAGCCTACACCTCAACATATGCCAGTTTTTACACCTCCCTAACTGGGCTGTACCCCCCCAGGGCCGGCGTCAGCACCTGGCGCACCGGGGCAAGTGCCGGGCCCCGAGCAGGTGGGGGGGCCCACTTGCCGTCAGAGACACCGGTGTACTATGAGGGGCCCTGCACCAGTGCCGGCGCCCACAAGTTGGCCCCCCTGCTTGCTCAGGGCCCCAGCACTTGAAATACTTACCTCTTCCTGCTCCACCGCTGTTACGTCTTCCACATTTCCTGACAGTGACATTCAGGTCAGAGAGCGCGATGACGTCACGTCTGTGCACCCTCTGCCTGAACAGTCACAGTGCAGAGAGCTGGAAGATGGCGACGCTGAGGAGTCCAGAGTAGAGCAGTGCCCAGGGAGGAGAGGTATTTCATTTTTTTAATGTTTGGAGCAATATATGGGGAGCATTATACACTGGAGAATTATATATGGGGCACATCATACACTGGAGCATTATAAATGGGGCCCATCATACACTGGAGCATCATATATGGGGCCCATTATACACTGGAGCATCATATGGGGCCCATTATATATGGAGCATTATATAGGCCCATCATACACTGGAGCATCATCCATGGGGCCCATCATATACTGGAGCATCTTATGGGGCCCATCACATACTGGAGCATCTTATGGGGCCCATTATATATGGAGCATTATATAGGCCCATCATACACTGGAGCATCATCCATGGGGCACATCATATACTGGAGCATCATATGGGGCCCATTATATATGGAGCATTATGTAGACCCATCATACACTGGAGCATCATCCATGGGGCCCATCATATACTGGAGCATCATATGGGGCCCATTATATATGGAGCATTATATAGGCCATCATACACTGGTGCATCATCCATGGGGCCCATCATTTACTGGAGCATCATATGGGGCTCATTATTTATGGCGCATCATATGGGGCACATTATATATGGAGCATCACATGGAGCCCATTATATATGGAGCATTTTATATGGGGACCATTATATTTGGAGCATTATATGGGGCTCATCATACATACACTGGAACATCATATATGGGGCCCATCATATACTAGAGCGTCATATGGGGTTCATTATTTATGAGGCATCATATAGGGCCCTTTATATATGGAGCATCATATGGAGCACATATGGGGCCTATTCTGTATGGATCATTATATGGAGCCTATTCTGTATGGATCATTATATGGAGCCCATTCTGTATGGAGCAATATATGGGGCCCATCATATACTGTATGGAGCTTTATATGTGACTCATTATACTCTATGGAGCAATATGTGGGGCTCATTATACTCTATGGTGACCGTCCTATACTGTATGGCACATTATATGGGGACCATCATATACTGGAGCATTATGTGGAGCTCATCATATACTGTATGGAACATTATATGGGACCAATTATGTATGGAGCAATATATGGGGCACATTATTTTGTATGGAGCAATATATGTGGCTCATTATACTGTATGAAGCATTATATTGGGCCCATTATTCTGTATGGAGCATCATATATGGGACTCATTATTCTGTATGGAGCAATATATGTGACTCATTATTCTGTATAGAGCAATATATTGGGCTCATTATTCTGTATGGCGCACTATGCTGTGGCCATAATACTGTATGGAGGACTATACTGTCCGCTTTTTGAGCTATTGTAGAATTTACAATAGATATCACTCATGTAATGTAAGAAGTGAAGTATTTGGCATTGTACTATACCTATATTTCTCTTCCATATCGGAGCATCATGAATTGTGGTATGTGTTAAGGGGCCCACTGAGACTCTTTCGCCAGGGGCCCACGAAAACCTGGAGCCAGCCCTGCCCCCCCCACAACTTTAGCCAAATAACCCCCAGTTTTCAATGCGTTACTATTATTATAAAGTAAATTAAGGTTGACAAGCTTAAGTAATAAGAATTGATGTAGTTGGCATTGAAATGGGCACTGTAGGTGTGTTTACTGTCCTCCACTGACTGCCGACTTTTCTTCCCCATTGACTTGCTTTGGGGTCGGTTCGAGTTTCCGTCGGACATTCGACTTTTTCCGATAGTCGGCCGATTTAGTTCGACTCGAGTTTTGGGAAAGTCGGGTGGTTTGAGACCCGACTCGACCCTCCCAGAGACAAAGTAGCTCATCTCTATATGTTACCTTTAGTAGCCATTCCCATTTGTGCCAACTTCTGTGCATGTTATCAGGCCAAAATCACCAGGGTATGTAAACTTTTGATCAGGGTCATTTGGATGTTTTGGGTTGTCATTATGATTTAAAAAGAGAAAACACAGTAGTTTGACAATAAATGGCTTCACCCAGCCACTAACCATGAGTGGAGAAAAAGTTTTGGTGGTATCATTCATATTCTCTGAAAAAAAGGCAAAGAAAGCAAAAATTCTGCCGGGGTATGTAAACTTTTGAGCACAACTGTATGCTACGGTCTATTGGCATATGCAACAGATTAGGACTTATAAGTAAAAGGACTTTATGCAGACCTGACAGTAGATGGCGATGTTGTGTAACATTTCCTTCTGTTTAATGTATTGTATAAGAAATAGTCTCACTTGTACTTTCACTTTCGTTTTGTTCCTGTTTCCTGATGCAATGCTAAAATGACTGTGCATTATTCCTTTACTTTATGTTGTTACAAGTAAAAGCTTGTTATCCCATGCAGCCTGCTCTGTGAAGTTTTCTACTGCAAAGGTGTGGATTCAGAAGCTGTGCAACAGGTTATGGGCCCAGACACAGCGTACCCAGATACAGCGTACCCAGACACCCAGAACACTACAGATACCCAGGACACTGGAACTCTCAGCAAGACCCTGGTGAATGCAGAAGAATTCTTCAGTACAACTCTCTAAACAAGTAAGTCTATATAAAGATGATGAATAACAAAGAGCTAAAACTCGCAGTAGCTAAACTGAATGATGAGAACTATCAGCTATGGAAGTTCAAAGTAGAGATGTTATTGTCTAAAGATGATTTATGGGAAGTAATCACTACAGATAGACCTGATGAAGATAATCAGACATGGGATAAGAAAAATAGACAAGCGAGAGCCACCATTAGCTTATTAGTGGATGATGCTCAATTAATACATATAAGAAATGAAGAAACAGTGAAAGCAATGTGGGAAGCATTAAGAAAGCTATATGAGAGACCCAGCTTAAATCACAAGTTATTTTTATTAAGAAAGCTTTACAGTATGAGACTAAGTGCAGACATTGACATGCAGAAGCACATATTCTCAATGATGGAAGTGATATCACAGCTAAGATCTATTGATGAAGATATTAAAGAAAGTCATATAGCAGCTATATTGTTGTGCAGTTTACCAGATTCGTATACAGCTTTAATAAATGCACTAGAGACAAGACCAGAAACTGACAATACATTAGATTTTGTGAAAACAAGACACATAGATGAATATCACAGAAGAAAAGAACAAAGCAATGATTCTTCTACTGATAAGGACAGTGAAAATGCTCTTAAAGCTACAGAATTTAAAAAACCCTATAATAAAGAGACAAGAGAATGCTTCAGATGTAAGAAAAAAGGTCATTTAAAGAAGACTCTACCATATGGAAAGCAGAACAACAAAAATTACAACATAAAAAGCATACACAGAAAGTAAAAAACACAATTTCCGATTTGTGTGAGAATAATTGGAATTCTAGTGCCACCTTTTGGAAGGTAGCAATCCTACAAGTCAATGTCGACCCTTTAACGAGCCTTATCACATGACCTAGGATAATAGCCAAACCAGAATCTCAATTTGCAGACACTGTGTTTCGGGGTTCAGCCCCTCGTCAGTGCAAAGCGGAGATCTGGTTTGGCTGTGTGAGAGGCGTCAGACCATTGTCCAAGAAATATCGTCACTCCTTGCGGAGATCAACATGCTAAGCATGCCGAGATGAGGAGACTTAAAGCCGCAATGCTCCTCTGGGAAATATGCTAATTGTCTCTTCAGAGAGGAAGAGAGCTAGAACTCTAGTGCCACCTTTTGGAAGGTAGCAATCCTACAAGTCAATGTCGACCCTTTAACGAGCCTTATCACATGACCTAGGATAATAGCCAAACCAGAATCTCAATCTGCAGACACCGTGTTTCTTTTTTTTTTTTTTAAAAACCATTCAGGTTAGTTATAAACAACTCAATATAAGCTCATCAACTTAAACGTCGTTGTTTCAACTCTCATCATCATGGTTCATATTTAATTCAGCATAACAAACTAAAGGTATACACAAAAGACGTCATAAACATCAATAAACATCACTAAAATTCACTGATATTTGATCAAGTGCTGCCATTTTTTAAATTTCCAAACGCCCTCTGCATCAGAACCACCACCGCCTTCACTGTCTAATTTATAAATCAAGTATAATCTAGAAAGGATCAGCCCGACACACTTATTCACAGATAAATGCTTCTCTTTGAAAATTCCTAAATTCCTCACATCCCACAAACTCTGCATCACACAAGTCATAATTAACCATAGGATTCTATTTTACACACGACCACATGCACCAATTCCAAACATTGCAACACGCCAGTCAATAAAACTCACCCCGCTAATTCCTTACACAACCCACCTACACACTTCCACACACTGTATGCGTAATTACAGTCCCACATAGTATGCCACACAGTCTCACATCCACCACAACCTTCTCTCGGGCACACTTCTGTTCTGGTCAGACCTCGTCTCTTCTAAACCTGTCGCACAGGCAAAATATTGTGCAAGGACATCCATACAATATCCCTTTGTCTATTAGACATCCCATGCATTCCCAAACTCTTCCATGCAACCGAGACTTCATTCCCTCTCAAACCCACAATATTACTCTCCACATCATTCTTATGTATTATCTTCATCACCTTCTTAGCCATTCTAAAATCAGTCATCGGCACACTCAGTAAATCATGCTTCCTCACAAACTTTTCAATCACCTCATACCAGACCGGACACTTGAAAGCAACAGGCATTCTAGCATCCCTCTTTCTCCAACACAAGCCATACAACATCCAACCAGCAGAATAATTTGCCATATAAGCTCCTTTATTTCCTTTATTCAACAAAATAACTACCGTTTTGATATACTGAAGCCCCAGAAAAATCTCAATGTTTGGAAAGGCCATGCCACCATGGTGACAAGCCTTAAAAAGACTTTCTCTCTTAAGTTTTTCTATTTTACTACTCCAGAAAAAAGTAAAAACTAACTTTTCCACTCTTTTTATTTTCCTATTAGACGGTGGAAAAACTGTTGCAATAAAAAGCAGAATCGGAAGAATCACCGCTTTTATGACCAAAATCTTACCACTCAAGGTCAAGTCTCTCAGTCGCCAAAAATTTAACTTACGCTCTATGCGCAATCCACACTCCTCCCAGCTCTCCTTACCTTCCAAGTCCTTATTAAATAATACTCCCAGCACTTTGAGAGCACCCTCCTCACATTTAACCCCCTCCATTTTAACCCCATCATCCCCAAAACATTTAAAACTACATTTATTCCAATTCACTCTAAAACCAGACGCACCACAGAAAAACTCCAAAAGCAACTTAACTCTACTCATAGACGCAACACTTTCACTCACAACCACAACATCATCCATATATCCAAGAACTTTCACATGCTTTCCACCAATCCCCGGTACCAACAAACCTCGCACCACTTTATCACGTCTCACCAAGCACAACAAAGGTTCAATCACACATACAAATAAGACAGGGGACATGGGACACCCCTGCCTTACACCAGACATAATATTCACTTTCTCACTCAACCATCCATTAACAAGAAACTCGCTTGACACACAATCATACAAAGACATTAACCCATTCACAAATTTTTTAGGAAATCCCATTCTCTCCAGAACTTTAAACAAAAACACATGCGAGACCCTATCAAACGCTTTCTCAAAATCAATTGTCAGAACCATACACTTCTGTTTCCTTCCCATGCAGTCCCCAATCAAATCCCTTAATAACAATAAGTTATCACTCATGCTTCTCCCAGGCACCGCACACACCTGATCCTCATCCACAACATTACCAATCACCTCACGCATACGATTCGCCAACAATTTGCTATAGATTTTGTAATCTGCATTCAGCAGCGTTATAGGTTTCCAATTCTCTAAACACTTTCTCTCACCTTTCTTATACACAAGCACAACCACCCCCTCTTTCATTGATTCACACAACTTACCATTCTCCCACATGTACTTACATATCTCAGTCAAATCAGCACCCAGGAAATCCCACGCTTTCACATAAAATTCTACCGGCAATCCGTCTTTCCCTGGTGTCTTATTCTTTTTAGCACTCTTCATCACGTTTTCTACTTCATCCATAATCACATCCTCATTCAAAATATCACATTCTTCACTACCCAACTTGTTTTCTAACCCATTCAGCACTTCTGAAACAAGACCAGAGTCAATCCATTTTTTATCATATAACTTGCTGTAGAACCTATTCACCTCCTTTATCACATTCTCTCCTGACACACACAAACCGTTCCTATCCAGGACTTTATCTATATCAACCTTTCTCCCATTCATTTTCTTAAAAAAGAACCTTGTGCACTTTTCATCTTTCTCAAGATGTTCTATTTTGGTGCGATAGATGATTTCCTTTCCTTTCGCATCCATAACACGCTTTAGTTCACTCTTTGTCTCAGCCAGCTCATCAGACACATCCATCCCACTTTCTCCACACTTCCTTAACCAGTCTATACGCCTGTTTAAATCATTAAATCTTTCCCGATAAATAGCAGCTTTTTTATAGCCCCATTTTTTGAAGAAATTTTTGCAACACACCTTAACCCAGTCCCACCATTCCAGCACACACGCAAAATTCCTCTTACATACTCTCCACTCTTTATACTTTATTTTTAATTCATTCATCACATCCTCATCTTCTAACAACCTAACGTTCAGCTTCCAAACCCCACCACCATACACACGGTCATCAATCGCACTAAACACACCTCTCAAACACTCATGATCAGAAAAAGGTACAGCATTTTGTTCAAAATTCATACACAACATATTTTTGGAAAACAACATTTTATCTATTCTGGATGCAATACCACCCCTATCAGCATGGTATGTTGGCGGTGGTGGGATGCCAAATTTCAGAGCAGCAGCATCTAGAAGGGAAAAATCAGAAATAAGATTGGATAACTTTTTACCAGTTATGTCACAATTCCCTTCTGTGATGCAATTAAAGGCTCCAACTAAAACTGTAGGCATTTTGCCTGGAAGAAACAAACTTAATTTTTCCAAAAGAGCCAGACGCTCCTTTTTTCCCATCCTTTCCTGATGGACAGTACACATTAATAATTCTAGCCCGCCACCCCCTATAGCTAACATGTGCAATTATACATCTACCCACCTCTACCACCGTGTAGCTATCTAAACTAATCTCCCTGTTACCCATTAATATCCCTACACCATCATTCCTATTAACACATGAGCCAGACCATACATGCTGACCGTAAGGCCAGTCCTTATCGCTTGGAGCGTCCTCAATCCCACATTCCTGAAGATAAAATATGTGAGCATTCATCTGTTTAATGTAATCTAGGACGACTGCCCTCCTGGATTTAGATCTAATTTGTCTGACATTCAGGGACGCAATGCCCCAACCAGCTTGGGGAGCCATAACATGATGGTGTTATTTACATGACGACAAACAGGCCACTTCTTCTTCAGCCGTTTTCGTCTTCCATTTGGAACTGCAACTCCTCGAATCTGTTTACGTCTGCGGGAATGCCTAAAAAAACATTGGTGTCAGGAGAGAAGACATTCTGAGGGTAACTACGTTCACTCACCGGACTTAAACAATCTTCACCGGCGTCCGCCCAATCCGTTCTGGGCTTTTTACAGGAATTTCCAGGCTCCTCCTCCTCCTCAGAGGGCCTTGCAAGAGTGAAGTCACCTTGATCTCCACAACTGGTCAACTCCTCCTCAGTAGCTAACCAAGATATACTGGGGGTATTACCAAGAGAACCCTCCAACTCCCCCTCCCCACAGACATCAGACTGATGAGGGAGCTCACATTCAACCTCAGCAAGTTCCAAACCTGCCACCTCTGGGCTGGGAGTCTCCGTTTCTGCCAGGGCCTCCTCATGTGCATCCATGATTTCAGGTTCCTCAATAAGATCCGGCTCTGTAACCTGTGGAATGTCAACAACAGCAGCAGGGGGCGCAGCTGCCCCACCTGTGACCTCAGCGTAAGACCTAGGACTGATCCTGGCCTTACAATCCCGATACTTATGGCCCTCCTCACCACAAGCATTACACATAACAGGATTTGTGCAGTCTTTTGCCATATGGCCGGAACCATTGCAATTCCTACAAGTTGGCATGTCCTTGCAACTATCCTGGGTATGCCCGAAATTTTTACACCTCCTGCAATACAGTGGGGCATCTGGAAAAAAACAAAAAAACACTATTTTTCCCAATTGAAAAATTAAGAGGGAGGTAATGGATGCCTCCCGGGCCTTGGGGATCCATCCCAAATCTCACAAAAAATTTGTACTTCCCGGTCCAGAGCCCTTCTCCATTCAGGACCCTGTGGGAGTACTGAACATAAATGCAATGTCTTTTCAAAAATAAAGTAATGTCCTCCAGGGAAACAAAAGGGTTGTGCATGAAAACCACAAGTGGGATATCCCCCTTGGAGTATAACACAGTAAAGGTAAGTCCTTCCAGCAAAGGATTAGCCACTCCATTTTTCAGGGCAGTAAACAAATTCTGGCAAGCCGCCATAGAAGATAGCACCAGCACATACCTGCCTTCCCTTCTGAACTCCTGCAGGCATATTATATCGGACTTCCGAATCTTCAGGATGTCATAAAACACCATGTTGACCAAATATCCCAGGGAAAAATGCAACTTCTTATCTTCAGCGATTTCAATCCGGAATCCATTTTTGACCCGGCTATCACCGGTCCCAGAGAATTGAAGTCGGACTCCCATCGTCCACAACTCCAAGGATCTTCTCCCTGAATCCTCCTGGCTATCTCCCTAAAGCAGCAACCGGCTTAAGCCACCGAAGTGGCGATGCCGGAAGGCCAAGAGACAGCACTCGAGGTATCTTTTTTTTTTTTTTTTTTTAAAACCATTCAGGTTAGTTATAAACAACTCAATATAAGCTCATCAACTTAAACGTCGTTGTTTCAACTCTCATCATCATGGTTCATATTTAATTCAGCATAACAAACCAAAGGTATACACAAAAGACGTCATAAACATCAATAAACATCACTAAAATTCAGTGATATTTGATCAAGTGCTGCCATTTTTTAAATTTCCAAACGCCCTCTGCATCAGAACCACCACCGCCTTCGCTGTCTAATTTATAAATCAAGTATAATCTAGAAAGGATCAGTCCAACACACTTATTCACAGATAAATGCTTCTCTTTGAAAATTCCTAAATTCCTCACATCCCATAAACTCTGTATCACACAAGTCATAATTAACCATAGGATTCTATTTTTCACACGACCACATGCACCAATTCCAAACATTGCAACACGCCAGTCAATAAAACTCACCCCCGCTAATTCCTTACACAACCCACCTACACACTTCCACACACTGTACGCGTAATCACAGTCCCACATAGTATGCCACACAGTCTCACATCCACCACAACCTTCTCTCGGGCACACTTCCGTTCTGGTCAGACCTCGTCTCTTCTGAACCTGTCGCACAGGCAAAATATTGTGCAAGGACATCCATACAATATCCCTTTGTCTATTAGACATCCCATGCGTTCCCAAACTCTTCCATGCAACCGAGACTTCATTCCCTCTCAAACCTACAATATTACTCTCCACATCATTCTTATGTATTATTTTCATCACCTTCTTAGCCATTCTAAAATCAGTCATCGGCACACTCAGTAAATCATGCTTCCTCACAAACTTTTCAATCACCTCATACCAGACCGGACACTTGAAAGCAACAGGCACTCTAGCATCCCTCTTTCTCCAACACAAGCCATACAACATCCAACCAGCAGAATATCTTGCCATATAAGCTCCTTTATTTCCTTTATTCAACAAAATAACTACCGTTTTGATATACTGAAGCCCCAGAAAAATCTCAATGTTTGGAAAGGCCATGCCACCATGGTGACAAGCCTTAAAAAGACTTTCTCTCTTAAGTTTTTCTATTTTACTACTCCAGAAAAAAGTAAAAACTAACTTTTCCACTCTTTTTATTTTCCTATTTGACGGTGGAAAAACTGTTGCAATAAAAAGCAGAATCGGAAGAATCACCGCTTTTATGACCAAAATCTTACCACTCAGGCTAAGTGCACACGATCAGGAATTGTTGCGTTTTTTTCGCGGTTTTTCCGCTATTTTCCGCGGTTAAACCGCGAAAAAAACGCGAGCATTAAGCATTCTATACGTTTTAATTGATTCCGCATGTTTTGTACACATGTTGCGTTTTTTCCGCGAAAAAAACGCTTCGCGGAAAAAATAGCAACATGTTCATTAATTTCGCGTAATGACAGCGATTTCGCCGCTATAGACTTGTATTGGAACGCATGAAATCCGGAAATATTCAAAATGTTTCCGGATTTCAAGCGCTTTAGCTGCGGTGTAGCTGCGGTGAAATGGGAAGTGACATCATGTCCATCCCATCATGCCATCCCATGAGCATCCCATAATCCAGGAAGACAATAATCTCGTCTCCCTGGATGATGGCTGCCAACATGGAGTGGTATGACAGGATGGACCTGGATGTCGCGCAGATGATTAGTGTGGTAAGTATCTTATGTGTGTGTGTGTCTGTGTGTGTGTCCGTGTCTGTGTCCGTGTGTGTGTCTATGTGTGTGGTGTATATGCGTTGTATATGGGCTGTATGAGTCGTCAGGCATAGGCCGATGAGACTACTACTCTCATCGGCCTATGTCTGCTCCCCCTCAGTGGCTGCAGCAGGCTCAGCTCGATGGGAGCTGTAGTTCCTATCGAACTGTTCCTGCTGTGAAACAAATGTGTCCAAAAAAAAACCATTCTTTTTAAAAAAATCTGTGACCCTCGCCCCCCTTCCCCCCATAAAGTTGCTCCTTTTTTTTTAATACCCATGGCCCTTTATTTTTGTTTATGTCATACCCCCAACTTAATTATTTTTTGTAAAATTGCCCAAAATTATCAACGGTGACCAGTGTTATTTATTTTTTTTTTAAACATTTTTATTATCCCCCAACACTTTTTTTCATTGGTGACCAGTGGTTTATATTTATTTACAATATTATCCCCCCCATCACTTATTTTCAGTGGTGGTCAGTGTTTGCCCCTTTATTTTAATTTTTTTTTACAATTTTTTATTCCCAATATTTATTTTCATTGGTGGCCAGTGGTAACCTGTGGAAATAAAATATACTTACCTGTCCCCGCCGATCTCCACCTAAAATAAAAGTAAAAAAAAAAACCATATACTCACCTAGACACCTAATTCCACGATTCCCTTGTTCAATATAAAATAACAAACCACAAAATATACCTACCCTCCGCAGAATCCCATAAAAAAACGAGTGTCCCACGATGATCTAAAGTTTAGAGCAGCCACACAACATGTGACTGCTTTAAACCACCGCCGCCGATACAATGAACGGGGCCGTAAAGCCGCACCGATCATTGTATAACGAGTTCACCCGAATGCAGGTCGGGTGAACTCGTTATCAGCCGAAGACTCCAGCGGGACTCACTGCGCCTGCGCAGAGTCCCCTTCTGACTGGAGGTGATATGACAGCGTGGGAAAGTTTCCCACGTGATCATTTCATCTCCAGTGAGCAGGGGAGGTGACAGGACTCAGTTTACAATGGGGCTAGTAGCATTAGCACTGGTCCCTGTTGTAAACTTGTTAACCCCTTGTGATGGATTACAACGTGGGACCTGACTGAACAGCGGATATGTATGTATATTTTTTTTTTTTTATTTTATTTTTCAATGGTTTTTTTTTTGGATTACCAGAAAAATAAAATCTTGTCAAAAACTTTTTGTCTTTATTTAATTAAAAATATTTTTCAAAAATGTGTATGTTTTTTTTTTCACACTTTAAAATTGTAGCATTAATAATGGATAGTTGTCTTACTGACAGCTCTCCATTATTAAAGCGGCTTAATGTAACCTTTCGATAGCAAGGTTACATTAACCCCTTATTACCCCATATCCCACCGCTACTCGGGAGTGGGAAGAGAGAGGCTAAGTGCCAGAAAGGGCACATCTATAAGATGCGCCTTTTCTGGGGTGGGTGCTGGCAGATAGTTTTTAGCCTTGGGGGGCCAAAAAAGCCATGGACCCTCTGTAGGCTATTATTATCTGCCTTCACTCACTGGCTTTCCCACTCTAGCGGAGAAAATTGCGCGGGAGCCCACGCAAATTTTTTCTTGATTTATTTACACAAATCATACAGTTAAAATATTTAACCGTTAATGGTTAGGTTTATGCTTAGGATCAGCACCGGGCAAGTGCAGGGGCCATGAGCAGGTGGGGGGGCCCCCTTGACATCAGACACACTGGCGTGCTATGAGGGGCCCTGTGCCAGTGCCGTTCAAAAGAAAAGAGATGTTCCAGCTCCTTAAAATTGCAAAGTTTTATTCGTCCATTCGATATTAAATACAAAGTGGTATATGCTCCATAGAGGAAGCCGCATACAGCAACGCGTTTCGATCAGTCGATCTTCATCAAGGCTGCCTTGATGAAGATCGACTGATCGAAACGCGTTGCTGTATGCGGCTTCCTCTATGGAGCATATACCACTTTGTATTTTATATCAAATGGACGAATAAAACTTTGCAATTTTAAGGAGCTGGAACATCTCTTTTCTTTTGGAGTTCTCTGGACGTTCGTCAGACGTCGTTCCGTGCACCTGCCGTGGTAGTTGGTCAGCTGGTTTGCCTTTTCTTCTGCCAGTGCCGTTGACCACAAGTGGGCCCCCCTGCTTGCTCAGGGCCCCAGCACTTGCAATACTTACCTCTCCCTGCTCCATCGCTGTGACGTCTTACGCGTTTCCTGACAGTGACATTCAGGTCATAGGGCGTAATGACGTCACGTCTCTGCGCCCTCTGCCTGAACAGTCACAGTGCAGAGAGCTGGAAGATGTCGACGCTGAGGAGTCCAGAGTAGAGCAGTGCCCAGCGAGGAGAGTTAGTTAATTTTTTTTTAGCAATATATGGGGCTCATCATACACTGGAGAATCATATATGTCGCCCATTATACACAGGAGCATCATATGGGGTTCATGGGGCATTTCATGTGAAATTATGAAATTGTTAAAAAAAATAAGGATCAACTGCCATATAAATCTTTTCTTTCTGTGTTGTGTCCGCCCGTCATGTTTGCATATGTTTATTACTTTCAACAGAATGTGTATACAATATCAGCATGAATTTGAAAGAGGCATGTAGGGAGGGTTGTGTGTTTTAGTGCACACACGTCTACATGGATGAACTGTTTTGCATGTGTGTATGTGTGTGTATATATATATATATTTTTTATTTTTTGGATAATTATTCCTCAATGCTTGTGATAATGTTTCTGAAATTTAAATATTTACATTGTAGATTGAAAAATATCCAGTTATTTGGGACCGCGCCTGTGAGGAGTACAAAGGCTCGCTTTCCAAAAGGGATGCATGGACATCAATTGTCACTGAACTATATCCAGTGTGGCCAAAGCTATCAAAAGATGCCCAAAAAATGATTTGTAAGTATTTAGTAATAAGTTGTGTCCTTTTTTTAACTGTTCATTTTGAAAATACATAATTTTTTTTGTTTCATATTTCAGTGGAAGATGTAAAAAAAAGGTGGCGATCTGTGACGGACCGATTCATAAAGTCACAGAGGACAGTGAGTGGGAGCTCGCCAGCTAGGAGGGTGCCTTTTTCAGACCAGCTCCAGTTTATATTAACTAGTAGGACTTTACGGAGGTAAATTATAGATAATTTTGTGTTTAATTCCACATTTCACATTGTCTTTGAATAACACGCCTTTTTTATTCCTTCCACAGAAGTGGCGGCAATATCAGGCCAGAAACGCCAACAGTAGAAGAAGGCCACAGCCAGGAGCAGGGTCTGGAAGAAGAGGGGGAGGAACTTCCTTTATGCAACTCCCCAGATCCTCAGGGTGACCGGCCTTCCTCCGCGGTCTCAGCTTTGGTCTGTGACCCTGGGACATCATTCTCGGCGGTGGAGGTAGCATCCATGAGTAGTGATGCTGTTCCTGCCTCTGGCGCTGCGTCAAGCAGTGCTGGTGCTGTGCGAAGGCCCACTGGTATGGGGCCTGTTTCTGCCCGTCCCGTGCCATTGAGAAGGGCGGCACCCAAGAAGGCAACACAACCCGAGACTTAGACTAGTGTGATTCAAGCACTCACTAGTCGAACCCTCGGTATGATTGACAATTCTTCAAACCAGGATGATCTTGACAAATATGGCTCTTTTCTAGCCGACCGTCTAAGATCCATGACACGGGAGAGGCAGCACATTATAATGTCAGCATTTAATTTGTTGCTAATGTCTATTGACGTCCCATACAATATACCCCCGTCATCAGCTATAATGACGGGGATTCTTCAAGTTTTCAATGGACCAAGTGGCCCTTCACCAGCACCAGCACCTGCATCGCAGCGTTTTGGGCAGGCGACCCCATCCTATAGGCCCAACACAGGTGAAGGCTATAATTATGGCCGCACAGCAGCACCTGAAAATACTGGCCAGCATGCTGCTTCCACCTGTACTACCATGGTGTCCCAGGAATATTTTCACCGGTTTGGGTACGATCCTGAGTAACACAATTTATGAACAGTTCCACCAGGCTGGCCCTCCCCAAACAACCACCCTCCCCTGTCCTGTTGACAGTTTGTTAAAAAATTCACTTTACTTGTGTTTTATTGGACAATGTTTGTCCGAATATGTTTATAATGTTTGATATATGTTTATAATGTTTATTATAATAAAAGTTTTGTTTTCACAACTGTGTCCGTGCTTACTATATAGTGCATAAGATACACAACAGAGAAACATTAAAAAAATAATGGAGACAGTATTATACATAAAAGTAATTATTTATTAAAAATTTTTTACTTTATAAACTCCCCTTCATTGGATGTTTATGTTATGGTGGTCTGATCATAGGTGGGTTACTGCCGGCTATGGCATGTCAGGGTCACATGCTTGTGATTCTCAGTGATACCGTTAACGGTGGACGCAGATACTTCCCTTGAACTCACGGTACTCCAGAGATAAAATAAAACATGGACAGGAGTAAAGCGGTTGAGGGAGGGAAGGGCAATGCCCGGGTGAACTCAGCAGACCATACAACTGTAGCATCTCGATGACGCCACCAAGTCTCTCTTTATTGTAAATATCTGGTCCAGTAAAACGGGTCTTGCTTTCCGTTAGGCATCAGATCTTCTCTGCTGTTCAGGCTGCTCAACACCGGCACTGGAGTATTGCCAGTGCACGGCACCTTCAGGACTCATGAAGTAGTCAGTGAAGATTTCTCGCACACGCTTACCCGAGTTGGACTGCCTTCCTTGACCCAAGTAGTCAATTCCAATTAATTCTGACATCTCGGACTCCACATCTACGTCCGTGGTGTAATCACGAGCGTAGTTGTGGAGTACGCAGCATGCCTTTATTACAGTGTCAACTGTCTCCGTATCTAACTGTATGGCAGTGTGAAATATCCTCCACTGACTACACATAATCCCGAAGGTGCATTCCACATATCTTCGTGCACGGGTCAGCCGATAATTAAAAATCCTCCGCCGGTCATCCAGTGCCCTTTTTGGGTATGGGCGCATCAGGTTGCTCTTTAAGGGAAAAGCCTCATCCGATACCATCACAAAGGGCACTGGATGTGTGGAACCTGGCAAAGGTCTTGGGGCTGGGAGCGTTCGGCCATCTTGAAGAAGTTGCAGTCCAATCTGTGATGATTGCAACACCCGAGAATCCCCAGTACTGCCATAAGCACCAACGTCGATGGCAACAAATTTGTAACGTGCATCAGCCACCGCCATCAGGACCACAGAAAAATACTTTTTATAATTAAAGAAGCGTGATCCTGAATGTGGTGGCTTCAGCACTCTCACATGTTTGCCATCGACAGCACCTATGCAGTTGGGAAATTGGCCACAGTTTGAAAGCCTGCTGCGACCTGTAGCCAAGTCTCCTCGGTTGGTGTAGGCATCACGATGGGCTGCAACTTCTGCCAGATGACGGTACATGTGCACCTCACAATTTCAGAGATGGTGGATTTACCAACCCTAAATTGGAGATGCAGTGATGTGTAGCTCTCTCCTGTGGCTAAAAACCTGAAAAGAGAAAAAAAAATATTATTAGAAAATAACAAAAAACAAAAGGCTAACTTTCAATTGAACATTATACATTTATATGGAAACATGTATGGTGTTTTCAATGAATACAATTAAAGAAATCCATTTGTTTTTTTTCACTGTGTCTGTCAGTATTATGGGCCACTGTGGCATTATATTTAGGGGGCACGCTGGCAGTATTATGGGTGCACTGTTGCTGCAAGTATTATGGGGGCACTGTTGATGGCAGTATGTGTGCAAAATGTTTTTTTGGCAAATAAAAACAAAGGACACTCACCGCAAGGTGATGAGCAGCCTTTCCTCAGCAGAGATGGCTCTTCGCATGACTGTGTCCGTATACGTTAAATCTTGAGACAGAAGGGCGAGTAGTCGATCAAATGCTTCTATTGTGAGCCTGCAAAACTGGACAAATTTTTCGGGATAACTGTAAAAAACAAAAAAAAATGGACATGTATTACAATTCTACATAACAACCAAGAAAACATCAATGGAAAAAATAATTTATGTGCACACGGATGACCATATACCTTTATGCCCGAATTTATCTTACCTCCTTAAATCTTGATAAAGAAGCCAGAAGTGACCCTTTTCTGTCCGCTCCTGAACAATGGGGTGCACCCACATTCTTCTTCGCCTCATCCTCCTCTTCCTCTGAGAGCGCTCCTATGGGAGAATATAGTGTTTATTACAAATTAATAAAAAAAAAAATTTGCACACATTGGGGCTTGCAGCGTAAAATACGCATTAGATTGGTATTCGTATTCCCGACAAACAATAGTTCAAAGCATCATTTGCGTGCAGAATGATTCAGTTTTCCATGCGATCTGTAGCATCGCTTGGAAAAATCATTGACAGGTTGGTCACACAAGTCAAACATAGTGTTTGACAAGTGTGACCAAATTTTTCACTGGGAACAGGAGTTGCCGTTACCATCGCTGACGAGCAGGAAGGCTGCGGGGTCCGCCGCTAGGTGACAATATCACAAAATTTTTTTGGCATTATTGTTTTCCCAGGGATATGGCACCCAGGTCAGGTCAGAGTCTCCTCTCCTCCAGACCCTGGGTACCATCCACACATGAACCTCACTTGGCGCATGGTGGGCATAGCCACATGCGTAAAAAAAAGCGGTTCAATGCATTCCTATGATGATAGAGACAGATATAATAGACACATAAATGATAGAGACACAGATGATAGAGACAAATATGATAGAGACAGAGATGATAGAAATTTTACACGTAGAAAAGACATGTGTGCCAAAAAAAAAAAAAAACAGCGAAACCGCTTGAAAATGCGCACGCTGATGAAACAAACATTTGCAGCACAAACGATTGCACATGGTTTTATTATACATTTATGTGCAAAAGAAACACAGATAAAAAAGGCGAAATAAAGTATACGAAAAAAATTTAGTTTAATATTACCTGCTCGATGTGGTAGTGCAGCAAAATAAGTGATGTCAGCAGCAAAATGTTCATGTTTGCTCGGCTGAGACGCCGCTGTGGCTGCAGTTGAGGCATCTTGATTCCAACAAGAAAAAAAAATGGAGAACAGGAGGGGTTGGAGTAGGAAATGACCTCATTTTCTTTTTTTTTTTTATCCCAACTTTATGTGTTCTCCAAAACGCTAAAAAACCGCTAAAAAAACGCATTTAAAAACCGCATAAAAAACGCTATAAAACGCGTCAAAAACGCGTCAAAACCGCGCAAAAACCGCGGAAAAAAACGCGCGTTTTTACCGCTGAAAATTCAGGTTTTGCTCAGGAAAATTCTGCAACAATTCCTGATCGTGTGCACTTAGCCTCAAGGTCAAGTCTCTCAGTCGCCAAAAATTTAACTTACGCTCTATGCGCAACCCACACTCCTCCCAGCTCTCCTTACCTTCCAGCTCCTTATTAAATAATACTCCCAGCACTTTGAGAGCACCCTCCTCACATTTAACCCCCTCCATTTTAACCCCATCATCCCCAAAACATTTAAAACTACATTTATTCCAATTCACTCTAAAACCAGACGCACCACAGAAAAACTCCAAAAGCAACTTAACTCTACTCATAGACGCAACACTTTCACTCACAACCACAACATCATCCATATATCCAAGAACTTTCACATGCTTTCCACCACTCCCCGGTACCAACAAACCTCTCACCACTTTATCACGTCTCACCAAGCACAACAAAGGTTCAATCACACATACAAATAAGACAGGGACATGGGACACCCCTGCCTTACACCAGACATAATATTCACTTTCTCACTCAACCAACCATTAACAAGAAACTCGCTTGACACACAATCATACAAAGACATTATCCCATTCACAAACTTTTTAGGAAATCCCATTCTCTCCAGAACTTTAAACAAAAACACATGCGAGACCCTATCAAACGCTTTCTCAAAATCAATTGTCAGAACCATACACTTCTGTTTCCTTCCCATGCAGTCCCCAATCAAATCCCTTAATAACAATAAGTTATCACTCATACTTCTCCCAGGCACCGCACACACCTGATCCTCATCCACAACATTACCAATCACCTCACGCATACGATTCGCCAACAATTTGCTATAGATTTTGTAATCTGCATTCAGCAGCGTTATAGGTCTCCAATTCTCTAAACACTTTCTCTCACCTTTCTTATACACAAGCACAACCACCCCCTCTTTCATTGATTCACACAACTTACCATTCTCCCACATGTACTTACATATCTCAGTCAAATCAGCACCCAGGAAATCCCATGCTTTCACATAGAATTCTACCGGCAATCCGTCTTTCCCTGGTGTCTTATTCTTTTTAGCACTCTTCACCACGTTTTCTACTTCATCCATAATCACATCCTCATTCAAAATATCACAATCTTCACTACCCAACTTGCTTTCTAACCCATTCAGCACTTCTGAAACAAGACCAGAGTCAATCCTTTTTTTATCATATAACTTGCTGTAGAACCTATTCACCTCCTTTATCACATTCTCACCTGACACACACAAACCGTTCCTATCCAGGACTTTATCCATATCAACCTTTCTCCCATTCATTTTCTTAAAAAAGAACCTTGTGCACTTTTCATCTTTCTCAAGATGTTCTATTTTGGTGCGATAGATGATTTACTTCCCTTTCACATCCATAACACGCTTTAGTTCACTCTTTGTCTCAGCCAGCTCATCAGACACATCCATCCCACTTTCTCCACACTTCCTTAACCAGTCTATACGCCTGTTTAAATCATTAAATCTTTCCCGATAAATAGCAGCTTTTTTATAGCCCCATTTTTTGAAGAATTTTTTGCAAAACACCTTAACCCAGTCCCACCATTCCAGCACACACGTAAAATTACTCTTACATACTCTCCACTCTTTATACTTTATTTTTAATTCATTCATCACATCCTCATCTTCTAACAACCTAACGTTCAGCTTCCAAACCCCACCACCATACACACGGTCATCAATCGCACTAAACACACCTCTCAAACACTCATGATCAGAAAAAGGTACAGCATTTTGTTCAAAATTCATACACAACATATTTTTGGAAAACAACATTTTATCTATTCTGGATACAATACCACCCCTATCAGCATGGTATGTTGGCGGTGGTGGGATGCCAAATTTCAGAGCAGCAGCATCTAGAAGGGAAAAATCAGAAATAAGATTGGATAACTTTTTACCAGTTATGTCACAATTCCCTTCTGTGATGCAATTAAAGTCTCCAACTAAAACTGTAGGCATTTTGCCTGGAAGAAACAAACTTAATTTTTCCAAAAGAGCCAGACGCTCCTTTTTCCCATCCTTTCCTGATGGACAGTACACATTAATAATTCTAGCCCGCCACCCCCTATAGCTAACATGTGCAATTATACATCTACCCACCTCTACCACCGTGTAGCTATCTAAACTAATCTCCCTGTTACCCATTAATATCCCTACACCATCATTCCTATTAACACATGAGCCAGACCATACATGCTGACCGTAAGGCCAGTCCTTATCGCTTGGAGCGTCCTCAATCCCACATTCCTGAAGACAAAAGATGTGAGCATTAATCTGTTTAATATAATCTAGGACGACTGCCCTCCTGGATTTAGATCTAATTTGTCTGACATTCAGGGACGCAATGCCCCAACCAGCTTGGGGAGCCATAACATGATGGTGTTATTTACATGACGACAAACAGGCCACTTCTTCTTCAGCCGTTTTCGTCTTCCATCTGGAACTGCAACTCCCCGAATCTGTTTACGTCTGCGGGAATGCCTAAAAAAACATTGGTGTCAGGAGAGAAGACATTCTGAGGGTAACTACGTTCACTCACCGGACTTAAACAATCTTCACCGGCGTCCGCCCAATCCGTTCTGGGCTTTTTACAGGAAGTTCCAGGCTCCTCCTCCTCCTCAGAGGGCCTTGCGAGAGTGAAGTCACCTTGATCTCCACAACTGGTCAACTCCTCCTCAGTAGCTAACCAAGATATACTGGGGGTATTACCAAGAGAACCCTCCAACTCCCCCTCCCCACAGACATCAGACTGATGAGAGAGCTCACATTCAACCTCAGCAAGTTCCAAACCTGCCACCTCTGGGCTGGGAGTCTTCGTTTCGGGCAGGGCCTCCTCATGTGCATCCATGATTTCAGGTTCCTCAGTAAGATCCGGGTCTGTAACCTGTGGAATGTCAACAACAGCAGCAGGGGGCGCAGCTGCCCCACCTGTGACCTCAGCGTAAGACCTAGGACTGATCCTGGCCTTACAATCCCGATACTTATGGCCCTCCTCACCACAAGCATTACACATAACAGGATTTGTGCAGTCTTTTGCCATATGGCCGGAACCATTGCAATTCCTACAAGTTGGCATGTCCTTGCAACTATCCTGGGTATGCCCGAAATTTTTACACCTCCTGCAATACAGTGGGGCATCTGGAAAAAAACAAAAAAACACTATTTTTCCCAATTGAAAAATTAAGAGGGGGGTAATGGATGCCTCCCGGGCCTTGGGGATCCATCCCAAATCTCACAAAACATTTGTACTTCCCGGTCCAGAGCCCTTCTCCATTCAGGACCCTGTGGGAGTACTGAACATAAATGCAATGTCTTTTCAAAAATAAAGTAATGTCCTCCAGGGAAACAAAAGGGTTGTGCATGAAAACCACAAGTGGGATATCCCCCTTAGAGTATAGCACAGTAAAGGTAAGTCCTTCCAGCAAAGGATTTGCAACTCCATTTTTCAGGGCAGTAAACAAATTCTGGCAAGCCGCCATAGAAGATAGCACCAGCACATACCTGCCTTCCCTCCTGAACTCCTGCAGGCATATTATATCGGACTTCCGAATCTTCAGGATGTCATAAAACACCATGTTGACCAAATATCCCAGGGAAAAATGCAACTTCTTATCTTCAGCGATTTCAATCCGGAATCCATTTTTGACCCGGCTATCACCGGTCCCAGAGAATTGAAGTCGACTCCCATCGTCCACAACTCCAAGGATCTTCTCCCTGAATCCTCCTGGCTATCTCCCTAAAGCAGCAACCGGCTTAAGCCACCGAAGTGGCGATGCCGGAAGGCCAAGAGACAGCACTCAAGGTATCCAGGACACTTTGCACCTCGTCAGTGAAAAGCGGAGATCTGGTTTGGCTGTGTGAGAGGCGTCAGATCATTGTCCAAGAAATATCGTCACTCCTTGCGGAGATCAACATGCTAAGCATGCCGAGATGAGGACGATATTTCTTGGACAATGGTCTGACGCCTCTCACACAGCCAAACCAGATCTCCGCTTTGCACTGACGAGGGGCTGAACCCCGAAACACAGTGTCTGCAAATTGAGATTCTGGTTTGGCTATTATCCTAGGTCATGTGATAAGGCTCGTTAAAGGGTCGACATTGACTTGTAGGATTGCTACCTTCCAAAAGGTGGCACTAGAGTTCTAGCTCTCTTCCTCTCTGAAGAGATAATTTGCATAATTAGCATATTTCCCAGAGGAGCATTGCGGCTTCAAGTCTCCTCATCTCGGCATGCTTAGCATGTTGATCTCCGCAAGGAGTGACGATATTTCTTGGACAATGGTCTGACGCCTCTCACACAGCCAAACCAGATCTCCGCTTTGCACTGACGAGGTGCAAAGTGTCCTGGATACCTTGAGTGCTGTCTCTTGGCCTTCCGGCATCGCCACTTCGGTGGCTTAAGCCGGTTGCTGCTTTAGGGAGATAGCCAGGAGGATTCAGGGAGAAGATCCTTGGAGTTGTGGACGATGGGAGTCCGACTTCAATTCTCTGGGACCGGTGATAGCCGGGTCAAAAATGGATTCCGGATTGAAATCGCTGAAGATAAGAAGTTGCATTTTTCCCTGGGATATTTGGTCAACATGGTGTTTTATGACATCCTGAAGATTCGGAAGTCCGATATAATATGCCTGCAGGAGTTCAGGAGGGAAGGCAGGTATGTGCTGGTGCTATCTTCTATGGCGGCTTGCCAGAATTTGTTTACTGCCCTGAAAAATGGAGTGGCTAATCCTTTGCTGGAAGGACTTACCTTTACTGTGCTATACTCTAAGGGGGATATCCCACTTGTGGTTTTCATGCACAACCCTTTTGTTTCCCTGGAGGACATTACTTTATTTTTGAAAAGACATTGCATTTATGTTCAGTACTCCCACAGGGTCCTGAATGGAGAAGGGCTCTGGACCGGGAAGTACAAATTTTTTGTGAGAATTGGGATGGATCCCCAAGGCCCGGGAGGCATCCATTACCCCCCTCTTAATTTTTCAATTAGGAAAAATAGTGTTTTTTTGTTTTTTCCAGATGCCCCACTGTATTGCAGGAGGTGTAAAAATTTCGGGCATACCCAGGATAGTTGCAAGGACATGCCAACTTGTAGGAATTGCAATGGTTCCGGCCATATGGCAAAAGACTGCACAAATCCTGTTATGTGTAATGCTTGTGGTGAGGAGGGCCATAAGTATCGGGATTGTAAGGCCAGGATCAGTCCTAGGTCTTACGCTGAGGTCACAGGTGGGGCAGCTGCGCCCCCTGCTGCTGTTGTTGACATTCCACAGGTTACAGAGCCGGATCTTATTGAGGAACCTGAAATCATGGATGCACATGAGGAGGCCCTGGCAGAAACGGAGACTCCCAGCCCAGAGGTGGCAGGTTTGGAACTTGCTGAGGTTGAATGTGAGCTCCCTCATCAGTCTGATGTCTGTGGGGAGGGGGAGTTGGAGGGTTCTCTTGGTAATACCCCCAGTATATCTTGGTTAGCTACTGAGGAGGAGTTGACCAGTTGTGGAGATCAAGGTGACTTCACTCTTGCAAGGCCCTCTGAGGAGGAGGAGGAGCCTGGAACTTCCTGTAAAAAGCCCAGAACGGATTGGGCGGACGCCGGTGAAGATTGTTTAAGTCCGGAGAGTGAACGTAGTTACACTCAGAATGTCTTCTCTCCTGACACCAATGTTTTTTTAGGCATTCCCGCAGACGTAAACCGATTCGGGGAGTTGCAGTTCCAGATGGAAGACGAAAACGGCTGAAGAAGAAGTGGCCTGTTTGTCGTCATGTAAATAACACCATCATGTTATGGCTCCCCAAGCTGGTTGGGGCATTGCGTCCCTGAATGTCAGACAAATTAGATCTAAATCCAGGAGGGAAGTCGTCCTAGATTACATTAAACAGATGAATGCTCACATCTTTTGTCTTCAGTAATGTGGGATTGAGGACGCTCCAAGCGATAAGGACTGGCCTTACGGTCAGCATGTATGGTCTGGCTCATGTGTTAATAGGAATGATGGTGTAGGGATATTAATGGGTAACAGGGAGATTAGTTTAGATAGCTACACGGTGGTAGAGGTGGGTAGATGTATAATTGCACATGTTAGCTATAGGGGGTGGCGGGCTAGAATTATTAATGTGTACTGTCCATCAGGAAAGGATGGGAAAAAGGAGCGTCTGGCTCTTTTGGAAAAATTAAGTTTGTTTCTTCCAGGCAAAATGCCTACAGTTTTAGTTGGAGACTTTAATTGCATCACAGAAGGGAATTGTGACATAACTGGTAAAAAGTTATCCAATCTTATTTCTGATTTTTCCCTTCTAGATGCTGCTGCTCTGAAATTTGGCATCCCACCACCGCCAACATACCATGCTGATAGGGGTGGTATTGCATCCAGAATAGATAAAATGTTGTTTTCCAAAAATATGTTGTGTATGAATTTTGAACAAAATGCTGTACCTTTTTCTGATCATGAGTGTTTGAGAGGTGTGTTTAGTGCGATTGATGACCGTGTGTATGGTGGTGGGGTTTGGAAGCTGAACGTTAGGTTGTTAGAAGATGAGGATGTGATGAATGAATTAAAAATAAAGTATAAAGAGTGGAGAGTATGTAAGAGGAATTTTGCGTGTGTGCTGGAATGGTGGGACTGGGTTAAGGTGTGTTGCAAAAATTTCTTCAAAAAATGGGGCTATAAAAAAGCTGCTATTTATCGGGAAAGATTTAATGATTTAAACAGGCGTATAGACTGGTTAAGGAAGTGTGGAGAAAGTGGGATGGATGTGTCTGATGAGCTGGCTGAGACAAAGAGTGAGTTAAAGCGTGTTATGGATGAAAAAGGGAAGGAAATCATCTATCGCACCAAAATAGAACATCTTGAGAAAGATGAAAAGTGCACAAGGTTCTTTTTTAAGAAAATGAATGGGAGAAAGGTTGATATAGATAAAGTCCTGGATAGGAACCGTTTGCTTGTGTCAGGTGAGAATGTGATAAAGGAGGTGAATAGGTTCTACAGCAAGTTATATGATAAAAAATGGATTGACTCTGGTCTTGTTTCAGAAGTGCTGAATGGGTTAGAAAACAAGTTGGGTAGTGAAGAATGTGATATTTTGAATGAGGATGTGATTATGGATGAAGTAGAAAACGTGATGAAGAGTGCTAAAAAGAATAAGACACCAGGGAAAGACGGATTGCCGGTAGAATTCTATGTGAAAGCATGGGATTTCCTGGGTGCTGATTTGACTGAGATATGTAAGTACATGTGGGAGAATGGTAAGTTGTGTGAATCAATGAAAGAGGGGGTGGTTGTGCTTGTGTATAAGAAAGGTGAGAGAAAGTGTTTAGAGAATTGGAGACCTATAACGCTGCTGAATGCAGATTACAAAATCTATAGCAAATTGTTGGCGAATCGTATGCGTGAGGTGATTGGTAATGTTGTGGATGAGGATCAGGTGTGTGCGGTGCCTGGGAGAAGCATGAGTGATAACTTATTGTTATTAAGGGATTTGATTGGGGACTGCATGGGAAGGAAACAGAAGTGTATGGTTCTGACAATTGATTTTGAGAAAGCGTTTGATAGGGTCTCGCATGTGTTTTTGTTTAAAGTTCTGGAGAGAATGGGATTTCCTAAAAAATTTGTGAATGGGTTAATGTCTTTGTATGATTGTGTGTCAAGCGAGTTTCTTGTTAATGGATGGTTGAGTGAGAAAGTGAATATTATGTCTGGTGTAAGGCAGGGGTGTCCCATGTCCCCTGTCTTATTTGTATGTGTGATTGAACCTTTGTTGTGCTTGGTGAGACGTGATAAAGTGGTGCGAGGTTTGTTGGTACCGGGGATTGGTGGAAAGCATGTGAAAGTTCTTGGATATATGGATGATGTTGTGGTTGTGAGTGAAAGTGTTGCGTCTATGAGTAGAGTTAAGTTGCTTTTGGAGTTTTTCTGTGGTGCGTCTGGTTTTAGAGTGAATTGGAATAAATGTAGTTTTAAATGTTTTGGGGATGATGGGGTTAAAATGGAGGGGGTTAAATGTGAGGAGGGTGCTCTCAAAGTGCTGGGAGTATTATTTAATAAGGAGTTGGAAGGTAAGGAGAGCTGGGAGGAGTGTGGATTGCGCATAGAGCGTAAGTTAAATTTTTGGCGACTGAGAGACTTGACCTTGAGTGGTAAGATTTTGGTCATAAAAGCGGTGATTCTTCCGATTCTGCTTTTTATTGCAACAGTTTTTCCACCGTCTAATAGGAAAATAAAAAGAGTGGAAAAGTTAGTTTTTACTTTTTTCTGGAGTAGTAAAATAGAAAAACTTAAGAGAGAAAGTCTTTTTAAGGCTTGTCACCATGGTGGCATGGCCTTTCCAAACATTGAGATTTTTCTGGGGCTTCAGTATATCAAAACGGTAGTTATTTTGTTGAATAAAGGAAATAAAGGAGCTTATATGGCAAGTTATTCTGCTGGTTGGATGTTGTATGGCTTGTGTTGGAGAAAGAGGGATGCTAGAATGCCTGTTGCTTTCAAGTGTCCGGTCTGGTATGAGGTGATTGAAAAGTTTGTGAGGAAGCATGATTTACTGAGTGTGCCGATGAATGATTTTAGAATGGCTAAGAAGGTGATGAAGATAATACATAAGAATGATGTGGAGAGTAATATTGTGGGTTTGAGAGGGAATGAAGTCTCGGTTGCATGGAAGAGTTTGGGAATGCATGGGATGTCTAATAGACAAAGGGATATTGTATGGATGTCCTTGCACAATATTTTGCCTGTGCGACAGGTTTAGAAGAGACGAGGTCTGACCAGAACGGAAGTGTGCCCGAGAGAAGGTTGTGGTGGATGTGAGACTGTGTGGCATACTATGTGGGACTGTAATTACGCATACAGTGTGTGGAAGTGTGTAGGTGGGTTGTGTAAGGAATTAGCGGGGGTGAGTTTTATTGACTGGCGTGTTTGCAATGTTTGGAATTGGTGCATGTGGTCGTGTGTAAAATAGAATCCTATGGTTAATTATGACTTGTGTGATGCAGAGTTTGTGGGATGTGAGGAATTTAGGAATTTTCAAAGAGAAGCATTTATCTGTGAATAAGTGTGTCGGGCTGATCCTTTCTAGATTATACTTGATTTATAAATTAGACAGTGAAGGCGGTGGTGGTTCTGATGCAGAGGGCGTTTGGAAATTTAAAAATGGCAGCACTTGATCAAATATCAGTGAATTTTAGTGATGTTTATTGATGTTTATGACGTCTTTTGTGTATACCTTTAGTTTGTTATGCTGAATTAAATATGAACCATGATGATGAGAGTTGAAACAACGACGTTTAAGTTGATGAGCTTATATTGAGTTGTTTATAACTAACCTGAATGGTTTTTAAAAAAAAAAAAAAAGAAACACGGTGTCTGCAGATTGAGATTCTGGTTTGGCTATTATCCTAGGTCATGTGATAAGGCTCGTTAAAGGGTCGACATTGACTTGTAGGATTGCTACCTTCCAAAAGGTGGCACTAGAGTTCTAGCTCTCTTCCTCTCTGAAGAGACAATTTGCATAATTAGCATATTTCCCAGAGGAGCATTGCGACTTTAAGTCTCCTCATCTCGGCATGCTTAGCATGTTGATCTCTGCAAGGAGTGACGATATTTCTTGGACAATGGTCTGACGCCTCTCACACAGCCAAACCAGATCTCCGCTTTGCACTGATGAGGGGCTGAACCCCGAAACACAGTGTCTGCAGATTGAGATTCTGGTTTGGCTATTATCCTAGGTCATGTGATAAGGCTCGTTAAAGGGTCGACATTGACTTGTAGGATTGCTGCCTTCCAAAAGGTGGCACTAGAGTTCTAGCTCTCTTCCTCTCTGAAGAGACAATTTGCATAATTAGCATATTTCCCAGAGGAGCATTGCGGCTTTAAGTCTCCTCATCTCGGCATGCTTAGCATGTTGATCTCCGCAAGGAGTGACGATATTTCTTGGACAATAATTGGAATGGCACATTCAAAATAACAGACAAGAAATCATCACTTGGTTGGTTTATTGATTCAGGAGCAACGAGTCATATGACAAGTGACAAGAATTTCTTTACTGATCTTGATTTAAATAAGAAAGAAGCCATTTATCTTGCAGATGGAAGCAAAATAACCGCAGAAGGTATCGGACAAGGTATGCTAAATTGTTCAAACAAGTTCGGACAAGATTCAAAGATACTTGTACAGGATGTGTTGTATGTTCCAAAATTGGAAGGCGGATTATTATCTGTGAAACGTTTAACAGCAAAAGGACTTACAGTAAAATTCAAAGACAATGAGTGTGCAATTATTGCAGGAAACAAGATGATAACCAAAGTCAAGGCAAATGAACAATTATATCATTTTGACAAACCAAAGGAACAGATGAAGGTATGTAGACATGATCACAAAAACTGTATTCACATGTGGCATAGACGTCTAGTACATAGACACCCGGACATTATAAGGGAACTACAGAGAAAAAAACTGACAAAAGATTTAAAGATATCAGATTGCTCAATTACCATAAGATGTGAATGTTGTATAAAATCCAAAGCCACAAGGATATATATTCCAAAAGAAAGTGAGATGAAAAGCGAAAAACCATTTGATTTGGTGCATACTGACGTATGTGGACCCATGAAAGTGACTGCATCAGGAGGCAATAGATATATGTTGACTTTTATAGACGACTACTCAAGATACACAGTCACATACTTAATTAAGAACAAAAGTGAAGTTTTGGATAAACTTGTAGACTATGTAACAAGATCAAGTAACAAATTTCAAAGGAAGCCAATTGTCATCAGAAGTGATAATGGAGGTGAATTTACAGGTCATGTGTAGCCCTGGTGTTAGGCACACGCAGTACCCTGGAGAATGTGTGGAGAGATAGCAGTTTAATGCTCAATACCCATTCACTCAACATACACTAGACACACCCTTAGGGTAGTGTAGTCACTTGTGAGGGAGTGGTGAGTGTATATTGGTTGAGTGATAAGAGTAGTCAGTTTCCTGTCTTCGGACAGAGCAGACGTGTGGAGTCTAGCTGGGACCTGGAGGGAGGAAGCAGTCCAGCCTGGTTCTACCAGCAGTTCAGCAAGTGGAGGCCAGTAAGGGCGAGATATAGATCACCTCAGCCTGGTCAGAGCTGTACCTCACTTGAAGACACTGATTAAGAAAGAAGAGCTTAGTACAGAATTACTTCAGTCACCTGTCTCAAGGACAGTGAAAGGTTCAGAGACGTGCTCCTGCCTAGTGGATAACTGAGAGTCTGGAACTAACTCTGAAGGAAGAGAAGAAGGGAGTGATTACATGACTTTTTGCAAGTGTGAGTGTTTATGCTACCAGCGAGGACAAGGCGAAAGGCACAGTGGAAAGATTATTTGAAAAGTGCTTTTGGATTGAAGAAGTCCTGCACATTGTAACCGGTCACTGGGGACCGAAGGATCACTATTAGCTTCAAGCATAGTGGTAAGAAAACCAGGGATTTACCGGACCTTAGGTCGCGGCAAACAGCCCCAAATAGTCAGTACGTAACTGGGGTCAGGGGGAGTGAAGACTTTGAGTCAGTGCACGACAAGACAGGAATTCAGCTCTCTCACAGGAAGGCTCCTACCACAAAACTGACTGGGCAGTACAGCTATGGAATAGCTGGAGTTATAGAGGGAACTACGCTTCAGGCTGGTTGTACTCATTGTTGTGAAAGTAAAGGAGGCCCCTAACTTGTCCAGCTGCTATCTCAAAATACATTCTCCTTGGATCAGCCTCCCTGGGACCTGCCTGAACATCTTGCAAGTAAAGGTATGGAAAGACGCTGACCGTGTGAGACTGTGTTATTTATCTGCACCCGACTTCACTAACTTCATAGACTTTGAGGGACCAGTCCCACCTGTAGGGGACCTGACATCTAGCTGCCTCACCATCCCCTCAGAGATCTACAGCAGCGCTGGTACAAATTACCAGAAGACTACAGGTGGCGTCACGAACTGTATATAAATCTATCCCCTGTAAATATATCCCTAACATACGCCAGACCGCCAGGGCCACAGACCGAGCCACAGCTACCTGTGACAAATCCCCATAGACTTCCATGGGCTTGGCTCTGAGTACCCCATTGCCCTGGTAACCCACAATTGTGGTGGCGGGTCGACACAGTCACAGAATAGAAGACTACTTAAGACAAAATGGAATAGAACATCAGAAAACTGTTCCTTACACACCTAAACAAAATGGAGTAGCAGAAAGGAAAAACAGAACTCTAACAGAGATGATGAGATGTATGCTGACAGATTCTAAACTACCAGAGAAATATTGGGGTGAGGCAGCAATGACAGCTACATATCTACAGAACTGACTTTTTTTCAGAAAACTGAAGAAAACTCTATATGAACTGTGGCAAGGTATGAAACCAAGTGTCAATCATTTAAAAGTTTTTGGATGTAAAGTTTTTATATTCATTCCAACAGAAAAGCGTTCCAAACTTTAAAACAGATCTGTTATGAATGTTTTAGAAATGAATTCTGAGCAGAAGCTCCCCCTGGTGGTTACAAACGGTACTGAACCATTCAATGAGGATTGGCAATCAGGAATCATGGACTGGCTGGATATAAGGGAGGTTTCCCCCCATCATGGTTGCCGGTGACCAATTGTTCTTGTCTCAACGTTGTTTCCTGGTTCACTTGGCAGCTTGCTGAGTCTTGCCTCTTCTCCTGCTCTCAGATAAGATATTTTCTGTTTTTTGTTTTTGTGCTTGCCATTTGCAATTTTCTCTGCATTTCTGTGAGGTTGGCCAGGTTCCCCTCCTCGGGGGACTTGGGCGCCTCTCGGTTCCTCTGGAGCCACTGTTGTTTGTTCATTTGCCTTTTCCAGTTTTTTCTGTGGCTGCGGCTTAGTTTTGTTACACCAGAGAACTAATTTAGGTGGTAGAGGTCGTGTGATCTCAGGTGTTTTTGCAATTAGTAGCGTTGGCTTTTTTTTAGGGTTTTTTTGGATTGCAGTAAGTATCCTTCCTATCCTTTTCTGTCCAGGTAGATTGGGCCCCAGTGTTTGCTCATACTATTTTCTGTCTGTGTCTGTATTTCCTCTTGTCTAACCGCCATTACATGTTTGGGGGCTTCCTATGTTCTTTGGGGATCTGCTCCGGGGCAGATAGCTTTCCTCTTTCTATCTTTAGGTGTAGTTAGCCTCTCAGGCTGTGACGAGGCGTCTAGGACCGACGTAGGAACGCTCCACGGCTGCCTTTAGTTGTGGTGATTAGTCAGGGTACTGCAATCCAGTAGATCCCAACCTCTCTGCTGTATTGCCTTTTTTGCCTGCTCTCCTCAGCTACCAAAACATAACACAGATCCATGGAAGGAATATTCGTTGGATATAGTGAAAATTGCAAAGGATATAGAATCTTAGATCCCAAAACAGACAGAGTTACAGTGAGTAACAGTGTGACATTCATTGAAGATTTAAATGAAGACATTATGATTTCAGTTGAAACAAAAAATGAGAAAAACAATAGTGACATAACTGAAGAAATATCTGATGAGAAAGAAGTAGAAATTAATGAAGAACAAAATACTGAAAGTGAAGAATCACAACTACAAACAGACACAGAACCAAGACGTTCAATAAGAGAGAACAAAGGAAAACCACCAAAACGTCTCTCATACAAGACAAGTATAAGAAAAATCCATGAGCCTACCTCTTGGGAAGACATATCTAAACTTTCTGAAGAAGAAGCTAATAAATGGATAGAAGCAACAGAAACAGAAATTAAATCCATGCATGATTCAAATACATGGACACTAACAGATTTGCCAGAAGGAAGAAAAGCCATAGGATGTAAATGGATTTTAAAAGTAAAATACCAAACAGATGGCACACCTGAAAGATATCGAGCAAGACTCGTAGCTAAAGGCTATTCTCTAAAATATGGAGAAGACTATGATGAAACATTTGCTCCAGTTGTCAAACACACTACAATAAGAACTTTACTTACAGTTGCAGCAATGGAACAGATGGAACTAAGACATCTGGATGTAAAAACATCTTTTTTGAATGGAGATTTAACAGAAGACATTTACATAGAACAACCTCCATGATTCAAAGATGAAAGAAATCCAAAGTTTGTAAACTACAGAAAAGCATATATGGTTTAAAACAAGCAGCTAAAGTGTGGAATGACAAAATCACGGAAGTACTAACAAATTAAAAATTTCAAAGAAGCAAAGCTGATCCATGCTTGTACACAAAAAGGCTGAGTAATAGATGGATTTATGTACTCGTATATGTAGACAACATTTTGATTTGTTTTAAACAAGAAAGGGATAAAGAAACATTCTAAAAATCCTGAAACAAAATTTTGAAATCAAAGACTTAGGAAATGTAAAACAGTACCTAGGAATACAGATAGAAAGAGAAGAAGACGGAAGTTTCCTACTGAATCAAAATCACATGATTCAAGACATAACAGAAAAATTTGTACTAGAGGATGCAAAAACAGTAAAGTCTCCAATGGAAACTAATCTCAAAGAGATGAACAGTGAAAAGAATATGCTACCAAACAATGAAGAATACAGAACAGCAATAGGAAAACTACTGTATCTAGCGACCGTTACAAGACCAGACATCGCAGCAGCAGTAGGAATCCTGAGTAGAAAGGTATCAAAACCAAATAAAGCTGATTCGAATGCCGTGAAGAGAGTAATACGTTATTTGAAAGGAACTAACAATGTTAAGCTGAAATTACCCACAGGTGATAATTGCATTTTAACAGGATATGTTGATGCAGATTGGGCTGGAGATCCAACTGACAGAAGATGTACCAGTGGACATATATTTTTTCTCTCAGGTGGACCAATAAGTTGGACAAGTAAGAAACATTCAATTGTGACACTATCTTCAATAGAAGCAGAATATGTTGCAGCAGCACATGCGAGTCAAGAAGTACTGTGGTTAAGACAATTGTTAACAGACCTAGGACAACCATAGTTGGAACCAACAAAACTAAAAGGACAATCAAGGATGTCTTGTTCTTGCTCAGATGGAAAGAGTCAATCCAAGAACCAATCATATTGATGTGAAATATCATTTCTTGAGAGATCATCAGGACCAAGGAGTCTTGAAGTTGGAGTATTGCCGTGCTGAAGAAATGACAGCAGACATTTTCACAAAGGCGTTGAATGCTGATAAACATCAGAGACTAATAAAAAGGTTGGGTTTGATTGAATAAGTCCTTACTGTTGAGAAAGGGTTTTGGCATATGCAACAGATTACGACTTATTATAAGTAAAAGGAGGACTTTATGCTGACCTGACAGTAGATGGCGATGTTGTGTAACGTTTCCTTCTGTTTAATGTATTGTATAAGAAATAGTCTCACTTGTACTTTCACTTTCGTTTTGTTCCTGTTTCCTGATGCAATGCTAAAATGACTGTGCATTATTCCTTTACTTCATGTTGTTACAAGTAAAAGCTTGTTATTCCATGCAGCCTGCTCTGTGAAGTTTTCTACTGCAAAGGTGTGGATTCAGAAGCTGTGCAACACTGTCAACTTTCTATCCCTATTCTATCTAACGTATACATTCTACCTAATGTATACACTATGTCTTAGTTAACACATCTTACACTATACATTACTAACATTGCTGATCTTACATTACATACAGTACTGTTAGACGTTGTACATTACAACACAATTCACATGACACGATATATACAAATGGCATAATACACTACAATACAGCACAATGTGATTGGTGCCATCATAAGAATGATACACTTAGAAATGTTTCAAAATTTTGCTTGTGAGTTGTCAAATTCTAAACTAAATCTTGCTAATTTTTATTTATTCCCCAGTGCTTCATATACCGTAGTTAAATTGCTACATTCATCTGGGCCATTAGAAATATTATATAATCAGACAGAAAACAACCAAATATCACATACCCTACATGATAACACATTTCAGGGTATCAATAATCTTCTTCCATAGGTCAAATTCACACAACTGTGTTCAGGATGCAGAGTTCAGTTCACTATGTTGCTGCATGCCCATATTAGCAGTATGGTGGCTCAGTGGTTAGCAATGTTTCCCTGCAGCGCTGGGGTCCTGGCTTCAAATTCGACAAAGAATGCTATCTGCCAGGAGTTTGTATGTTCTCTCGTGTTTATTTAGGTTTCCTCTGGCTTTTCCAGCTTTCTCCCACACTCCAAGTGAGCCACACTGTTTAGTAGTATATTGGGGCTATTGTGCTATCTGAGTAAGAGAAATGAATAAATATGGCGCAATTCAAATTATCTGAATCTCATGGAGACTGATCATGCATGCTTTACTTTACTGCACATGGACAATGTGCTAATGACTACCACTGTGGTAATATTAAGCTATGGACTGTACAATACTATACTATCTGTATCTAGATATATCCTGCATAGACTGCACTGCCAACTACACGCCATCAATGTGATATATTATAGGCGTATGACATAATGTAACAAGCTTAGCAATCAAATGAATGAGAGAAAAAGTGTGTTTATACAAATAAGGTAACCACTAAACAAAAGGAGTGTTCTGATACCAAAAAGCCACAAGACGCGATAGTACTACATAAGTGGTTTAGTAATTTATCCCCGGGACATGACAATGTAAGTGTGAAGGAACTGGACTCTCCCAGGATCAAGAAGCCAAAATGAAGAACTACCTTCCCAGTACAGGACAGAGGATATCTTCTAGGGGATACATCCATCTTGCTAAATAATTCTATGCGGTTAATACATAATGCAGTATTTACTCAAAAGATTTTACTTCCAAAAATGTTTGTTCACACAACAGAAGACTGGAACGCGTACAACAAGTAATTTCCTATTCCCGCCACCTGGGACATATAAAGCCAGAGTCGAAGTCTTGGTGTTGCGCTGAACCTACACGGGATTAAGCAGATGAAATACGGGATATTTCACTTTCACTCTCATTACTTTTTATCTGTGTTTAATAATTTAAAACAGCAAAGTTGCATTGGTGCCAAATGTATGGTCAGAGGTAGTCTCCTGGTGCCACCGAGCTCAGAAACGTCCATTAAAACACTGGGCTAAGGATTGGATGAGGTTGTGTGACTGGAGATTTGGTTGTATTAAGTTGTAGTATACTTTATGAAGTCCCCTAAGTAACTAGCATTATTCATTTACTATCTGAGGCCTAACTGCCTTCTGGTGGTTTTCTCGCTTACACAGTGTCTATGCAGAACTACAGAACTGGGGGGCACGAGGGACTCCGGTATAAAAAAAAAAAATAGGCAATATAAGGAATGATTCTGTGGTAATTGGGAAGATATGTATCATGGAAATGATTATTTTCTACTAACTTTTTACTTAAAAAGTAGAAAATGCTGTCAAAACAATAGGGTTATGAATTGTTAGCAGTCATAAAGAAGATGTATACTAATTTAGACTGTTTTGGGGCAAGGGCCTTCCTATTTTCGTCTCACTGTTTGTTCACTTCTTTTTTTATCACTTTATTAAGTCCATTCCTGTGTCGGAGGCTGCTGAACATTTCTAGGTGCAGTGTCCCTCAGCAATGACAACCACTCTGCCATGATAGCAGTGCAGCCAACTTGCCCCCATAAATATTAATCATGTTGCCTAATAGATATCAACAATATTTCCTTGTGCATTGTAAAGGGTTGGCAGGTGAAGAGAATGACATTACATAATACTATACCTTTTCTACTTCTAATCATCCCTTAATAATAAGACCTATAATAATAAGTAACCAACACGTTGCTTGGTGATAAATATTGGCCACGCCCTTTATTAAACCTAAATTTGTAAACATAATACAATATAAATTATTCTTCAATAAATCAGTTAACCATAAATATAATTATACAACTTTCAAACGTAGCTTAGCCCTATACTCTCAAGCCTGTTTATCATCAGAATCTCTGTCGATACATTACCTGGACGACTAACCCCTGGCCGTGACAAACTTTAACCTTAAGGGTGGGAGGGTAGGGCAGCTATAGGTATGAAGTGCTGATGGTCAGACACAGACCTTCAGTGTTTACCCTTTTATCTACACCACTACACCACATATGTCAAATTCCGGCCGGTGGGCCAAATCTGGCCTTCAGGGTGAGTATATATGGCCAGGGATCAGGGCAACCATCAGGGCATTACTGCCCTGACTGGCGTATGGGGCCCGATCAGCAGAGGGGGCCCGTATCGGACCCCGTCACCTCTAGCCATCGGGCCCCACTGCCCCCCCCCTTCGGACTGCCCCGCCCCCAGCCCCCAGGACTCAGGTTCAGTTACTCTATTGCCGTGCGGGCCCGCACAGCAATAATTAAAGCTGGCAGCTGACATCAGCGCGCATGTCGCCGGCGCTTGACGTCATTGTCAGTTGCTGGCGAGTGCGCGCTCGCCGCTGGAGCGCAGCAAGGTGAGAGGAAAAGGTTTTTTTTATTAATTAATATTAAAAGCGGCAAGCCGGGCCCGGCAGGATAGAAATGGGGCATGATTGGAGACACAGATCATGATTGGAGACACGGGTCATGATTGGAGACATGGGGGCAGGATTGGAGACACAGGGGGCAGGATTGGAGACACGGGGCAGGATTGGAGACACGGGGCATGATTGGAGACATTGGGGGCAGGATTGGAGACACAGGGGGCAGGATTGGAGACACAGGGGGCATGATTGGAGACACAGGGAATGATTGGAGACATTGGGGGCATGATTGGAGACACTGGGGGCAGGATTGGAGACACGGGGCAGGATTGGAGATACTGGGGCAGGATTGGAGATACTGGGGCAGGATTGGAGACACTGGGGCAGGATTAGAGGCACTGGGGCAGGGTTGGATACAGATGGGGCAGGATCATGGGGCAGGATGGATACGATGGAGACAGATGGGGCAGGATGGGGAGATCATATGGGGCAGAATGGATACTCATGACGGCGGGATGGGAGAACATTTGGCTGGAGCCAGGAATGAGATACATGGGGCCAGGTTGGGGGATATTACCATAGGGGCTAATTAAGGAATATTATTACTGCAGTGATGTATTTTTTTTTTTGAGTATACTGTTTTAAATGGGGGGAGATCCTGTTACTGTGCAGAGCGACACTGTCGCCTTTTTTTCTTCATCTGGTGTAGTTTAGAAGTTGGGAAAAAAATAAGTAATGTGTTCTGCAAGCAGAGCTCTAGATAACTGTGTTATTTCCTGCAGAGACGAGCCCTGGCTGGAAGAAGTGATGGCGGTCTGTGCTGGATGAAAGATGAAAAGCAAAGATGAAGGACTTCACCTAGAGACGTCACTGGTGAGTCAGTGTGTTACCTATACACTGTATACTATATACAGAAGTCCTGTGTATAATTTCACCAGTGATCACTGTATTACCTATACATTATATACAGAGCTCCTGTGTATAAAGTCATTGATCACTGTATTACCTGTACACAGACACTGCATACTAGGTACAGATCTATGGTGATAGTATTGTGTTTTTTTTATTACTGATCAGTATTGTAGTATTCAGTCACTATGTGGTGGTAACATGTGGTCTGGACATGGTGCGATGGTATTTGATCCTTGTATGTGATATTATTCGGTCACTGTGGAGGTAATATGTGGTCAGGACATGGTTTGGCGGTATTTGTTCCTTGTGTGTGATATTATTGGTCATTTTAAAAATTGAAAAATAAATAAAAATATACCAAAACTGTATTGGATATTTTAACAAATATTTAATAGTTACAGAAAAGTAGAGCTTGGCCAAAAGTGTCTACCGTGTTATGGTTGCGGCTTAAAAAATCTTTTGACCAAAACAAGAGCTGCTGGCTATATGTGTGATCTGGTGATGGGAACTGTTAATATGTGATTCGTGAGAAGTGGAGTTTTCCAAGAGATCGGTGGGACTGTGGACAGTTCGAGGGGTGGAGGCGGGGCTGGGGTGGAGCCTGGGCGTGGGTCTCAAGGGGGCGCTGAAAATTTTGCCAGTATGGGGCCCCGAAATTCCTAGTGGCAGCCCTGCCTGGGATACCGGCACCAGCCTCGCACCTCACGCAGCATCGCACTGTCAACTGTATTGGCATCCTGGATTGCCAATACAGGTGAAAGCAATGATGGAGGAAAGAGCGTCAGTTGATACTGCCTCTCCCATAATTCCTCCTCTGCATCTGACGGCTCAGCGCAGAGGGCACAATGACGTCATGACAACGCACGCGCTCTGCAGAAGATCAGAAGACACCATGAAGAGACCGGAGCAGCAGGGGAACTTGGAGAGGTGAGTTTTTTTTTTTTATGTGATGCCAGTATATTGTATGGGGCATATTTTGTGTCCATTATACTGTATGGAGCACTATGTGGGGCTTTTATATTATATGGAGCACTATGTGGGACCATTATACTGTATGGAGCACTGTGTGAGGCCGCCATTATACTGTATGGAGCACTATGTGGGCTTTTATACTATATGGAGCACTATGTGGGGCCATAACACAGTATGGAGCACTTTTTGTGGCCATTTTTCTGTATATAGGACTGTGTGGGGCTATTATACTGTATTGAGCACTATGTGGGGCCATTATACTGTATGTAGGAATATGTGGGGCCATTATACTGTATGGAACACAATTTGGGACCATTATACTGTATGGAGCACTTTTTGTGGCCATTATACTGTATGGGGCACTATGTAGGGCGATTATACTATATGGAGCACTATGTGAAGCCATTATAATGTATGGAACACTTTTAGTGTCCATTATACTATGTGGAAGGCAATGCAGGGCCCTGCTATACTGTACGGAGGACTATTTGGGACTCATTATACTGTATGGAGCACTTTTGTGGCCATCATACTGTGTGGTGGGCTGTGTCGCGATTGCATTTGGGGAATCATACTGTTTTGGGGTCTCCATGCTTTACCGGGGTTATGATGGGAGGTGTACGTGAGGGTCATCATATTGTGCGTGTGGACCGTATCTTACTGTAGTTATCTCACTGTGGGGGTATCTTTTATAGTTTATTGGACAACTCCTTTAAGTGCAAGTCACAATGCTCCAGATATACAGGTAGGTGAGCCACATGGTCTTCATAAACAACTTCCATATTGATTCCATAAATGCCATTCAAGCTTCGTCCGTATGTTACTGCAATGCTAATCCCATAAGGCCTCAAACACACATCCATATAAAAATAGAGATCTAGTACAATATTCTACAACATTTAAGCAAAATGCACATATGAGCTCCTTACCATTTGCCATATTGATCCTATATGGATTCACTCTTGCTCCACATATCTCCATCACAGCTTTCAGGATCCTTTTGACTTCTATGTGGATGACTTGATTTGCATATGGCATAAAATGGCGCGTGTACCATCCTATATTAGTTGTGCATTTGGGACCTTTTACATATGGATAGTGATTATACTGGTGTGTATACACCCTTAGGCGATGTTCACACGATGAGTTTTTGGTGAGTTTTTGATGTTGCAGATTTTCTATTAGGTAAAATAGGTTACTTGCATTTTTTCAAAAATATGCAGAGTAAAAAACTCTTCAAAAACTCATTGTGGGAATATAGCCTTAGTGCCTGCCACTTTGCTCCCATAACTTTCAGCCTGTGAAACGAAATGACTTCTGCAGGGATGTATATACGTGTTCAATTATGTAAATCACAGGTGCAGATGCTGAATGAATGAATGAACGAACGCTGTGTACACAATAGAAGCAGAGGCAGTGCACCATTTTTTTTTATCACAGCTGGTTATCATTTAATAGGTCCACGGCCGGCTTTAAACTATGCCTATGTACTGTACTTCTAACTGAGCGATCTTACCATTGTAGCGAGAGGTGTAACCAGTAATCACGGCGTCCGTAGCAAAACGCAGAATTGAACTTCTTTCAGCGCTAAGCACTAGTTCATGCCTAATGTTTGTTTTTTTTATGCGGCTTTTATGTGGAAAAATGCAGCATTTTACAATAATAGCAAAATGAATGAGATTTTTAACATCATATTCACATGGTGCAATTTTTTTCCTTGCATTTATGACCTGTGGTGTGATTAAAAAAACAGCATGTCAATTCTTTCAGTGTCTTTAGTGCAGTTTCTCCCATTGAGACCAAAAGGAGCTAGCAGCAAAAAAAGCATAAAAAACGTGTGTAATTTTTCCATAGTCTGCTTTTTTTATGAAAAAAAAAAAGTATCAAAAAGCTACATGTGAACATACCATGAAAATAAAAGGTGCCAGAGGGCGGTACCTGAGGACGAGCTGCTGTTCCATGATAGCCTGGCACTTTACAGGAAAAACGTGTCTCAGTCCCAGTCCCAGTGTGCTGTCATGTGTGGGGGGCATAACACTCACGTACAGGCCGCAGGCCTCTGCTGTCCCCACGTCTTCGGTTACAGGAGACGCCGCACACAACTCAGGGGACACTCAGTTTGTTTTAACACACAAACGTTTACTGGACTCAAGTACATCAGATTGTAACACGCAGTATCGGGCACAGCACTCTCCGTTTCTTGTTTCAGTAATACAGTACATTTCCCACTTTACTTCTTCCTGAACTATCCCTACATACACTGATCCGGTCAGTCCCAGGGATTTCCTGTTCAGTCCCGCAGCATATCCGAGATCCCTTACCTTCCGCTCACGCGGTTCCACGTCCATCTTCAGGGATTAAAGAGAATCTGTCACCACATTTGACCTATCTAAACTATTAATATGGCCATACAGGTTATATAATGCGGAAAACATCCTCCCTGTGTCTCATATCAGCTGTGTTGTTGCTGAGAAATCATCTTTTATCACTTTATATAAGTGACTTCTTCCAGGCTCCGTGGCGGATTGTGCCTGGAGGTTTAGGGGAACATTCGCACTCGATGCATTTGTTGTGGAAGATCCATAGCAGAAATTCTGCAGTGAATCCACGCTAAATATACGCAGTGAATATCTGACACCTAAATTGACATGCCTCAAATGTCAAATCCACAGCGCAGGTCACTTTATGCTGCAGGTAATCTCATCGGCCACACTGTTACTCTAATAGGCTGTTGATTCTCATTGCGGAAGATTTGTAGCATATCTGCACATATCTGTTCATACGGTTTTTAGCATATTGGCCCTTTATGAACAAGTCATAAAGGTATGCATTGCTCACGTGTTAGATGTGCCACATAGGGCAATGTGCATACATTATTTACAGCAGATTTTACTGCACCAAAAACCAGAGGTGGCAAGAAAAATGCTGTTTAAAATACATGCAGGGCTTTGATGTGTTTTTTATGCGTTTTTACTTTATTTTTTTTTCCCCACTTATTTGTACTGGTGCAAGATGTTACAGAAATGCTGAAAGAATTGACATGCTGCAGATTTGAAAAAATGCTCTGATGGTTCAAATCCGCAAGGAAAAAAGTGATTAGTACCAACAAAAAATTACGTGAGATAAAATAAAGAATATATGCAGACGCACCATAAATAGAATCAAGTACCAACATAAAATGAAGTGCTAAGTCTCATAACATTTACAGTTTATTGAAAATATTAAAACAAATACATGAAAAATACAGATATAAAGTAAAGCAGAGTACCAAAAAACAGGGGGATAACACTATACAAAATATATATATATGTGGGTACTATAAGGCATAAATAGAAAGTACACTGACAACTGTGTCAGCCTGCAGCTCACAGCTATGTTGAGTAGAGTGGTATGTTCAAATAGCAGAAAGGTATTAAAAAGAACAGGTATAGTACTTACATCAAGTGATGTACCAATAAATCCCCAGCCCCAACGCGCGTTTCACCCAAGCTCTTTTGCCTCTTTCACGTCCCCTGACAAAGCTTGTGTGAAACGTGCATTGACTAAGGTACATCACCTGACATACCACTCTACTCATACATGTATTTGTTTTAATATTTTCAATAAACTGTGCATTTTATGAGACTTAGTTGACACTTCATTTTCTGTTGGTTCTAGAAGGAAAAAATTAAGCAGCGTGTGCATGAGCTTTCCGGAAGCTCAATCACTTTGCTGGTATTGTGAAATGCTGTTTTTTTTACCCTTGAAAAGCATGCAGAAAAAAAAAGTGGCAAAAACGCAATGTGTGAATAAGTCCATAGTCAGATTTCTGCAGTGGATGCACAGTGTGAAGTGCCATGGCTCCATACGAGGATCATTCCCATTCAGGGCTAATCTGACAGTTTTTCTGATGAAATTTCCAAATAGAAAGTAGATCAATTTTTTTCTGTTATAAGGCAAAAAAAAAATGATGCATTCGAACAGGTTTGAGGACACCCCATTTGTGTGCCTTTGAGGCGATTTGATGCTGGTTTCGTTCTGGAAATCTTGGCCAGTTCTGGGGCTTTGGACTTCTCCGACTCTATAAAGCACAGTGGTAGCAGTTATATATATTAAGATGCCTTTGATTCGCTTCTTTGCAAACATCTGGTAATATAAAAGCATCTGCTAAAGGAAATTTCATGTAGTTAGCAAATGAATAAGAGTGGGCAATAAGTAATTAACAATAACATCATTTACGCACTGATTTCTAGTCGAAGGATTCAAAGCACTGTACATAACATATGGAAGAAATAAAATCGGCGGATAATAAGACTATACCTGATCATCCCTGTAGCTTTTATATGTCTATCTAGGTTAAACATAAGGTAAAAATGCCCTAAATATCCATTTGTTGGTAATTTTATGTGCAGATTTAAACAACTGAACACGTATAAATACATGAACATCACTTGCTAGATTTATGGATCTAATAACCAGGCACACAAAGATGGCTGATTAACAATAGAAATACAATTTCGAGCCATCTCGTCTAGTAACAGTGAACCTTATGTAGTTCCCTCTAAATGAAGCACAAGACATTTTATTCTAAATAAACATATCCCAATAACCGAGGGAGCAATTATGATGGCGTCTGTTCGGGGCTGGCAAAGATGGGCTTTGGTTGCCCTCAAGTGATCACTTCTAGTACTGCAGTTGTTACAGAGAAGGAGATTTTTGGTGGTCTAGGTCCCCACATAGGTGATCTAGGTCCCACATAGGTTAGTGTACCAAGTCCTGTTGATTTGATAAGGTTGCCTAACACAGAAACCTCGTTGTGATACCACTGAGCGCATGAAGTCTGCGAAAAACTATAGAAAGAAGAGACCAAATTCCTAGCAAAAATGTGGGACGGGGAAAATAAAAAGTTAAATTTGTACCTTGATTGTGATAGGCCTGCTTCAAAAGTTGTGTTTTAGGGCACGCGTAAATCTGTGGCACTGGGAATTAACTTGATTACATGAGGAACTGAATTCCAGAGAAGTAGCGCAGCACGAGAAAAGTCTTGGAGATGAAAGTAGTGGGATTGGTTTATGGAGAATGTTAATCTTAGATCATTAGCAGAAAAGGGATCATGGATAGGGTGGTAGAAAGGGATGGGAGAGGAAATGTATGGCAGTGAAGCAATATGGAGAGCTTTATGGGTGAGAGTGATAAGCTTTTATTGTATTCTCTAGCTGATGGGTAACAAGTGCAGTGACTGGCACAGGATGGAGGCATCGGTGTAGCAGTTGGACAGAGATATGAAACTAGCTGCCACTGTAGATGTTACAATAACATTTTTAATACACCAGAACGTTTCAGAGAAAAACATAACTGGCTTCTATCGTGATTGGGCAGCATGAACTTTAAATATATTGTCTGAATAATTGTTAAAAAATATCAATGAGTTCTAGCAATTATTAATAATGCCATTATTCATGCACGTCCAGTGATTAAAAACTGGCATTCCACAAATTGTTTTATACACCTCCTGTGCCACATTTTGATACTCCTTTGCTTCAGCTGAACAATTATAAAGTTGGAATAATTTTTTCTTTCTGGTTTTTTTTGGCTGCTATTTTTGCAATAGCAGTGACAGGAAGGGTTGTGCAATGCCTCCCAATTCTACCTTAGATATTAGCAGGGGTTGGCAGGTATAGTGGACATATCCTGTTATAGTTAATATGAGATCTGCCCAATACTTGTCTTCCTAGTATTTTTAGTCACTAAAGGGGTTGCCCCCTTTTAGAGAATTCTTGTCTCCGGGTGCAGTTTGTGATAAAGAAAAGTGCTTTGCTTACACCTTTAAGTTGGGACTCTTTTTTTTATTTAAAGGGGTTCTTGGGGTGTTATTATGTTACGTGGAACTCTGGGCATTATTATTCATTAAGGGGGCACTCTGGGAATTGTTATCCGTTAAGACGTCATTATTACTTTTTAAGGGTGCACTGAAGGGGCATCAATATTTTATAGGGAGCAGGGTAACAACATGCACAGAATTGGGGGTAGAACCAGTATGGGCACTTTGTGTATCTTACAAGTAGCTGGGGGTCTGAGAATGTCAGAAATCAAATGTGACAGTGTTGCAAACTCTGCAGATGAGATGTCGCTAGAAGAAGTTGTTATGGTGGTCTGGGCCAGATGGAAAAGATTGGAAAACTGAATGACTCCAAACTGAATGGCCGTCATCACTGTATGGTGGTAGTATTGTACAGTGTTGTATTGTATAGTGTTTTTATTCACACTATGTCTCTTTCCCAATGTGCTGTACAACTAGCTATGTGTCTGATGGTGCAGATTTTCAGTCTGAATCCTGTAAAGATGTTGCTCCACACACACATGTAGGAGTTTCCATGCTCCTGGCATTCGCCTTATACAGCATTTACTTTCTTCATTTTCAGTAATGAACATTTTTTTTCACTCTATAATATCCCTTTAAGCAACACTGATTTATGCAAAACCAATCTTCAGATGGAGCAGAGAATTCACTGTATAAAACTGTAGTGTTATTAAAGACGGCACCGACAAAAAAAAAAGTCAGTGATTTAGAGACTCGTGCCTGATGCAGTTCTATTAACTTGCAATTGGTATGGCTCAAACATTTTGTGGCTTTGCAAACTTAATTACAAATTCATGGCGGCTTTCACATAATAGACAGATTTATAGATTGCTAATTAACATTTTTTTAAATAACTATTCTCTTTGCTCATTAAACATTTTAGTAGTCGTTTCATCCATTGTTTCACCAAGTTTTCTTTCTCTGCATTCATTTATCTTAAATAAGAGTTTTGCTTTTTATGGAATTTTTTTTGTATATTTTGATGGTTGGACAAAACTAGGATTGTAACAAAATATGTGTTACAGGGGATCTCCAACAGGAAAAGCTTTACATCATTATATATATATATATATATATATATATATATATATATATTTTCATGACTGCAGTATTGTAGAGGGTTCCCCTCCAACTGACCCTCCTACCACCCACCCATTTCACACCACCACCCCACCCCCATCGGCCCCTTCCCAATAAACACTCATATCACCATTTTTAGATTAATTGGGCAAATTGGCCTTTTATTATACAAACATCACAATAACAAATGAGTTGAGGGTAAGAAGGTTCTTGAAGCTCCAAAACCTGGTGGAAACCAATATTATAATAATTAACCATCCAGCATTAGCCCCAGCCTCAACCACAAGCTTGGGGCCACCTTTGTTGCCTGAAAACCTTTTCCATATCACCGACTCTCAGGGTCCCCACCCTGGAGAGTCCAAAATCCACCAGGAAATTAACCAAATCTGAACATAAAGGGGAGGTTACCATCCACCCAATGTACAACCCCTCCACCACAATTTTGCCACCAACTCCAAGAAACCAAGAACTCCTTATACACTACTTCCAATAATTCAACATTACTCAACCCCCAAGATAACAGGGTGGGACTTTTTTAATAGGTGCTGCATGCCATTTATCAGCCACCACCCTTCCCTAATTATGTATATAGGCTTGCTCTACTGTCACCACCCTCTTTTTCCCAACCCCCTTTAAGTTTTGACCCCACAAGCCCGCGCTTAGTCCTTTTTATTCATTTAACCCTTGTTTGCCCTACGAAGCTGAGTCATGGGTCACTACGCCCATGGCTCTGTTGGGGGCTTCGTTATCCTTTAGGCCAGTGTTTCTCAACTCCAGTCCTCAGGACCCACCAACAGGTCATGTTTTCAGGATTTCCTTAGTATTGCAAAGGTGATGGAATGAATGCTTGAGCAGGTGATAAAATTATCACCTCTGCAATACTAAGGAATTCCTGAAAACATGACCTGTTGGTGGGTCCTGAGGACTGGAGTTGAGAATCCCTGCTTTAGGCAGTACTTTAAACTCTCTAATGAAACAGTTTTCATCAGTGCTCTTTTTAAGTTTCTTAATATGTTCAAAATATTTAGAGTTGAGAGTCCTCAGTGGTTGATACCTTTTAATGTCTAACTGAAAAGATGGTAACAAATTGCAAGCTTTCGAGACTACTCAGGTCTCTTCATCAGGCTAAACTAATACAAAATCTGAAGAATCTGAGGACTCTCAACTCTAAATATTTTTCTATCTACTGGCTAACACGGTACAAAGATATACATCTTTACTGTATTAATATGTTCAAATGAGAGTTGAGCGAATTGATACACAGGACACTAATCCAGGGGCCATTTTAGTAATACATGGCCGCCAGAAGAGAGCATTGAGAATTGCCTCTTAACCGCCAATATCCTCGACACCTCTTCTTATTTGTAGGCCTGGGTCTACTAATTAGAAGAGATGCTGAGGATAGGAGGTGGTTCACAGTGCAGATCCGATGGCCACAGACTACTGATGTGGCCCCTGGACTAGAGTCTTGTGACTCAATTCGCTCACCTCTAGTTCAGATACATTTTAGATGTCAGGGGCCACAAGTAATTAGTAGCAATTTTGGCGGCGAGGATCAGGGGCTACTAATAACGACCAGCCTATGTTCACATGTATGAGCTAGTAACTGCAGCAAAACCTCAGGTATATGCAGAAAAGTTCATAGTGGAAAGATAAAAAAAAAAAAAATAAGAACTCTCACTTCATTTACATTCTGGGTTTTTTTTGCGGTAAAATGCTGAAAATTTTCTGTTCAAGAAGTATGAACGGAAAATACGCAGCAATTCTGGCAGGTATGAATGTTGCCTTAGGGAGTAAGAGACCTGGGTAGTTTCACAAGACACATCATTTGTCATTACCAAAGGGAGAAGCTACGAGCCCTGATGGCCTAAAGACCCACGTTTGGTGCACGATTCTATGAATTTGCATACGATGCCTCATACTTTACTGGATGTTGGTGCCTAGTCAACTTACCGTGTTATTTTGGCACTATATGATAAACCAGAAGTCGGGGGGCTTTAATAGAAATTGCGGTATCAAGTCAGCCTCTTAAGGTCTCATGCAGGCGACCTACTGTCTCCTGCCTCACAATCCTGTAGAATGTAAGCCCGAAAGGGCAGGGTCCTCTCCCCTCTGTATCAGTCTGTCATTGTTAGTTTGTTTACTGTAAGTGATATCTGTAATTTGTATGTAACCCCTTCTCATGTACAGCACCATGGAATCAATGGTGCTATAGAAATAAATATTAATAATAATAATAATAATAATAATTCAAATCGGTACGAGCACAGACCGCTTCTTTTAGGCTCTCCTGACCCAAGCGTGGAAGCCTCATAGAAATACATGAAACTGTTATGCTCGGGTCAGGAGAGCTGCGGTCAGTGCGTGCATTGCAATCCGAGATAGGACCGAGGTTCCCGGACTTGTGGATGAGTCCTTACTCATAGTGCACTCTGTATTATTTAATCAGTCAGTTGATTTGCAATTTCTAATATTTTGTCACATATAGATTGTTGCAGGAGCTTTATTCAAGGGTCTGAGATCAGGGACCCTATAAGAATAGAAGGAGTACATGCAAGCTAAGCTAAGCTGACTATACATGGATTTCTAAATCACTCAAGCCATCAATATCAGGCTTGTCAGCCTGCAAGGGCACAAATCACTAGAATTGAGGGCTTTGGACCAAAAATGGCATTTTGATGGAAAACTCCTGACTTTCATCAGTCAGAATGTGATAAGTCTATGAGAAGTCTTCTGGTAAAATCCATGAGTGTCACTAAATAAGTGACAGGTCCCATTCACAGGCCGGAAAGCGATCATAGTGATCAAGTAGTAAGACGTACTGGGACATGTTCTCTATACTGGAGGTCAGAAATGTACTTTTTTATTTTAGAATATCAATGTGGACTTTACTTAGCTATAGCTTGCAGAGTTTTTTTTCTAGGAGTCTTACAGATACAGAATTATTGATTGCTAGTGCTAACATTTTATTTAAGAGGTGCATTTGTATTACCAATTTCGTTTTTTTGCTTCTAAAACTTGCATTTTAGAATGGTTCCATAAAAGGAACAAGGTAATGTTGAGTCAAGGATCTTAAAGGAACTTAATTTACCTTTATTAAACTCCAGTCCTCACGGCCTCCCAATGGGCCATGTTTTCAGGATTTCCTTAGTATTGCACAGGTGAGAGAACCAGTGGCAATATCTGATACCTTGATAATAATTCTGTCACCTATGTAAACTAAGGAAATCCTGAAAACAAGATCTGTTTGGGGCTGCAAGAACTGGAGTTTGGGAAACACTGATCTAGAAAATAGCAAAAAACAAAAACACAACACAAAACCCCTATATGGCAAATGATGAGATGATCAGACTGGGTCAACATTCAGCCAACTATTTTCATAAATGTTCATTCAGAGAATGTGCACGTCCATTTTGTGTAGTTCCTCTGCTATTAGTTTTTTAAAGCCTCATTCAGACATCCGTTTTCCATAGTTATGTTATGTGATTTTTAAGGATTTTCAAGGATCACCTGCCCATTATAGTCTATGTGGCTGTTCACATGTCCATGCACTTTTATGGACTTATTGTCTGCAATAAAGCCAGAGACTTGTCTGATTTTGATTTGAGTGGCAGATCAAACTCGCCAATGTAAGTCTTCGGATTTGTGAAAAATTTGGAGAGCACACTCATTGCATCCTAATGCTGTCTGTTTTTCATTTTTGTTTGCTAGGTAATGCTTAAGAAACCTCCAAACTAATGAAAACTGATACCAAGCACTAATGAAAATCAGTTTTTTTCATGTACAAGAAATAATGAACATCTGAATGAGGCTTAGCAAATAGCAAGTGGACACATTTTAGCATCTGAATCTTTTCACTGATGGTTTGGAAAAAAAAAATCTAAAATTTAGACATGTCCACATTCCGACTTGTGGACCAAACTCACACATTTCAATGAAAGGGTCAGAGATGTGAATGCAGATCACGGATGCCATCCACGTAACATTTGAAACACGGATAATTGAATTCGATCTTAGCGATACTAATACTATGATTTAATAACAATTATGGGACGTTTAATGGAACATTTCAGGCAAAGCTGACACACTGAGCTAAAAACTGCATTGACTCGGTCATCTGAATGAGCCCTCACTGTTGGAATATTTCTTGTATAACAATTTTTTTCTTTATTTTCCCCTTTTTTATGTTGTGTATATAATATAAACAGTCCTGACTTTGCCTATAGCCAAAGATTTTACACTGTCCTCAATGTGGCAGGGTCATGTTGAATACGGCCAACCATTCTTAATAAAGCTGTAGTCGTTCCCGTTGGCCTTGCTCAGTCTTTTACCTTGCTCCCGGCAGTTTCCATACATCTATTCCATGACATATTCTTGCTCTGGAGCAGTCGGTGACTTTTTGCTCATTAAGTATATGTAGTGGCTGTTAGGCTATCATTTTAAATAACAATAAAGGCTCCTCTTGCACTATAAAAACCCTGCATGGAAAAAAAATTGTGGTTACGGTTTAACATCAACTTTAATGATTCTGTATCACAGTAAAAGTGTTTTATAGTTGAAATAATGTTTACATGCATACATTGCTCTCCGCCTGTTTACACTCGGTGCTTTTACATCGTGCACTGTTGCTTTAACCTTTTTAGTATTTAGGTTACTCGGATGTATTTCAATATGTCAACAGTTAACCAAGAGACAAACCCGGTGACGATAAAACTGATTAATAGCTATGTAACTGTACCTCTGCTCTGCCGCTGCCTCTCACTGCATGCAAAATATTGCTATGTAATGTGTTGAATATACTATCTACAGTGATCAGCATGAATAGACAGAAGAATGGATGCATGCATGCCAGGTTCATGCCGGGTTCACATTTTAAGGCTCGCGCCTGCCATAATGGATACATTTTGTGCTCCCGTATAGCCTTCTGTGCACCATTTAGATGACTTTTTTTTCTACTTAATGGGGATGTCAGCTTGTTTTCGAAAAAAAGATCCCTAAAAACAGAGCTAATGGCATGGTCTTCTGACCAGCTATGGCAAACATACTTTAAAAGCGGCCACTCTGTAGACTAATCGGACAAGTGGGCTCCTGGTGGCGTCTGCCTGCTTTCTGCCCTGGATTAGTCTCTGTCTATATAGCCCGAGATCTGTGAATCCAGGGCAGCGGGGGGAGAGAAGCGAGGATCCAGCCTGTCTGACTAGTCTCCTGTGCAGCTCGGTCCCTGCCATCTTTTAAAGTATGTTTATGGCTGAAACGCTGCAGCGCATCAGAGTCAAACATATCTGGCTTACCGGCTTCCCCCATACTCTGGAACTCCCTGCCGCAAAGCATCAGACTTTCACCAACGGAAACCTTCAAGAAGAGCCTGAAGACCCACCTGTTCCGACAAGCCTACAGCCTGCAATGATCCTCAGTCTACTGAACCATCGCACGACCAGCTCTACCCTTTCCTAGTGTATCCTCACCCATCCCTGTAGACTGTGAGCCCTCGCGGGCAGGGTCCTCTCTCCTTCTATACTTGTGTGTCCCTTGTCCAGCACGTTTATTGTACCTGTCTATATTTTCCCTTTTCATATGTAAAGCGCCATGGAATAAATGGCGCTATAAAAATGTATAATAATAATAATAATAATAATACAGCCAGTGCCTGATACATGCTACCACAAACTGGGCACCAAGTATCAACTGACAGGTTCTCTTTAAATATGCAAAATGAAAAACTGTTCAAATGAAAAGTTATAGGTAAGCTTTAACGTAACCATAACGGGTATAAGGGCATCTTTCAGGTTTTTGTGAGGGTTACACCATTTTGGCAAAAACAGCACTGAATATTACACTATCTTTACCTTCAAAACCATTAGAATCGTACCTAGTTTGGATATACCGTAATTCTGCCCCATTTTCATCTTTGAGAAGTATTATGTTAGAAAGACTTTTCTGTATCTTAGTGTAAACAAAAAAAAATCTTCCAAATTCCATTCACTGATAGTAAAGATTTCCAAATTGGGGAAAAAATTAATGGAAATCTGAATACCTTTCCTTTCCTTGTACATTGATTAATTACCTTGATGGTAAAATTACAATACCCCTTAAAAACAACACAATTACAGTGGGGAAAAAAGTATTTAGTCAGCCACCAATTGTGCAAGTTCTCCCACTTAAAAAGATGAGAGAGGTCTGTAATTGACATCATAGGTAGACCACAACTATGACAGTCAAAATGAGAAAACAAATCCAGAAAATCACCTTGTCTGATTTGGCAAGATTTATTTAGCAAATTATGGTGGAAAATAAGTATTTGGTCACCTAAACCCCCCCCCCCCACTGTATATAAGTTGCATATGAGCAATTCGGACAGGGGTTGGTGCTAGTACCCACTGCACCACTGAATGAAGGAGACCCATTAACTGGCTACAGACCTGTCCTCCTCATGTCTGGCCTCGGTGTCCTTTTTACAGGGACTGCTGATGTATGGTCTTACTATGTATCCACAGTCATTCCAATTTCTCATGGCTGCTTTTAATCTCTGTCACATATGACATATTGGAGCCATAATTCCAAGTCCGTTCTTTCTAATAATACATGAAACTCAATCGGTTGCTTCCTTCCTAATTGCATTCCTCTTTCTTGTTTTACATTGCAGTTGAGCTTGTTCATATTGACTACTGTATATAAGTGGAAACCTATTGTTCACCATTTGTCAGCTCAGCAAAAAGGTAGCATATTGTAAGACTATTACTTTAGCTTAAAATCAGTCTTAATAAGTAATGTCCCAACAAAGCCCCATTGGAATGTCTATTAGGGGTGCCAACTATTACCAATCATTTGCAGTATTGGTTTCCTCAAATAAAAAATATGACTTTAGTTCAACCTGTTCCCTGGGTCCCACTGTTCCTCTTCATTCAATGTTGGTTTATCCACTATGGAGATTTTGAGGCTGAAGCAATGTTAACGAGAAGCGGTCTACTGGTCATGTAGTTTCTGGAGCTGGAGACATTGATAGTTGTGAAGTCTAAGCTTCCTCACTCCATAACCTACCTCCTTACTTCCTGTAATAATCTTCATAGGAAATCCTCGGCACCATACTCCAAGCTGCACCAACACCCCATAACCTATAACTAAATCTTAACAAACAATAAACTATGACTGTGTTAGCAAAGAATTAGTGGCCATTGATAGTAGTCATCATAACTACTGGTGCAGAACGTTGAGACCTGCATCTAAACTTCAATGGATAATCCTCCATCACCATAAATGTGTCCCATTTTCTTTTCTCAGTTACTCTGGAGTTTATATAACCTTTTATTTGAAAGTCCTTCAAGGAAACATATACATAAAACTGCTGAAATCTCTCACTGATGTGAAGCCAAGGAGATCCATGGGATATGTAAACCTCATTAAAAGCAAGATAGTAATAATACAATATGTCTTTCTGTTAATGAGCTGCAAAGTACATAGAATTTTACAGACACAATAAGTCTGTATCCCTAAGAGCTTACCAAGTAATTCTTCTCAAGATGCTCAAACCTACAAGATGTGCTCTGTGGAACCTAAATGGGGAACTGCAGATGTATAAAAGTTGTCTCAATAAAATGTATCCTCCAGGACCCATAAATGTATACATAACACAACTATAGGTAAAGAGTTCTGCAACTGAAAGCCGATACTAGGGCTGACCTCGAACAACCCTATTAATGCTCGTTCCCATGTGAGGAGCATTACTTTTACACTATAGGTTTTCCTTATTAGCCACATTTCATTTTCGGGCTCTTTCTTAGATTTTATATTTGTATTTACACATTCACTAAAGCATATAAAGCCATAATTTAGCAATTGGTTACTTCTTCAAGTGTTTAGGCGCACAATTTCGTAAAAAGATTTCCTAAATTTAATTAAATTCTGTTACTTATCTACTATATAATTGTCTAACTTTTCACTTCCGTCTGTAACGGAAATCCTAGGTCGCTGATTGGTTGCGCCCGCCGGAAGTGATTGGACGCGACCAATCAGCGACAGGCACACCACTGCAATCTTTGGGAGATCAGCGGCGCTAGCCACTGATCTCCCGACGGTAGCTGCGGGTCATCTCCATGTACATACTCACCTTCCGTCCCTGCATCCCTGTCCGCTGCGTCTGCTATCCTGTGCTGAGCGGTCACGTAGTACCGCTCATTAAGGTTATGAATATGGATGCGACTCCACTCCTATAGGCATGGCGTCCATATTCATGACCTTAATGAGTGGTACCACGTGACCGCACCACAGAGGAAGAAGCTGACGCGCCGGCATAGAGATGCAGCGACGGAGCGAGGAGGGTAAGTATGATGGGGGAGGACGGGGGAGCCCAGCCATGCATACAAGGATGGGAGGGTGGGAGCGGAGCCATGCATACAAGGATGGGAGGGGGGAGCGGAGCCATGCATACAAGGATGGGAGGGTGGGAGCGGAGCCATGTATACAAGGATGGGAGGGTGGTAGCGGAGCCATATATACAAGGATGGAGGGTGGAGCAGAGCCATGTATACAGGATGGGAGGGTGGGAACAGAGCTATGTATATAGGATGGGAGGGGGGAGCCATGCATACAAGGATGGGAGGGGGAGCGGAGCCATGTATACAGGATGGGAGGGGGGAGCCATGCATACAAGGATGGAAGGGGGGAGCGGAGCCATATATACAAGGATGGGAGGGTGGAGCGGAGCCATGTATATAGGATGGGAGGGTGGGAGAGGAGCCATGTATATAAGGATGGAAGGGTGGGAGCGGAGCCATGTATACAGGATGGGAGGGTGGAGCGGAGCCATGTATATAAGGATGGAAGGGTGGTAGCAGAGCCATGTATACATAATGGGAGGGTGGAGCAGAGCCATGTATACAGGATGGGAGGGTGGGAACAGAGCTATGTATATAGGATGGGAGGGGGGAGCCATGCATACAAGGATGGGAGGGGGAGCGGAGCCATGTATACAGGATGGGAGGGTGGGAGCGGAGCCATGTATACAGGATGGGAGGGGGGAGCCATGCATACAAGGATGGAAGGGGGGAGCGGAGCCATATATACAAGGATGGGAGGGTGGAGCGGAGCCATGTATATAGGATGGGAGGGTGGGAGCGGAGCCATGTATATAAGGATGGAAGGGTGGGAGCGGAGCCATGTATACAGGATGGGAGGGTGGAGCGGAGCCATGTATATAAGGATGGAAGGGTGGTAGCAGAGCCATGTATACATAATGGGAGGGTGGGAGCGGAGCCATGTATACAGGATGGGAGGGTGGAGCGGAGCCATGTATATAGGATGGGAGGGTGGGAGCGGAGCCATGTATACAAGGATGGGAGGGTGGGAGCGGAGCCATGAATATAGGATGGGAGGGTGGAGTGGAGCCATGTATATAGTATGGGAGGGTGGGAGCGGAGCCATGCATACAAGGAGGGGAGGGTGGGAGCGGAGCCATTCATATAAGGATGGGAGGGTGGGGTGGAGCCATGTATATAGTATGGGAGGGTGGGAGCGGAGCCATGCATACAAGGAGGGGAGGGTGGGAGCGGAGCCATGCATATAAGGATTGGAGGATGGGAGCGGAGCCATGTATATAGGATTGGATGGTGGGAGCGGAGCCATGTATATAGGATTGGAGGGTGGGAGTGGAGCCATGTATATAGGATGGGAGGGTGGGAGCGGAGCCATGCATAGAAGGATGGGAGGGTGGAGTGGAGCCATGTATATAGTATGGGAGGGTGGGAGCGGAGCCATGCATACAAGGAGGGGAGGGTGGGAGCGGAGCCATGCATATAAGGATGGGAGGGTGGGAGCGGAGCCATTTATATAGCATTGGAGGGTGGGAGCGGAGCCATGTATATAGGATTGGAGGGTGGGAGCGGAGCCATGTATATAGGATGGGAGGGTGGGAGCAGAGCCATGTATATAGTATGGGAGGGTGGGAGCGGAGCCATGCATATAAGGATGGGAGGGTGGGAGTGAAGTCATGTATACAGGGTGAGAGCAGAGCCATGTATATAGGATGGGAGGGTGAGAGCGGAGCCATGTATATAGGATGGGAGGGTGTTGGAGCGGAGCCATGTATATAGGATGGGAGGGTGGGAGCGGAGCCATGTATATAGGATTTTAAGGGTGAGAGCGGAGACATGTATATAGGATGGGAGGGTGGGAGCGGAGCCATGTATACAGGATGGGAGGGTAGGAGCGGAGCCATTTATACAGTATGGGAGGGTGAGAGCGGAGACATGTATATAGGATGGGAGGGTGGGAGCGGAGCCATGTATACAGGATGGGAGGGTAGGAGCGGAGCCATTTATACAGGATGGGAGGGTGGGAGCGGAGCCATGTATATAGGATGGGAGGGTGGGAGCGGAGCCAAGCATAAATAAACTACATACATATTCTACAATACCCGATGCGTTAGAATCGGGCCACCATCTAGAACTGTATAGCAGCAGATTCTGCATATTCTAGTTTTACTTACCTAAGGCCGTGAGTTTCCTGGGTTACTTGCCTTTTTTCTAAACTAATGGTTTTATATACCATAATTTTAGCCATCTTATACATTCAAGATTTTTGCTTTTAAATAATTATTCACCAATGGATCTGCTGCTGGATACCTTTCCCTCTTTGATATCTTAATTTTATTTAACCTACCCTACTTTTTGCCTTCCAATACGCTACATATAAAACAATAGAATAACTTATTGAAATATAAATGTAAAATAAATAAATTGTAAATATAATACAATATTATAGATTCAGAATATCACTCATTTGATTACAATATGCACATATATAAATAAATAATTTTATGCAAAATTAGCCTATAACTTTTTTTTTCATAACCATTTATAAAAAAATTTTTAATTCTTTTAAATGGGTTTGCCATCTTCAAATGATTTCATCCCATCTGTTTGCCAGTGATTGGCTGCAGTGGTAATGTGTGCTGTAGTTGTGACAGCCTGTAGACAATCACTGGGAGAAGTGGCGGAGCTGGCAAAGTTGAGTGCAGCTGATTTTTTACAAAAGTTAAAAATGAAAAAACTCCTTTTTGATCCTGATTTTCTTTGCTTAGGAGACCAGTGGACAGTCCTACTCAGTGATTGACAGCCTTCCCTCTTTGTTTGTGCATACAGATATAGCTGTCAGTCAATGAGTAGGGCTAACTACTGGACTCATAAATAGGGATGAGAAAACCCAACTGTAAAGTTTGGGGTTCATACTGGACATCTAGTGTCCGGTCCGGAACTCCGAAAACGAACTTCTCCTGGACGGTCTGTTTTACAGTTCAGGAGTTCAGAATGACAGAGGAACCGGACATCTAGTGCTGAACTCCGGGGAGGTGGGAGAGAGAGAGAGAAAGAGCAAGACAGAAGAGAGAGAGATTTTCCAGCTCCAAAGTTTGTATCTCCGTGGATTTCTATGGAGTTTGGGTATAGTTCTGGTACCTGAACAGAAGTTTGGACTAAAGTTAGGTCATGCCAAAACTTCCGCAGGTCCGCTAATCCCTACTCATAAACGCAGTAAACTTTCTACAAAACCGTATATCAGTCTGCTCAACTTCTACTCTACAATATGCTGCTAATGGCTGCTAATGGCACAGTCAGACGGCCGAAGAAGTCGGTCTGAGATCGGCATGCCGTGCACTGACTGGCCAGCGGCTATCTCGAACCGAGTGTGGCTGCTTCATGTATTTCTATGCAGCTTTCATGTTTGGGTGGGGAGAGCTGCCGGCCAGTCGGTGCGCCGCGTTTCGATCTCGGTCTGATTTATATGGCCGTCTGAAGCTCACTAACAGGCAGGATTTTACGTTTCACTTGGAATGTTCCCTTTTCAATGATTGTCTTCTCAAGAAAACACTTCTCTTAAAGCAGCCACCCCTGTGATCAGATAGTTGCTCCGGGCCTGATTCCTGGATCGGGGACATTTTTTCTCGGTATATAGTTATACATATAAATGCGGAAGAACTTTTGTATTACATGCTGGACATGTTAGGGTGGGTTCTACAGAGAGATTTCTGCTTCCACCTGTGCAGGGGACCACTAACCGGGTGTCTCACCTACAGTATGTTATGTTATATGCCATAAGAGGTAATATGGAAAGGCTCCTTGTATTTTCCAGTGTAAAATCTGTAGTTTGATGATTTTTTTTTGCATCTTCCCGATGTTAAAGGAAATGTTTCTAATAATAACGATATATTAGGGAATCACAATTCATGCAGTTTCCCATTCGCTGCATCATTTCTAGGCAAGGATTGCTATTTCATTGAGCAGTTAACACAAGACCTAAAGTAAATATAACACTCAGCTATAAAGGATCCATCTTGCTTCCGACTTTCACCCCAACCCTCACTATAAAATGCAAATTAAGACTTAGCTGCTGTTTTGCATAATGTTTTAACAGGATTCAGCAGAATACTAAAATATGGATCAGTATGGGATCATAAATGATAATCAGCGGGATACACAATACGACAACAGAGGATTCTGAAAACAGCGTTATAAGTCCTACCTTCTGACACTTTATTTATTTTTGTGCTATTATTTCTGCAGAATTAATCTTCGCTTTTGCTGTTTAGAGAAATTGAATACAATAAATTTACAATTTTTGAAAAAATATCTAAAAGGTTCAAATCTGGTTCAAGAATAATTAAAGGGGTAACATGAGGTTAGCAAAAAAATGTTTTAGTGCCAATCCACTGGTAGTGAAAATTAGATATGATCACATTTTTGAGGACTTGTCATCAGGTCAAAAGTGGCCAGTTCTATTCCCACTCCTTGAGTATGCTGTTTTGTTTTTGTAATCTGCCGTGTGGATTTTTTTATTTGGTGCCAATTTTTATGGTCTTTAGCAAAGGTGTGTGGCTCAGAGGACTCTCTGGGGGCATGTCTTCGGGCTGCTATGCATTAATACCCTGTGAGTCATACCTCCTTGGTAAAGATCTTGGACGGCAGAGCAGGTCAAAGAGAAGAGTGACCTGTCAGTCACTGACAAGGGACGAGTGGCAGGCAGAGAAAGAGGTAGAGAAGCCAGAAAGCTGTAAGTGCATGGCCCAGCCCCCTGCACTTGCTTGTGGCTCATTTGCATAAAAAAATCACCAGTGCATTTCTATAAAAACTGAGTTATGAACTTATAAAACAAAAGTGTAGAAGACATCAACATTACAGGAGCATTACATACCTGATGTTAGTTTGGGGTCTAAAAACCTGCTGACATTTTCCCTTTAAGTCAGCGCCCTGGTGCTTAAGGGAGCCTAATGGCCGTCTACAAGAAAATACCTGCAGGATCAATGGCACATGGTAAGTGGGGGGCTGTTACTGATTTTGCATTGGAAACCAGGAATGTTAAGATTCTGCTTTTAATCTTTACATACAAACATGGCTGAATGACGTAATTGAAAAAAATAAATATTAGAATTGAATTCACCCAGCACTTTACAACTACAAGAATTATAAAAAAAATAATAAATGTACAGATAATAATAATAATTAAAAAAATAATATTTTTTATCTCTATAGCATCAACAGATAATAAAGACATTACAGAGTAACACATAAATCAGATATCAAGAGGAGTGAGGGTCCTGCTCCCGAGCTTACAATCTACGAAGAAATAGGTGGGACCTGAAAGATAAATGGTAAAAAAGTGCTTCTGTTGTATGGTCCAGCCATCAGTATAATAAATAGGGTATTCACATTATGCTGCATGAACCGGTCATCAGCCAGTATGCGTACAGTACAGACACAGAGGGCTATTAAGTGCATGGAGGGTGTGTGCACAGATGTTACACAGGTCCTGATTTTCCAGTTATTTCATGTATAGATCAGATATAATGAAGATATAAAAAAAAAAAGAGAGACAAAAGGTTTTAATAAAAATCTGCCTGTCCAGAAGGTGGCAGCTGGGTTGTGTGCTGCTCGGAAAGATCCCACGCTTACGTAACTCCAAAGATGACCAGGAGGAGGCAGCAGAGACAGATAAACATTCTTCAGTATCTTCAGAGCGAAAGAATGGAGAGGAAAAGATGTTAAAAAAAGGGAAGTCACAATTGAAAGCAGCACAACATGCACTCGCTACAATAAAAACATTCATTTATTTGCCAAACTGTTTAATTTCCATTAACATTGTTTAGCTGGAAAATTGTTTTATGATACATCAATAGGACATGTTATAAAACACTGATCGGGAAGGGATGTGGCTAGTAAGATACAGGGCCTCTGCAGCCGAACCTTCACTGATCAATGATTATCTATCCATCTATCTATCTATGATCTATCATCTATATATGGTCTATCTATACTCATAGATTGTAAGCTTGCGAGCAGGGCCCTCATTCCTCTTGGTGTCTGTTTTGATCTATGTGATTATTGTTATGCTGTAATGTCTTTATTATCTGTACAAGTCCCCTCTAAAATGTAAAGTGCTGCGGAATATGTTGGCGCTATAGAAATAAAATTATTATTATTATCTACTATCAATCTAACTTTCTACTAACTCAAGATCTAAATATCTATCTACTATCTGGATATGGATAAAAAACTTCTTTATTTCATATTGTTAAAATGAGTCAAGACAGGTTAAGAACAAGAAGACATTCTGACACGTTTCTGGCTGAAGCCCTTAGTCATAGAAGATAGCATGAATGTCCTAACAGAAGCCATATGTAGGAGAACATGAGGATGGCCTGAGTGCCCGACGTCCACAGATGGGGGTTGTGCTCACAGCCCAACACCATGCAGGACGCTTGGCATTTGCCACAGAACACCAGGATTATCAAATTCGCCACTTGCGCCCTGTGCTCTTCACAGATGAAAGCAGGTTCACACTGAGCACATGTGACAGACGTAACAGAGTCTGGAGACGCCGTGGGGAGTGATCTGCTGCCTGCAACATCCTTCAGCATGACCGGTTTGGCAGTGGGTCAGTAATGGTGTGGGGTGGCATTTCTTTGGAGGGCCGCACAGCCCTGCATGTGCTCACCAGAGGTAGCCTGACTGCCATTAGTTACCAAGGTGAGATCCTCAGACCCCTTGTGAGACCATCGCTGGTGCGGTTGGCCCTGGGTTCCTCCTAATGCAGGACAATGCCAGACCTCATGTGGCTGGAGTGTGTCAGCAGTTCCTGCAAGATGAAGGCATTGAAGCTATGGACTGGCCTGCCCGTTCCCCAGACCTGAATCCGATTGAGCACATCTGGGACAGCATGTCTCGCTCCATCCACCAACGTTACGTTGCACCACAGACTGTCCAGGAGTTGGCGCATGCTTTAGTCCAGGTCTGGGAGGAGATCCCTCAGGAGACCATCCGCCACCTCATCAGGAGCATGCCCAGGCATTGTAGGGAGGTCATACAGGCCCGGTGAGGTCATACAGGCACGTGGAGGCCACACACACTACTGAGCATCATTTTGACTTGTTTTAAGGACATTACATTCCACTTTAATTTTGTGGGTGACACCAAATCCAGGCCTCCATTGGTTAATAAATTTGATTTCCATTGATGATTTTTGTGTGATTTTGTTGTCAGCACATTCAACTTTGTACAGAACAAAGTATTATGAGAATACTTCATTCATTCAGATCTAGGATGTGTTATTTGAGTGTTCCCTTAATTTTCTTTTTTCTTGAGCAGTGTGTATATATATATATATATATATATATATATATATGACTTGTAGACCTCATATTTTTTTCTGCTATGGTCAGTTACCTGCCTATGCGAATACCGTGTCATTTCAGGGCTAACGTCTCTCAGCAAGAAATCACTTAGAATCGCTGATTCCACAAATGAATTGAGAACAGTTTTATATTACAGAAAAGTATGGTAATTAAGTATTTATAAATGGCAGAAATAAGGAAAAAAGGGAACCAATCCTGTGAAAGAGCAAGACGTGACAGGCTGCAAATGAAGCACATTAAAGCCTCGGCTTGTAAAATTGAATATGCTTGAGTGATCAGGGAATATTACTAGATAGTCTTCATAGCTGTCAATATTCACGGAGAAATGAAGAGCTCAGGGACTTGAACGAAAAGTAAAAATTTTAGAGAAAATTGTATAATGTGATTTGTGCTATTACACTTTTCTGTTATGACATCTACATGCACGGACTGTCAGGGAGTCAACAAAATCAAAGCAAACGTTATATGGATACTAAACACTTTTCCAACACTGAGTGTATGCCCAGCCATGGTACATTATATAGTAGAACACTGTAAAAGCACTAGAGTTCATGTATTCAGCTTATTTCACTGTATTTCCATACATGATGCACCTCCCAACACGGGATGTCTGTTTGAGAAGGTAATGTTGGACTCCCCTTTGCAGACAATTCTTTTATATGTGGCCTTATACATTAATAATGGTCAAAGCGCCCTCCTATGAATGATTAAAGAGGTTGTTTTCATGTCATATTCCATAAACCAAACCTCCCACTTCCTACTCCAAGACTTTTCTCATGTTGCACCAGTTCTCTGGAATGCATTATCTCAAACAATCCAGTTCATTCCCAGTATCCAAAGATTTAAGTGTGCTCTAAAAACACATATTTTAGGAAAGCCTATCACATCACCTCACTAATTTTAAGTTTCTCCATTTTCCGTACCTACATTTTTTCCTCCTTGTCCATTCTTTCCCCTCTTTCCTCCACACTATGAGCTAGGTAGCACTTCATATCTGCACCTATACAGATATTGGCTGGTGACCATTTCATGCAGCTTTATATGAATTCCCGTATTATTATAAGGATGATTGCATCATACAATGCAGGCACTTTTTACCTTTTGCGTCATCCCTCTTTCCTTATAGATTGTTAACTCTTACAACCAACTCTAACGAACTTTTACTCCTGAACCAGCGTTCCTAGAAACACTCTTTTCACGATAATCCTGCAGTCTAAAAAAGATTTTGAATACCCAATGATCCAGCAAAACGCACTTTCGTCTGGTGAAAAGATCTTTTGGTTTACACAAAAGATCATTGTTCTTGACAACACATCGTCGTGTGTAAACCAAGAACGTTAACAGCCTATGTGCTCTGAATGATCTATCACAGATTGTTCAGTGTGTATCTAAAGTGAGGTCGGCCTGTGCAAACAGACTATTAAACGACCGCTGATCAGCAAACCCGCTGCCAGTAGACGGTTAATTGTATTGCGTAGTGTAAATGGACCCTTATTCTGTAAAATCTGATTCTGCAGAATATGCTGGTGCTGTTTAAATGAAAAATATTATTTTTAAATGTTACATTTCACTAACACAAAGCAAATATTTTTGAATTGTAATAATTTAGAGAATACTGTCTAAATATATTCGATAAGATGCCCCCTGGTGATCTATTGATTCCCTCTGAGAATGTCCTGCTCATGTGTCCTGCACTGTGAGCCTACCTGCCCAGGTAGTTCCATTATATACACCAGCAGGCGACTGATAGAATAGGCCAGCCTGTAGGATTCCTGAAACTAGAAGTGACTTATTTCACCTGCAATGAACACAGTAGGTGACATTCTGAGAGGGAACCTAAAGAACCGCAGGAGGCATTTAAGAAAGACGGGAACTGCAGCGTCTAGGTTGAGTAGCATTTTTGTACTATTTGCAAAATCATAATTTAACAGGGTTGTCCGGGACTTTAACATTGATGTCCTGTATAATGGCCGTTGACGGGTACTGCACATGTTATCATAGAATCATAGAATGGTAGAGTTGGAAGGGACCTCCTGGGTCATCTGGTCCAACCCCCTGCTCAAAGCAGGATTCACTAAATCATCCCAGACAGATGTCTGTCCAGCCTCTGTTTGAAGACTTCCATTGAAGGAGAACTCACCACCTCTCGAGGCAGCCTGTTCCACTCAGTGATCACTCTAACTGTCAAAAAGTTTTTTCTAATATCTAATCTGTGTCTCCTCCCATTCAGCTTCATACCCATTGCTTCTAGTCTTTCCTTGTGCAAATGAGAATAAAGATGATCCTTCTACAATATGACAGCCCTTGAGATATTTGTAGACAGCTATTAAGTCTCCTCTCAGTCTTCTTTTTTGCAAGCTAAACATTCCCAAATCCTGTAACCGTTCCTCATAGGACATGGTTTGCAGACCGGACACCATTCTGGTTGCTCTTCTCTGAACTTGCTCCAGTTTGTTGATGTCTTTTTTAAAATGTGGTGCCCAAAACTGGACACAGTATTGCAGATGAGGTCTGACCAAAGAGGAGTAGAGGGGGATAATGACTTCACGTGATCTAGACTGTATGCTTCTGTTAATACATCCCAGAATTGTATTTGCCTTTTTTTGCTGCTGCATCACACTGTTGACTCATGTTCAGTCTGTGATCTATTAGTATACCCAAGTCTTTTTCACATGTAATGGGTAAAACACTGGCGCTATGCCCGCAATTGTTTGGGATAAAAAGAAGTTTGAGGTGTTTAACTTAGGAGCTGCTGGTGATTTTAGTGCAGGCTCTGTGCACACCTGCTGCATATAAAATAAAAAAGTAGAGATAATCACCCCGCTATCTAATGACACCCTTGTGTGAGTCACAATGGCTCCTCCTATCAAACTCCTTTTAATTCAACAGTAAGTTCTATTATCCTATTCATTATCTGGCAATTTTTGAGCCATTGTGACTCACACAAGGGTGTCATTAGATAGCGCGGTGATTATCTCTACTTTTTTTCTTTTTCACATGTGCTGTTGCTTAGCCCTATTCCTCCCATTCTGTATACGCTCTTTTCATTTTTATTTCACAGATGTAGTACTTTGCATTTTTCCCTGTTAAAAAACATTCTGTTAGTTGCTGCCCACTGCTCCAGTTTGCATTTTTCCCTGTTAAAAACCATTCTGTTAGTTGCTGCCCACTGCTCCAGTTTATTTATATCTTTTTGAATCTTCTCTCTCTTCTCTAGTATTAGCTATCTCTCCTAGCTTTGTATCATCAGCAAATTTGATCAGTTTACCCTCAATTCGTTCATCTAAATCATTGATAAAGATGTTGAACAATACAGGGCCCAAGACAGAGCCCTGTGGTACCCCACTTAATACATTCTTCCAACTGGATGTGCAGCCATTTACTACCACTCATTGGGTCCTATCACTAAGCCAGTTATGAATTCACCTAACAGTTGCCTTGTCCATTCCATACTTAGTCATTTTTTCAATAAGGATTGTGTGAGATACTTTGCCAAATGCTTTGCTGAAATCAAACTTACCACTATTCAAATCAATAGGGGACGGATGTGCAGTACTCGACCGCGTCCTCTATACAGTCAACAAAGCTGTGCTGTGCAATTCTGGCTGCCACCAACACCAGGAACAGCTGATTGGCGAGGGCACTGTGTGTTTCACCCTCACCAATCATAGATGACCTATGCTAAGGATAGGACATCAATGTTAAAGTCCCAGACAACTCCTTTAATATATAATGTTGAGACAAACCCTAAAGAGAACCCATTAAGCATGGGGGTGGATCAATTATGATTTGAAGTTGTAATTCTGCCAATGGCATGGGGAACATTTCACGGGTAGAGGGGAGAATGGATTCAATGAAATTTCAACAAATTCTTGATACAAACATAACACCATCTATAAAAAAGCTGAATTTGAAAAGAGGATGGTTTCTACAAATGCATAATGACCCTAAACACCAGTCAAAATTCACAATAGACTACTTCAAAAGACGCAAGCCGAGGTTTTACAATGGCCCTCACAGTCCCCTGATCTGAACATCATTGAAAATCTCTGGCTAGACCTCAAAATAGCAGTGCATACAAGACGACCCAGGAATCTCACAGAACTGGAAGAATTTTCCAAGGAAACAGGGATGAAAATCCCTCAAACAAGAATTGAAAAACTCTTGGCTGGCTACAAAAAGCATTTACAAGCTATTATACTTGCTAAAGGGGGTGCTACTAGATATTAACCATGCAGGGTGCCCAAACTTTGCATTGGCCCATTTTCCTTTTTGTAGTTTTTAAAATGTAAAAGATAAAATATATATATATATTTTTTTCCTAAAATACAAAGGAAATGTGTCATCTTTAATTTTAGAGATCATTTAATCTTCAACTCGCTTAACTGTTCACAATAATGGTAATTTTGACCAGGGGTGCCCAAACGTTTTTACTTGCCACTGTAAGGCTTACTCTGTAATCAGATTGTATATATGTGTCTGACCTAATATTATTATTATTATTATTATAGATTTTTATAGCGCCATTTATTCCATGGCGCTTTACATGTGAAGAGGGGCAAATCTAGACAAGTACAGTAAACATGAGCAATACAAGGCACACACAAGTACAGAAGGAGAGAGGACCCTGCCCGCAAGGGCTCACAGTCTACAGGGATGGGTGAGGATACACTAGGAGAGGGTAGGGCTAGTCGTGCGGTGGTTCAGTAGACTGATGATCACTGCAGGTTGTAGGCTTGTCGGAAGAGGTGGGTCTTCAGGTTCTTTTTGAAGGTTTCCATGGTAGGCGCGAGTCTGATGTGTTGGGGTAGAGAGTTCCAGAGTATGGGAGAGGCATGGGAGAAGCTTTGTATGCGGTTGTGGGAAGAAGAGATAAGAGGGGAGTAGAGGAGGAGATCTTGAGAGGATCGAAGGTTGCGTGTGGGTATGTACCGGGAGACCATGTCACAGATGTATGGAGGAGACAGATTGTGGATGGCTTTGTAGGTCATGGTTAGGGTTTGAACGGAGCCTCTGAACGATAGGAAGCCAATGAAGGGCTTGGCAGAGAGGAGAGGCTGGGGAATAACGGGGAGACAAGTGTATTAGTCGTGCAGCAGAGTGCAGGATGGATTGGAGTGGTGCCAGAGTGCTAGAGGGAAGGCCAGAGAGTAGGACGTTGCAGTAGTCGAGGCGGGAGATGATGAGGGCATGCACTAGTGTTTTTGTACTTTCATGGTCAAGGAATGCACGGATCCGGGAAATATTTTTGAGTTTGAGGCAGCAGGAGGAGGCTAGGGTTTGGACATGTGGCTTGAAAGAGAGGGCAGAGTCGAGGATCACTCCGAGTCACCGAGCGTGTGGGACTGGGGAAAGTGAGCAGCCATTGACGTTAATGGACAGGTCTGGTGGGGGGGTAGAGTGAGATGGGGGAAAGATGATGAATTCTGTTTTGTCCATGTTCAGTTTTAGAAAGCGAGCAGAGAAGAAGGCAGAAATAGCAGACAGACATTGTGGGATTTAGGTCAGTAAGGAGGTGAGGTCAGGTCCAGATAGGTAGATCTGCGTGTCGTCGGCGTAGAGATGATACTGAAGACCATGGGATTCTATGAGCTATCCCAGGCCGAGAGTGTAGATGGAGAAGAGTAGGAGTCCAAGAACTGAGCCTTGGGGAACACCAACAAACAGGGGGCGAGGTGAGGAGGTGGTGTGGGAGAGGGAGACACTGAATGTTCGGTTTGTTAGATATGATGATATCCAGGATAGGGCCAAGCCTGTGATGCCAAGAGATGAGAGAATCTGTAACAGGAGGGAATGGTCCACAGTGTCGAAGGCAGAAGACAGGTCCAGGAGAAGGAGGACAGAGTAGTGACGCTTGCTCTTGGCGGTTAGTAGGTCGTTGGTGACTTTAGTTAGGGCAGTTTCAGTTGAGTGATGCAGTCGGAAGCCTGATTGTAAGCGGTTAAAGAGGGAGCAGGAGGAGAGGTGGGAGGACAGTTCAAGATGGACATGCTGTTCCAGTAGTTTTGAGGCATAAGGCAGATATAACCAGTGCAATGGGTCTGCTCCAGACGTAGTCTGCTTCATATATTTCAAATCCCATATTTCAAATTACAGATTTCTAATTACACTACTGTGAATTAGACTAGAATTCTAGAATGCATTTGGCCACACATCAATCCTACAGCATTGTCATCATCACCTTGTGACTGAGATGTTCTTCTGTTCCCACAGGTATGAAAACTCCAGCTTTTCTATGCTCCTGAATGCATCATGTATATTGCTTTGTTAATGGTATGAAAACTCCAGCTTTTCTATGCTCCTGAATGCATCATGTATATTGCTTTGTTAATGGTATGAAAACTCCAGCTTTTCTATGCTCCTGAATGCATCATGTATATTGCTTTGTTAATGGTATGAAAACTCCAGCTTTTCTATGCTCCTGAATGCATCATGTATATTGCTTTGTTAATGGTATGAAAACTCCAGCTTTTCTATGCTCCTGAATGCATCATGTATATTGCTTTGTTAATGGTATGAAAACTCCAGCTTTTCTATGCTCCTGAATGCATCATGTATATTGCTTTGTTAATGATATGAAAACTCCAGCTTTTCTATGCTCCTGAATGCATCATGTATATTTCTTTGTTAATGGTATGAAAACTCCAGCTTTTCTATGCTCCTGAATGCATCATGTATATTGCTTTGTTAATGGTATGAAAACTCCAGCTTTTCTATGCTCCTGAATGCATCATGTATATTGCTTTGTTTAATGGTATGATTTGCTCACCCATCTTCCTGTGTACATAATTGTACTCCATACTTCTTATCTTCACCACACATCCGAATGGTCTGTGTAATCCCTACCCCCTTTTATGACCTTTCCTTAACTCTGCATCTGGCCTGAGCAGTCTCAGCCCTCTTTCCACTCACACCTGATTGGCATTAGCTGCAGATATAACCAGTGCAATGGGTCTGCTCCAGACGTAGTCTGCTTCATATATTTCAAATCCCATATTTCAAATTACAGATTTCTAATTACACTACTGTGAATTAGACTAGAATTCTAGAATGCATTTGGCCACACATCAATCCTACAGCATTGTTCATCATCACCTTGTGACTGAGATGTTCTTCTGTTCCCACAGGTATGAAAACTCCAGCTTTTCTATGCTCCTGAATGCATCATGTATATTGCTTTGTTAATGGTATGAAAACTCCAGCTTTTCTATGCTCCTGAATGCATCATGTATATTGCTTTGTTAATGGTATGAAAACTCCAGCTTTTCTATGCTCCTGAATGCATCATGTATATTGCTTTGTTAATGGTATGAAAACTCCAGCTTTTCTATGCTCCTGAATGCATCATGTATATTGCTTTGTTAATGGTATGAAAACTCCAGCTTTTCTATGCTCCTGAATGCATCATGTATATTGCTTTGTTAATGGTATGAAAACTCCAGCTTTTCTATGCTCCTGAATGCATCATGTATATTGCTTTGTTAATGGTATGAAAACTCCAGCTTTTCTATGCTCCTGAATGCATCATGTATATTGCTTTGTTAATGGTATGAAAACTCCAGCTTTTCTATGCTCCTGAATGCATCATGTATATTGCTTTGTTTAATGGTATGATTTGCTCACCCATCTTCCTGTGTACATAATTGTACTCCATACTTCTTATCTTCACCACACATCCGAATGGTCTGTGTAATCCCTACCCCCTTTTATGACCTTTCCTTAACTCTGCATCTGGCCTGAGCAGTCTCAGCCCACTTTCCACTCACACCTGATTGGCATTAGCTGCAGATATAACCAGTGCAATGGGTCTGCTCCAGACGTAGTCTGCTTCATATATTTCAAATCCCATATTTCAAATTACAGATTTCTAATTACACTACTGTGAATTAGACTAGAATTTGACTGGAATTTGGCTGCAAGGTAACAGATTATAAAACCACTATGTTTCATTTTCTTATCACTTTCACCCCCATCCTCCTTTCTTTCTTCCTATCACCTGTAATCCCCCCACCTTGTAAGGAACTAGTCATTTCCCCCTCCATTCTCCCCAGCCATCTCACCTTTCCCTCAGAACTGTTCCTCCACATACAATCCTTTTTACCAAGACACACACGGCCACACCATGGTTTATCCTGCTCCCACCTTCTAACGCTCTGTCTGCTACTCCTCATCGCTGGCGATGTATCCCCAAATCCTGGCCCTCCTCATCACATCCCCACACTCATTTCTAACACCCTGCCACGATCTTCCACACGTTTTTGCAACCCTGTCAACCTCATACCTATCCATCCACACCCCCCTCCCCCAGTCCCCCTACCCGGAGCACTATGGAACGCACGCTCCGTCTGCAATAAACTGTCATTTGTCCACGACCTCTTTATCACCAACAAACTCTCCTTCCTTGCCATCACTGAAACCTGGCTCACTCCCTCTGACTCAGCCTCTCCAGCTGGTCTTTCCTATGGCAGATTTCATCTTTCTCACACCCCTCGCCCCAGCAACAAACGTGGTGGAGGAGTTGGCTTACTCCTGTCTGATACCTGCTCCTTTACCCCTATTCAAATTCCACCCTCCGCTGCTATTCCCTCGTTCGAAGTGCACTCCGTCCGCATCTATTCCCCCTCCAACCTCCAACTGGCTGTCATCTACTGCCCCCCGGAACTAGCCATCTCCACCTTTCTCGACCACTTCACCACCTGGCTACTCAATTTCCTCTCTGCTGACATCCCCACCATCATCATGGGCGATTTCAACATCCCCATTGACACTTCCACCCCGGCGGCCTCTAAACTTCTTTCGCTCACAGCTTCCCTTGGCCTCACTCAATGGTCCTCTGCGGCCACTCACAAAGGCGGTCACACGCTGGACCTTATCTTCACCCGTCTCTGTTCCCTCACTAATCTCACTAACTCCCCACTCCCCCTGTCTGACCACAACCTACTGACATTCTCTTCCCTCTCCTCTGTTAGTACGCATCCCCCACTCCACAAACTCACCCACCCTCGCAGAAATCTCAAACACCTCAATTTACAATCGCTCTCTGAGTCCCTCCTCCCTCTTACAGACATAGCCTCACTTCATGACACAGATGCTGCTGCCACATTTTATAACACCACAAAAAAAACCACACTTGATTCGGCCGCCCCCCTCATGCAGAGCAAAACTCGTACAATCAACAGGCAGCCCTGGCTGCCCGGCCTGACCAAAGAACTGAGACGGGCTTCCAGGGTTACCGAGCGGAGATGGAAGAGAACCCACTCCACCGAGCACTTCAACGCATACAAGCAGTCCCTTGCCAGCTTCAAGTCCACGCTCTCTGCCTCAAAACAAACTTACTTCTCATCTCTCATATCCTCCCTGTCTCACAACCCTAAACAGCTCTTCAACACTTTCAATTCTCTACTCCATCCCACAGCACCTCCTCCCTCTCCTCTCATTTCTGTCGAAGACTTTGCCTCCTTCTTTAAGCAAAAGATTGATACTATCAGAGAAGGCTTTGGCCCGCAGCCCCCAATGCCCCTCTTAGCCACTCAGCCCTGTTCTTCCAAAACCAGCTTCACCACCATGACAGAAGATCAGCTCTCCACTCTCCTGTCAAGATCACACCTCACCACTTGCGCGCTTGACCCACTCCCGTCCCACCTCATCCCTAACCTTGCCACAGTCTTCATCCCTACTCTCACACACCTCTTCAACCTTTCACTTACAAATGGTGTCTTTCCTTCATCCTTCAAACATGCTTCAATCACCCCGATCCTCAAAAAGCCCTCCCTCGACCCATCCTCAGCGTCTAGCTATCGCCCGATATCTCTTCTCCCCTTCGCCTCAAAACTACTGGAACAGCATGTATATCTTGAACTGTCCTCCCACCTTTCCTCCTGCTCCCTCTTTGACCGGTTACAATCAGGCTTTCGACCGCATCACTCAACTGAAACTGCCCTAACTAAAGTCACTAACGACCTGCTAACCGCCAAGAGCAAGCGACACTACTCTGTCCTCCTTCTCCTGGACCTGTCTTCTGCCTTTGACACCGTAGACCATTCCCTCCTCCTACAGATTCTCTCATCTCTTGGCATCACAGACTGGGCCCTATCCTGGATCTCATCATACCTAACAGACCGAACATTTAGTGTCTCCCTCTCACACACCACCTCCTCACCTCGCCCCCTGTCTGTCGGTGTTCCCCAAGGCTCAGTCCTAGGACCCCTACTCTTCTCCATCTACACCTTCGGCCTGGGACAGCTCATAGAATCCCACGGCTTGCAGTATCACCTCTACGCCGATGACACGCAGATCTACCTATCTGGACCTGACCTCACCTCCCTACTGACCAAAATCCCACAGTGTCTGTCTGCTATCTCAGCCTTCTTTTCTGCTCGCTTTCTCAAACTGAACATGGACAAAACAGAATTCATCATCTTTCCCCCACCTCATTCTACCCCTCCACCAGGCCTATCCATCAATGTCAATGGCTGCTCGCTTTCCCCAGTCCCACATGCTCGGTGCCTTGGGGTGATCATCGACTCTGCCCTCTCTTTCAAACCACATATCCAAGCCCTCGCCACCTCCTGCCGCCTCAAACTCAAAAATATTTCCCGGATCCGCTCATTCCTCAACCATGAAACCACAAAAACACTAGTGCACGCCCTTATCATCTCCCGCCTCGACTACTGCAACCTCCTACTGTCTGGCCTCCCCTCTAGCACTCTGGCACCACTCCAGTCCATCCTACACTCTGCTGCACGACTAATCCACCTGTCTTCCCGCTATTCCCCTGCCTCCCCACTATGCCAGGCCCTTCACTGGCTTCCTATTGCCCAGAGGCTCCAGTTCAAAACCTTAACCATGACATACAAAGCCATCCACAACCTTTCTCCTCCATACATCTGTGACATGGTCTCCCGCTACCTACCCACACGCAACCTTCGATCCTCTCAAGATCTCCTTCTCGACTCCCCCCTCATCTCTTCTTCCCACAACCGCATACAAGACTTCTCCCGGGCTTCCCCCATACTCTGGAACTCTCTGCCGCAAAACATCAGACTTTCACCAACAACGGAGACCTTCAAGAAAAACCTGAAGACCCACCTGTTCCGACAAGCCTACAACCTGCAATGATCCTCAGTGTACTGAACCATCGCACAACCAGCTCTACCCTCTCCTAGTGTATTCTCACCCATCCCTGTAGACTGTGAGCCCTCGCGGGCAGGGTCCTCTCTCCTTCTGTACTTATGCGTCCCTTGTCTAGCACATGTTTATTGTATCTGTCTATATTTTTCCCCTTTTCATATGTAAAGCGCCATGGAATAAATGGCGCTATATAAATATATAATAATAATAATAAGGGAGAAGAGATATCGGGCGATAGCTAGACACAGAGGATGGGTCAAGGGAGGTCTTTTTGAGAATGGGTGTGATCGAGGCATGTTTGAAGGATGAGGGGAAGACACCATTTGTAAGTGAGAAGTTGAAGAGGTGTGTTAGAGTAGGGGTGAAGACGGTGGCGAGGCTAGGGATGAGGTGGGATGGGAGCGGATCATGGCACCTGTATTAACAATACGATCTTGGTGCATTCATCTTAAGCTATTCCTTCACATCAGGCCTAATATTTACAGGGGTAGTCCACCACCTTGATATTGATGACCTATTCTAATGGCTCATTTACACAGGCCGACTGTGGCCGTTAAGAGACAGCAGATTGGCTATATACAATCAGTAGCTGTTTAATGGCCTGTTTACAGTATACAAGACAATCAGAATTCTATATCCAAAGAAGGATCCTTAATACAGAAGATGAACTGCTGCTGAGAACAATTGTTTTAATGCCAGCATGAACAATCCAATCGCACGACGAATGAGCACTTTACCATTTGCTGGGTGATTGCTGGCATGTATACACAAGCCATAATCCGTGTACAAATGATTGTTCCCAATTACCAGCTCATATTAATGGGCCTTTAGGTAATCAATAACAGATCATGGCGGTCTGGACTGAAACTGGGTTTAAAGTGGATAGTTTCACAATATTTAATCAAAGCGGATTTAATTGTGGTGGACATTTTTTTTATAATGAGAAAACCCTTTAAAGTTGTTGCTACATGAGGACAACCCCCATTCATTAACCATTTTAAAGGGAATCTGTCACCCCAGTTTTGCCATATCAACTAAAGATATGGCTGAATAGTGCGTCCCATAACAAAGCTAACGGTAGGTATCATATATCCTGATACCCCCGTTTTCATATCAAAATACCTTTGTAAAGTTGGTATTTTTCACTGTCAATCATGGCAGTCAGGTCAGGAGGGCGGCGTTTTCTCTGTCCCCCCCCCGCTCCTCGTCGTCAGTTGCGTATCGCCGTCTGTGAATCCCACATATGGCGTTCGGCTTCCCGCAATTGCACAATTCAAAACCCGGCCCGGCGCATGCGCAGTGTTCTTTGCCCAACAGTGGGCAAAGCATAAAATCAGTACAGCGCATGCGCTACTCTTTCCTTGCCCCGGAAGTCGTCCGAGGCAAGCAGTCATTTCCGGGGCAAGGAAAGAGTAGCGCATGCGTTGTAACAATTTTATGCTTTGCCCACTGTTGGGCAAAGAACACTGCGCATGCGCCGAGCCGGATTTTGAATTGCGCAATTGCGGGAAGCCGAACGCCGTCTGTGGGATTCACAGATGGCGATACGCAACTGATGACGAGGAGCGGGGGGAGGACAGAGAAAACGCCGCCCTCCTGACCAGACTGCCGTGATTGACAGGGAAAATAACCAACTTTACAAAGGTATTTTGATATGAAAACGGGGGTATCAGGATATATGATACCTACCGTTAGCTTTGTTATGGGACGCACTATTCAACCATATCTTTAGTTGATATGGCAAAATTGGGGTGACAGATTCCCTTTAAAGGGGTTTTCTACTACAGTGATATTGATATGATATCCTCAGGGTAGATCATCAATATCAGATCGATTCAATACCCGGAACCCCATCGAATAGCTGTTTTCACTGATAGTAGGGGCTGGATGTATGGAACAAGAAAGCCCTGTCACACCTTTAGTGGCCACTGTTGGGTACGGCAGATCAGCTCCATTCAATTAATACTCTCTTTTCATCCAGCCTCTGATTGCGCTGTAAACAGCTGATTGCTGGGGTGCCTGGTTTTAGACTCCCACTGATCTAATATTGATGACCTATCTTAAAGATAGGTCATCAATATCACTTTAATGGAAAACCCCTTTAATACAGTTAATGAATAGAGGTAGCCAGTGTTGGACTGGAGTGCCAAGGGCCCTCCAGTAACCAACTCCAGGGTCCCACTTTTCATGTACATGCAAATGTGACATTATCCTTAATCACAAATGTATATAACAATGAACTGGGTAGATTGTTAAATGAATAGAGCGGTGGCCAACTCTTGCACAGGGGGCCCACCGGAGGATTCTCCTGTTCTCCTGTGGTTCAGTCCAATCCTTGAGGTAGTCCTCATGTAACAACAGCTTTAAAGAATTTTCTCATTATTAAAAGAAATGTCCAATCCAATTAAATCCACTTTCATTCAATATTCTGAAACAATGTAGTATAGCAGCCACGCTAAAACAGTTTCATGTGTCACAAAACTTTCCCCTCTCCAGACCAACCAGCCCCTCTGATATCACTACACACTGGTCTTTCAGTCTGCATGTTTTTCCTTGTGTGCACTTGGATAGACATGTGGAAGACAAAGTGTGTTACCGCCCTAGGAAAAATACCTAAAAATGAAGTATTTTAATGGCAGAATGACAGATCGGGGAGATTTATAGAAAAATAATGAATGAAAAGCCTCCAGTCTAAAACTCAGCAGAGATTTGAACATCTTTGACCCTTCCACCTCCCACTTCACTGTAATATCTGTCATTTATGATGGTCATTCCGCCTGCTAAATATACTGTTGTCTAGCTGTAGAGCACTGCATAAAATCAAACCCATCTAATAAGAGGAAATATGTGACAGGTAGACGGGACGCAGCAATTTGCACAATATGTTTTATTTTTCTCAACTATGTATAAAATACAGACAAGTTTTATCGCCCGTCTTCTTGACAGTTACCCTGTTATTATAAGTATTGCTATATGTTGCTCGTTTTGACAACCCCAGAGATACAATTGCAAGGAACATCTAATAAGGATCATATTTTTTTTTAGCAAATTGCAATATTTCATCCTAAACAGAAGGACCACCTTGGAGATTACCCTGCTTAAAGATGACCTGTCACTTGTCATAAAAAATACATTTTCTACTTGGTGTAAATGCCGCCGTTCTCCTGAATCTGACTTTATTTTTATCTTGTTCCTTCACCTCGCGGTCACTGAGATATGACCCCCACTATTCTGTAGATACATTTTTGGCCCCCAATTCATTAAAGCTTTGATGTTACAAAACTGGTGTAAAAAGCTTTGAAATTTTGCAAAATGTCTGCGCAACACGAGGCTGCACATTAATTTTGCAACTTTTGGCATTTCCAAGCCATTGTTGCCCAGCTCCAACAGATTGGGTGAACCTTGGAGGTAAGGGGGGCAAGACGGGGCATGGCGACCCCTACTTGTCAAATTCATGAGGAGTGGTGGCGCTCCCTACACTACAAATCTTACTCCAGTCCTCGCACCCCACCCTGCCCCCTCCTCAAGACTGGCGTGAAAAACACTGGTCTCGATGAATCGGGGCCATGTCTTTTTAGAAAAGTGGGACTGGTCCTCCAGAAAACCACACCTACTTGCCTAAAAAGACTAGATTTATTTACAGAGAAAAGGGGGCCATATTTGAGGAATGGAGAGGTGCAGGGACAAAAGAAAAAGAACATTAGATTCATGAGAATAGGGGCATTGAGTAAAATAAAATTCATATTTACCGAAAATGACAGGTCCTCTTTAAAAGTATAGTCTCATCAGGAACCTCCATCTTTATGCCCTTCAAATAGAGTCACAAGCTGTGCGAACATGGCCCAACCATATTTTACAAGGACAGACATTATTTAGGTGGTCACAATGTAATACCACAATATGTATATGGCAAGGTGGTTGTGATGTTATCGTGGTGGTCTATGAAGCTGGCTGGACCTGCAATGATCAGATGATTGCCAGGCCAGTTTCCATATACAAAGGGGTTGTCAAAACATGTTGAGAGCATTTCCATCCAAAACGAAAAAAAAAATTGACTTCATATTAGTAAATCAGATATTAGAACAAAGTATGTAATTATGTTGAAACTGATGAAATGGATTGTGTGTATATTTATATATATACTGTATATATATAATATACATATATATGTGATCATTTGGCAAGTATTTACATTCGGCAAGGGGCTTATGTGTGATTTTGGCACGGTTTATGGAGATACGGCCACATTCACTGCCTCCACACTATTGTTAGCTATTGTCTGTGTGCTTTTAGTAGTGCCAGCCTCCATAACATCTACAGCCATGGTCATCCATAAAGCCACAGAGCCCCCCCGTATAATAATGGTGAAAAGTTTCCTGCACCAGCCATTGTGCCCCCACCTCTAGCTACAGTGCTCCCAATGATTGCAACTGCGCCCCCTACAGCAAAAGCTATATATGACAAGTAAACCGGGTTGCTAACATATTCCGTCCTCTTTAGCAGCACTATTGCTTTTTCCAGGGTCAGTACAGTCCCACAATCTATGGGACGGTTGTCACCGTGTGTCTGTGTGCATCACCATGATAAAATGCCTTTTAGGCTCGGAGACCCTATTGATTCATTTCGTGTGTATAAATCAAAGTGTAGTGTGAGGCAATCATAGATTTTGCAGGCAGTGTTGTTCACCATCTCATCCACTGTTTTATCATCCAGAGATGAACATTTATCTGGTCACGCTTCACACAAAACAATGACTATGGTTTACGGTGGGCTGTGAGGGTCAAAAGTATGCATATATAGATCCTGTAGAGCCCCCCACCCCTCAAAGTGTTTCCAAGAGGTCTGATTGCTACAGTTTGGGGGGTTTTGGGGTAATTTCAGTTCACAGATCACACAAAATGGCAGCTTTTTCAATGGTATTATGAATTATTCCAGGGTATGGTGCATTTCTACAGACCTTCAGCCCTGTGATTTATAGACGGAACATGGCTGACAGGTCTGGGATGAGGTGGACCTAGTTTGGGTGGATCTTGGTGCAATATTTGAGATCATCATGATATAATTTGTCGTGTTCTGACATTTATACACGTCGGCCCTCAGGAGATGATACAGCTGGAATATCAATTTTTATGGAAAGTCCTATAATGTGTAATTTAACAAGATCCCACAATGACAGCGCCATTCTGGAATTAACCAGTTGTAGCCTGAGTGAAGGTAGAGTGACGGAGCACCGGGCCTACAAATCCAGATGACTGAAGGACTATTGACTTATTAAGTGCCAGGACGGCAGCGCTCACCATGGGGCTTCATCGCCGGTATTAAGTGCCAGGACGGCAGCGCTCACCGTGGGGCTTCATCGCCGGTAGCGCGGATTCATTTGGAGATACCGGTGTCTGCCTCTTATCGGTGGGAGCGATTCCCTGACTGTAAGACTCAGGGCAGATTGCAGAATTTGTCACACAGATCTATAGCGAAACACTGCGCTCTCTCCACATGTCTTATCTGAACAGGTTTGGATTTCTTTGTGACGGGATCGTGATGTATTATTAGAATGGTACAATATATACCGTACATAGAGACGACCATTATGGCTTCATAAGAGGATGCATTGCTGGGGAATCTCGATAGAACATTTCAGTGTCTTTAAAAGTAGGAAAAGAGAAAAGGAATGTAAAAAAAAAAAGAAAAAATGTGAGCAGGGGGAAGCCTGTCTGTGCACAGTCTCCCGCACCCCTCCTCCGCAGACAGGGGAATACAGTCTGCTGCAGATTTACAGCCAGGGGGCTCTGATTGGTCAGCGCACTTGGCAGCTGTGATTTAGTATCTTGCAGGATTGGCTGCCTTGTGACAGGCTGATTTATATGCGCAAACTGATTGGTTGACTTGATGTGCTGGTAATTTATGGCACTGCTCCTGATAGTGAGCAGCAGCAGCAGAGGAGGAGGAGGAGGAGGAGGCTGCGGCCTCATTATCCTAATGTGGACCATGCATCCTATGCAAGTCACACACGTACAGATGCGCACACAGCCCGGGCTCATTACCCCAATATGGAACGTGCACACGACTCACGACGCCGGTGTACACATGTGCTCCGTGTCTGCGGTCATGGGTGTGCTCAGCACCCGAGAGGCTGTACAAATGGATTGTGCTACATGTTATCTAAAAGATGCAGAAATAGGCAAACAATAGATAGATACATAGACAGATATTATTATTATTATTATTATTAATATTTATTTCTATAGCACCATTGATTCCATGGTGCTGTACATGAGAAGGGGTTACATACAAATTACAGGTATCACTTACAGTAAACAAACTAACAATGACAGACTGATACAGAGGGGAGAGGACCCTGCCCTTTCGGGCTTACATTCTACAGGATTGTGGGGCAGGAGACAGCAGGTTAAGGGGTCGCAGCAGTTCCGGTGTTGGTTGAGGCGATATCTCCGGTAGTGGTGAGGAGGTAGCAGGGTCATTGCAGGCTGTAAGCTTTCCTGAAGAGATGGGTTTTCAGGTTCCGTCTGAAGGATCTGAATGAGTTTGATAGTCGGATGTGTTGGGGCAAAGAATTTCAGAGGATGAGGGATATTCGAGAGAAGTCTTGGAGATATTAGACACATAGAGAGATAGATATATGATAGATGGATAATAGATAGATGATAGATAGGTAGATAGATTAGATAGATAATAGATAGATAGACAAATACATATTAGACAGCTACTTAAATAGATGATAGATAGATAATAGATAATAGATAGATAGATACATAATATATAGATAAATAGATAGAAGATAGATTATAGATAGGCGTTAGATATTAGATAGATATTAGATAGATACCGTAGATATATATATATGTATATATATATATATATATATACATATATATATATATTTACAGTACAGACCAAAAGTTTGGACACACCTTCTCATTCAAAGATTTTTCTGTATTTTCAGGAGTATGAAAATTGTAGAATCACACTGAAGGCATCAAAACTATGAATTAACACATGTGGAATTATAAATTACACTTTACAAAAAAGTGTGAAACAACTGAAAATATGTCTTATATTCTAGGTTCTTCAAAGTAGCCACCTTTTGCTTTGATTACTGCTTTGCATGCAGAAAAGGTGAACGGATGGATTCTACATGCCTGGTTCCCACCGTGAAGCATGGAGGAGGTGGTGTGATGGTGTGGGGGTGCTTTGCTCTTGACACTGTTGGGGATTTATTCAAAATTGAAGCGGTGAGCGGTCCAGCTCACCCCAAACCATCTCGATTGGGTTCAGGTCTGGTGACTGTGGAGGCCAGGTCATCTGGCGTAGCACCCCAACACTCTCATTCTTGGTCAAATAGCCCTTACACAGCCTGGAGGTGTGTTTGGGGTCATTGTCCTGTTGAAAAATAAATGATGGTCCAACTAAATGCAAACCGGATGGAATAGCATGCCGCTGCAAGATGCTGTGGTAGCCATGCTGGTTCACTATTCCTTCAATTTTGAATAAATCCCCAACAGTGTCACCAGCAAAGCACCCCCACACATCACACCTCCTCCTCCATGCTTCACGGTGGGAACCAGGCATGTAGAATCCATCTGTTCACCTTTTCTGCGTGCAAAGCAGTAATCAAAGCAAAAGGTGGCTACTTTGAAGAACCTAGAATATAAGACATATTTTCAGTTGTTTCACACTTTTTTGTAAAGTGTAATGTATAATTCCACATGTGTTAATTCATAGTTTTGATGCCTTCAATGTGATTCTACAATTTTCATAGCCATGAAAATACAGAAAAATCTTTGAATGAGAAGGTGTGTCCAAACTTTTGGTCTGTACTGTATATTAGATAGATAGATGATAGACTTTTAACATCCTATTAGGCATGGCTTGAGAAAGGTTCTATGTAACCAAAACATTGCCTCGCCACATGGGCTATTAATGGTCCTTTTTTTCTCTTTGCATATTTTGGAGTGCTGCCTCTTTT